>CM023095.1:25746038-26301410 GCA_013103745.1 Gardenia jasminoides
CCATTTTTTTTGGAAGGAGGAGGAATGAAACCCTAATGGATTGAGTTTTAGTTGGAAAATGCTTTTTTGGTTAAAAATGATTTTTTGATTTTTGAAAGAAATGGGTCATGGGACTACAAAAAATCGACGATTTGGACCCAAAACAAAGTCTAGAAAAGGTTTTTAGAAAGTTTGGACTCGCCACTTGGTATGGAGTTTTGGTGTACAAATCACCCAAAAATTTAATTAATGAAAATAAACTAAGAAACCCTTTTTAGGCACTCAGGTCTTTGAAAAGAGAGAAAAGGTTAGGGGTCACGGTTGAAAGAAAGGAAGGCAAAGATCGATGTTACTTTCGTCTCTAAGCACCCTTCTAACCTAACCAAAGCTAGTTGCAAGATTTAGTTAAAAATTTCCTAATTCTAACTTTAAAATTTATCACATTTGGATGTTATCTATATGGATGCAAAACTTAAACCTAATATTGGATCGAGAGGGGCAAAATGTCTCCTTGAGGTTTGATTGGAATTGATCACATTAGTTGTGTCATCCGAATTTGATCCCTCGAGGAGGTCACAAAAAATGCAAATGATGAGACTCGAACAAACAAGAAAATAGGGTTTTCAAAAGAAATGCAATTTTTATAAAATCTCAAGGGAAAAGAAATTGGATTTTTGAAATCTCATGGTATTTTAAATCAATAATAGCCAAACGCCAGGAAAACTATTTAAAACAAAAGCATCGCACTTGACCCCTTTGGACATCGTCTCCTTGGAATTTACTGACGGCAATGGAGTGTTTGATATAAGGTAAACCCTGATAAACATAATCACCGGCTTCCCTTGTCCCATGAACTTTTCCTTTCTGCTTGCCTTTTGCTTTTCAAAACTTACCTTAGTACCACTTTTCAGTTGCAGAAGTTAGCGATAAGGTAGTATTAATAGACAGACTTAAACTAATTTTGTCAATTTAAACATGTTTTTTAAAATGGTGGCATCGATTGAGACAATCCCTTTGACAAAATTCAGGAGGAATGTATTTGCATCATTTGCCTTTTGTTGAAAAGTCCTTGAAATTTTTGCAAAAGGGTGGAGTCGTAACACTAGAGGGTTTGCAAGGGGTTTAAGTGTGGTGTAGGGCAAGTTTTAAACTTCGAGCATAATTTTTTTTTTGAAATCTGCCTCAATTTGGGTCATTTTCTTCTTTTCCTTTTTTCAAAATACAAAATTGCCCAGTGTGGGGTTTGTGATTCTCAAGGGGTTTGCTAAATAATGCTTGTTCTTTTATAGGCTCAAACAAGAGAACTGGGGGTTGAAGTGTTTAAGCGAAAGGAAGAAGGTCGGCTTTTCAGACCACCTTTTGTGACAATTTCTAAAGAAATCTTGCTCAATCATATGAAAAATCTTTTACACATGTCGAATTGATTGGTTGAGGAAAAATCTGTCGTCCATCTCCATGAGAACCAATGCTCCTCCGGGTAGCACCTTTTGAATAATGAGCGGCCTTGCCAATTGGGCAATTTCCTTAGCCTCTTCTTGTATGGGAAGGATTTGCTTCAAAACCTTGTCCCCTACTTTGAACATCGAGGTCGACTTTCTTGTTGTATAGCTCGAGCCATCCTCTGCTGATAACATTGCCCATGACAAATGGCATTCAACCTCTTTTCATCAATCAAAGACCGGTTGCTTCGTGGCGTTGCTTGGTCCATTCGACTTCTTCAAGCGAGCTTCCATTAGAATGCGCAAAGATGGGATTTCAACTTCAGCGAGGTAACCGCTTCATCCATACATGAGAGAGTAGGTGTTGCCCATAGAAATCGATTGCAATTCTACATGCCAAAAGGTAGTTTCTCATGCCAATCTCGGTGTGTTTCGATCATCTTACAAATGATGACATCCAAGTTCATGAGATATCAGAATTTTCGTCCATCAAATTCCAAAATGGTGACGTCCAAAGGTCAAAGGTTTTTATTTGTGGTCATCTAAGAGCAAATAAAATAAATGTGCGAAAGTAAAATGAGTGGAACATGCGAAGGACAAAGGAGAAATTTCATTTCATTTGGCAAAGAGCAAGATGACGAGATAATACCATGGAAGCATAATTAAAGGCATAATTTTAAACAAGCAAAAGTAAAATAACAAGTGCATTGTTTTTGAAGACATGATTGATATTAAAGCATGATTCATTTTTGGGACAATCCCCTCATTTACGAAACCTCCTCCAGAACGGTAGACAATCGGTAGCCCAATTTTGCATGGCCTCTTGAGGAATCAAAGGAAACTCCACATTCTTTGTAGGATCGGTGTCAAGAGTGGCCCCGACAAACAGTTGAGATAACCCCGTCTCTATATCATCACCAGACCTTTCTTTAAATGGTCCACCACCATCACCTCATCTTCTTCCTTAATGAACTGAGCATGGTCAACAAATTCCTCCTCCACACTGATCATTCCAACGACGCGTTTTATGTTCAGGAGGGTTTCTATTGGCGTTCGACCTTGCTCATTCTTTCTCTCAAACTATGTCCCGGCATCCACCACTTATGTCGGGCTTCGAATGGTAGTCACGGGAATAGCATAGGATCATACCGGAGGAGTCCTCGGGGATACAATTTGGGAGGAGCAGTGCGATTTTCCCAATGACCTTCAACGCTCATCTGATTGGTCAATGGGCGGCTGATTGGTGAAAGTCAGAAAGGTTTTGATTTTGCATTTCATTATGCTCAAAAGAATTTTGGACAGGATTTTATGGAGCAGGTCTAGGAGCATAGTTTTGACGGGGGTGGAAGATAGGTTGGGAAGTTGAAAGCAAATGTGGGGGATTCAAATGAATAGGTCGGGGGTGAGGCATTTGGGTGGCGTGTGATAAATAGGTTGATGGTGAGGGATAAGGTAAGTATGAGCTTGAACTGGTGGGGTGACCGGTTCTGGGCACGGGTGGGTTCGATCCACACAAAAGCAGCTTCTCCTTCTTTTTCGGGGGGAGTTTCCTCCCTTGCCATTCTGCCCTTGCAATGCTTCCAATTGCTGTTTCAGGGCAGTCACATTGACAATTTTCTGAGCTTTAACAAACTCATCATACTCTTCTAACTTATTGACAATTGCAGCAAAAGAACTCCTAGTCATTCGAAAAATCTCCTCGAAATAAGGTGGGTCATGTGCCTTGATGAAAGTACGAACAATCTCTTCTTCAGTCATAGGAGGCTCCACCCTCGCAGCTAATTTTCTCCAACGCTTGGCATATGTTTTGTGATCTTCTGAAGGTCTCCTTTTGATTCCTTCCAATGTTGTTGTATGCGATTGCCAACTCACAATTGAATTCATCTTGCTTCACAAAGCGTGACAAATCCAACCAAGTTTTGATCTCTTGAGATTTCAGTTGAGTACCAATCAAAGCATCCCTTCTAGGCTCTCGGGGAATAAGCGCGCAGGCAAGTTCTCATCATTTACCAATTTTTAAAGCTTGTTTTAAAACATTTAAGTGCGTCTTAGGGTTCCGGTACCATCATATTTGCTGAATTTGGGGGTTTTGAAACCCATAGGTAGTTGGACGTCAGGAAATAGGCACAGATCATTGTAATCCAATCCACCATGTTGGTTCAGACCTTGGTTCTTCTTTATAAACTCCTCAAATCTGTCCAATCTCTTCATCAGATCTTTGTCATGCCAGGCTCATCTATCTCTGGCTTTCCTTGGGAGGCAATGTCCCATACAAAGGGTTCCGTGGTATGAAGATGAGGTTTGGTATGACTGGGAGGTATGTTTAAGGTGAGCTGGGGTTGAGTATAATGGTTTGCCTTTTTGGTTGGGCTTAGCAATATATAGTCAGGGTGAGTGTATGGAAAACCGGTGTTGTGGTGAGAAAAAGCAATCATGAAGGTTAGAATAGGTGGAACAAGTGGTTTGAATATTGGTTGAGTGGATTACTTGTCAGGGAGATGCTAACAACATGTTCATGATCATTCGGTACCACCTCCACTACTTGTTGGCCAACTGATCAATTGCTTTGCGGCCATCTCGTTCATCTCATTAAACCTTCCGGTACTTCACTTAAGCGAGCTCAAGGCAGCAAAGTCGGTGAAATAACCAAAGTATTCCTATCTGGGCCTACAGTGCAGAACTCATGTTCTGAGTTGCTTCAAGCTCTTGCTTTTGGATCGGGTAAGATGGACTTTTGCGTGAACTATTTTTAAAAGTACTTGAGTGGGAAGAAAGCAACTTTAAAGCTTATTTCAAAGGGGAGCTGCGGAGATTTGAAAAGGAAAAAAACGAAGTTAGTGATTGCTATATAATTGGATGCATGTCCTAGGGGGCCCTTTTATGCCAGGGTAGGCTAGCATGATGTAATCCTCTGGGGTATGCACCATACAATACTTGATGGATCCGATCACTCGTTGATAGAATTAGTGTCGATCCACAGGGTTGACCAAAAGAATATCTATTTTTTGGCGCATTATGAGGACAATTGAATGGATTCATTATTTTAATTGATATATGAAGAGATGTTAAAGGTTAAAAAGGACTATTCTTGAAATAATCGTAGGGTCTTGACTTGTCTTGAGTGAAACATGGATCTAGTTCAAATGGATAGGATGAGATTGACGATTTACCCAAAATTCAGTTGGGTTCATCGCTTACCTATAGCTCCAAACCTTAATTTTATTTGCAATACACTAGTTTATAAGCCTTCCAAAATCAAGATTTGGCCTTGAAATAATCATTATTTCAACAATGAGAAATTATTTGTGAATTTTTTCGATTTAGTGTCCTTATGCATGGGATTTTACCAACTTTGATAAAATGACCAAAAAATGATTATTAGAGGCTTATATTCTAGCATACGAAGGTCACTCCATATCTTTGGTGCCATCATAGAAGGGATCGGACCCTACCTTACCTTGTGCACTACCCCTTTGGATGTTATTGAAAACATAAATATGCAAGTCTCATTGGATTATATATCCAGGGTGGTTTATTCCTATCGTGGATTCCCTAAATGGCATTCCCTCTATGGTTTATGCATGATGCCATTTTATTAAAGTAAGTAAGGGTGCAAAATGAAACATGGCCTATAGGAGCCCCATTTGAATGCTGGGGTAAGCCTAAAAGTGATATGCAATTACAACTTAAATGCAATAGATATGAATTCAAACGTGCAATAGCCTATCTAGAAGGATGGCTTGTCTTAAAAGAGTGCCAAGACTCTTATTTTCTAGAGTTTGTGAAATGCAAGAAAAAAGAAGACAACAAAAGGTTAGTTTAATCGACAGATATCACATAACACGTTGGAGCAACAAATTGCACAAAAATAAAGAGGGGTGGAATCCCTCCTCTCGTGTCTAGTGATCCTTAATAGGGTAAAGTAGACTCTCCCCTAGGCAATTCTAACATGGATGCATGAGGTTGGGCTCACTAATGCATCTAGACTCGACAAAGGTTACAGGCTCCCAAACCTTCAGACTAAAAGGCAAAAGGTCATCAATCCAAATGCCTCAAATCGGTGGTTCGAGTGATCCCCTAGACATTGCGTACATG
The DNA here is from genome assembly GCA_013103745.1 of Gardenia jasminoides. NCBI lineage: Eukaryota > Viridiplantae > Streptophyta > Magnoliopsida > Gentianales > Rubiaceae > Gardenia > Gardenia jasminoides. The sequence goes on from CM023095.1 coordinate 25,751,552, forward strand.
TGTTACACGGCCACATGTCCAAGTGGATCAATCCTAATCCTAATAGGGAAGAGTGGGCGTGACAAGCCACTAAAGTAAAAAGTAGGGTCAAAGTAAAATACATATGCGCATAGAAAGTGATTCCTTTGAGAGGAGGGATACAAACCAAACATTCTCGAGGCTCTAGGGTAGATGCACACCCCAAAATGCAAGAGCGGTACAAGTAAATATCAATACAAATAAATAAACAATAATTCATTCATCGTATGCGATGTGTAAGGAGTGATTGCGGGAAAAATCTAAAAAAGAAAGAGGAAAAGAAAAGAATGCAACCTAAAACATCAAATGTGATATATAAGAAAGTTAGAAAAACAAAATAGTCAACTAAATCAAGTGCTCGGACCCTCTTAGGAAAATCCGTGGGTTATTAAGTTGTGGCGCCCATTTTTTGGAAAGGAGGGAGGGAATGAAACCCTCGTCGTTTCGAGTTTTTAGTTGGAAAATGCTTTTTTGGTTAAAAAATGATTTTTGATTTTTGAAAAAGAAATGGGTCATGGGACTACAAAAATGCGACGATTTGGACCAAAATAAAGTCTAGAAAAGTTGGGTTTACTTGGGTATGGGTTTAGGTGTACCAAGTCACCCAAAATTTTAATTAATGAAAATAAACTAAGAAAACCCTTTTTAGGCGACTCAGGTCTTTGAAAACTAGAAGGTTGGAGTCCTGCGGTTGAGAGGAAGGCAAAGCGATGTTACTCATCTCTAAGGCACCCTTCTAACCAAAGCTAGTTGCAAGATTTAGTTAAAATTTCCAATTCTAACTTTAAAATTTATCACATTTGGATGTTATCTATATGGATGCAAAACTTAAACCTAATATTGGATGAGAGGGGCAAAATGTCTCCTTGAGGTTTGATTGGAATTGATCACATTAGTTGTGTCATCAAATTTGATCCCCGAGGAGGTCACTCTAAAAATGCAAATGAAATGAGACTGAACAAACAGGAAAATAGGGTTTTCAAAGAAATGCAATTTTATAAAATCTCAAGGAAAGAAATTGAATTTTTGAAAAGATCAATTTTAAGTGCAAAGAGGAACTTGAATTTTCAAAAGATGCAATTTTAAGAAAAACGGATTTTTGACTTTGAATTGCTAAAACATGAAGAAGAAACTTGATTTTTTAAAGAATGATTTTGATAGAGTTTAAAATAATGCATATGTATGTTCTAAAGAGGGATAATGCAACATAATGGATGCGGGGAACTAAATTCGTGACTTCAAATCTTCCTTTTCATAGAAGGAAATAAAAGCGTGCTAAGGCTAAGAAGCTATACTCGCTCTTTTCCCTAATTCAAAGGGTAATGCTCTAAAGTGAGCTAATCTATTTTTGACGAAAAGGAAAACTAAATGAGGTGTTTCACATACGGGATGGGAGAAAAATAACATGCAAAATGGAAAAGAAACTCTAAAAGTGAAAAGTGTGTGAAATTTGTATCTAATGCATGAACGGCATTAAGGGTCTAGCATTGGACTAGCCCTCGTCTAAAAGTTCTCACTAACATTGGATTAGTGAGAAATCGAAAGGAAAGGCCACAACTAGCGTTGGACTAGTGTGGTGACGTCAATACATTTACACAATAAACATGTAGACATGATAATAAAGCAAGTAAACACATAAAACACATAAACACATAACACATAGGCTAATATCTAGATGCAAGACCCTAGGAAAGCAAGTAAACACATGAACATGCAAGCATGCAAAATAAGCATATAAAACCTAATTATTACATTGGGGGAACCTAAATACATTCTAAAGGGAAAAAATTCGGAATAATAATCTAACTATTACATTTTCTAGAATAAATACACTTTTTGCAAAATTAAATCTGTCTATTACAATTTGGCATCCAAGGCCTCCAAATGATTTACGTAAAAATTAAATGACATAAATAAAGACTAGGCATGAATAAAAGCAAAGGAAAACTTAATTTAAAACATGCAAGATCATGCAAAAACACATAAGAGCACATAATAGGGGAAAGAAGTTACCATCCCTTGATGCGATGCCTTAATTAAATCCTTAAATGATGGGAATGGTTATCTAAGACTCAATGTCAACAAAAGGGATCAAGGTACCAATATAAAGGAAAAATCAATCAAAAATTCAAAGAAAAGGTATCAAAACAGATTCTGCAAGCAACATAGACAAGACTAGGAAATCTGAATAATAGAGTAAGATTCGGAACAAAGAGGAGGAAATAGCAACAAAGCCGAGAACGAGAGAGGTTACAGCGGGCAGCGCGCTGAGATGAGCAGCGTAACTACGTCAGCGTTACATGCAAAAATGTAAAGTTCAGGGAGGGGGGGAAACAGGACTCAACCGCGTAACGCGTTCATCTCTTCCCATCTTCAAAATATCGGAAGATTGCTTCCGTTTTCAGAACAATAACACAAACAAAATCTTCAGGCAAGGGGATCTATTTAAAGCATTAAACATCATCATTCAGATCATGTCAAAACAAGCTAAAACTGGAAAAGGCCAAATCTTAAGCATCAACATCATCAAATAGACAAAAGGGGAAAGGGAAAACTGTGTCGGGGCTAGAAGCGGAGGATTCTGTGGGTGGCTGTAATAACGCGTTTCTTCACATCTTCAAATATTCAAGTAGAAATGCGTTCTGCTTGAACAATATGTGCAAGAACTCGTGTTTCTTCATCTTCAAACATTCAAAGGAAGCCTTATTGCTTACGTTCTGAGTAAGCCATAAGTAGCCAGTTTCTTCACATCTTCAAAATGAAGAACATTTTTCAGAAATTTTCAGAAATCACAACAAAATCAACAAGAAGCATCAAGCGTCTGATTTTAAGCGTCAGAACAAGACTATGAGCCTTACCACGACTTGATAAACACAACATGCTCATATAACAACCAATAATCATCATCAAATGTCATAAAACTTAAAAAAAACACATTTAAGACCTTGGTTTCACCAAAGGTCGATTTTAACAATTTTGACCGGAAAAATAATAGATAGAGTAAAGGAAGACTACCTAATTAGGAGGCTTAAAAAGAGCGAAAAGAATCACAAAATTCAAGAAATCTTCACTAAAAAAAACCTAGTTTTATCTTTCTCTCTCTTTCTCTCTTTGATTCTCAATCATTTTTCTTTTTCTTCCTAATTTCTTTCTTCTCTCTTTCTGCTCACTCTCAGCCTCCCTCCTCTCTTTTTTTCTTCTCAAAAAACCCTAACATGGGTGATTTATAGGCATTAAAACCTACAACCAAAGGCTTAGATGTGAGGCCCCGATTTTTTCCCAATTTCTGGAAAATATTAAATAATGTTAATTATAGCTGTTTTGGTTTGCCAAGGTGTTTATATGGTTTGTTCTACTTTTCAAAGTGTTGGTTTTAACTAGCTTGTTTTACAAAGTTTGAAAACCCTAATTTGATTAAAACCCTAGTTTTTTGAAAACCTAAATTGGGATAAAACCCTAATATGTATATACAAAACCCTAGTTTGGATTTGTAAAACCTAGTTTTGAAAATACATTTAAGTTTTACAGCTTAATGACAAGTTTGTTATTTCTTGATTTTACGTGTGTTAATGCATGATTAAGAAGAGGGATTACGATTCCTAGGTGATTAGTGGCCTTAGTAGGTGTAATTAAGTTTTGATAGACTAAGTTGAATTGAACACCTATGGACTAATTTGATAGGAAAAGAAATCATCTGGGCAAGAATGGAAAATAACCTAAGTTGGTAGGATTAATTAAGCTTGCTAAAGTTGACCAACTTTGACCAAGACTAAATATCTATGGAATGTTATCTTTTAGCTAGTTCTAGAACAAGAAGGACCCATTAAAGCAAAAAAAAAGGGAAGGAAAAACCGTGAGAAAGAAGGGGAAGAAAGAGAAAAAAAGAGGAAAAGAAAGGAAAGTTGGAGATTCAACCCCTTGGCAACCGTCAATCTTTATCCTTGAGTTGGAAGCAGTTTTCATCTAAGTTCATCTTCTTTAAGGTATCAAAGCTGGCATTTTCTCTAAGTTGTTGGAATTTGATCTAAGTTGATGAAGTTGTTGGATTTTGTTGTTGTTTTAGCTTGCTTCATGATCATTCTTAGCTTTTTTAGGTGATTCCATGGATTGGTTTTATTGTTTTGCTTGTCTTGAACTTTGACCAAGAGCTAGGGTTAGGGTTTCACTAGTTGCAATGCTTGATGTTGGGAATTGATGATTGGAAGTTGATTTTAGGTTGCTAGGAACTGAATTGGATGGTTGGAAATTGGTTGGTTTGGGTGAATTCCAAGTTTTAATTTTGTCCATTTTTCTGTCCGAAATTGCTTGATATTTTCGAAAATGATGAGGACATAATTAGCTTTAGCACAAAGCATGAAAGTTGTAGAGAGTTGAGTGAGGATTCTACCTGTAAATTTTCAGGTGAATCGGAGCACTGTAGCATGTGAAATGACTAAAATACCCCTGATGCCCTGTTTCTGGCAGAAATGGTTTTTTGCTACTGTAATGGGTCATTTTGACCAGGAAGATGAATGTTTTTACTTTTGATGTCTTCTTAAGAATTGTATCCCTGTATGTTAGATTTCTAACGGCTCTGGAATTTCTTGATTCGGATTTGTGAGCGCCAAGTTATGATCGTTTGAATGTAGCCTGTCGGCAATTCTGACGGGGAAAATTCCTGAAACTGATTCGATATTTTTCACCTAGAAAGAGAAAATCTGGGCAGTTGTCTTCAACGAAAGTTGTAGCTTGTTCTCTTAGCTTGAAAACGGAACCTCGTACATTCTAATCCGATACCTGTAGCCTGAGTTATGAGTATTAGCGTACAGGGTGTCAAAACTGTCTTCTGCACCTTTTAGTGTGTGTTTTCCGTTTTCGTTCCATTTCATTCGTTTCCGTCTAACGCTCATGCGTGTGCTCCTTTTAACTATATGAAGTTTGTATAAGCGGTTTTCGAGAGTTTAATTCATTGAGTATTTGCATGTCACGTCATTTCACCTTTGAAAATGGATTTTGCCAAACCTTTTAGTTTGGAATCGAAAAAGTAATTTGCTTGCACTTTCACATCTCAGGAGATTCTGTGGACGTTGGAGATCGTGTTTAACCACCTATATTGTCTTGTTTGCGCTCAACTGTTGGTGAGTGTTCCTTGCATGTTTGTGAATAAATTGCTCTGTTGACGTGTTTAAATGCTTTTAATAATTATGTGAAGGAGTGTGTACTTTATCCTCGGCCTACTTTTATTTCTCTTGTTCAAGCGTATGCTTTTCCATTATTTGTATATTATTTGTGCATGACTGTAGGCCATGTGTACTAACACATAGGCTGAACAAGGCCTTTCCCTCTTCGTTATCGACCTATTGATCCAGGCGGACTTCGGTCGGGTAGGTTGATAACCTAGGCAGCCTTTACGGTATACTCGAGTATTACCACTAGGAGTTATAAGGTGGAGTAGGGGTTGAGTATTGAACAAGACGGTTGCAAGCTAACTTCGCCCAGTGGAACCGTATCCTTTCAGGTATTTTCCGGTTTATGTGTTTATACATTTTATGCTTCTAAAGAATTATATTAACCGGTTGAGTGCTTAGCGATATATTTTGCTCACTGCTTACTGTGTGATTTGTATGTATGATATTAGGATCGCTCACTGGGCTTTTAGCTCATCCCTTTCAACTTTGTTTTCCTTAGCGAGGATTTGGGATCAGAGCTTCAAAGGGTTACACTAGGTCGATTGGTTTGGAACCTAATCTTGTAATGATGTAGCCCTTGTATTTTGAATTGTACTAATGGAATGTTGGATGGATGGATAAACTTTGTATCTCATATTTATAGTTCGGGGCGTTGTGGTTCGTTAAGAAATTTTGGGGTTTAAATGTTACAGTTGATTTGAGGACATTGATGTTATTTTGTTATTTGCATTTGAACTAAGGATATGTAGTGAGTCCATGAAACTAGGCGCTGAGTGATACCGATAGGGTCGCCTAGGGAGAGGTGGGGCTGTCACATTAGATCCTTTGAGGGTTTTCTTGGGTTAATTTTGATATTGGATCGCGTTTATTTGTCTTAAGGATCAAAGGGTGATTTGGGCATTAACAAAATCGATTACTTGATGCCAAAGACACAAAAAAACAACTGAAATGAGGAAGGAAATGGCTGGAAAAAAAAAAGCGTGTAATTTTTTGACTTAAATCGATTACACCGGACTTAATGATTCTGGCGGAGATCTGCAGCGATGCTTGTCCGCTTTTTTGACTTTTTTTTAAAGAAAAACCTACAAAAATAAGAAAAATGTGTTAGAATATTCGAAAATAAATAACTAAATATTAATAGATAAAAACATAAAAAAAAAGAATTGAAATAGTCAAAATTTGGTGTCTACACTAAACAAGGATAAAAAATAAAGAAAATAAAGAAAATTCCACATGACAATATCACGCACTCGCGTCCATACGAGCATTAGTGTTCTAGTTGAAATAAAACCCACGCGCCCATATGACGTGTCTGTGTCCAGACGAGGACTAGTCTTCTGGTCGCCAATTGTTGTACTTAGTCAGACGACGTGCCCACGTCCAAATGAACACTAGTCTTCTGGCCAAACACATGCATTGGCTGGAATAATGACAGTTACACTTCAATCAATCCTTGGGTGCAACCCTAATGACAATAACAATTGAATGTGCATTGGGATCAATTCCTTGAATGTTTAAATAGCCTTCAAATGATGGGTGAATGGTTCGAACAAGGTCTTGAACTTGCTCTCTTAACTTCCGAGCCTGAGCTCTTGTAAGTGGTCCAATAGATGACACGGCTTGAGCTTCCTTGATGCTATCACTATGTATTTTGGGATTTCAAGATTTGAGGAATGAATTTGTGAGTTGTAGTTTGGTTTAGATTTGTGATTGCATTTTAGTTTGATGAATTAGTGATTGTTTGTGTGAGTGAGTCCAGAGTTGGCGAGGCGGTCCAGATGCCTTAAGTGCGCTAAGGAGGTGGGAACTGTCACATTTTGGTCTCAACCTTTGGACTCGATTTTGAAGCAGCAGTTTTTGACTTTGATGGAGGTGTTGAAGCCATGACTTCCTTCTTCTTTTTAGGCTGGGAAGTCCTCCCAGTTTGGTAGTTGGTAATTGGATGCGTGTTACTCCTCATTTTGAGATGCCTCTCTGCCATGACAGCCTTCTTAAGCATCTCATGCATGTCGAGGTAATGTTGCAACTCAACTACTTCAACTATTTTAGGTCTCAAGCCATGCAAAAATCTCACTATAGTTGCTTCAACATCTTTATGTATATCAGCCCTCATCACGGCCATCTCCAACTCTTTATAATAGCCTTCAATGGATATGTTTCCTTGAGTTAAAGTTTGTAACTTCCGATGCAAGTCTCGGTGATAATAGTTAGGGACAAAACTTTTTCTCATTAATCCTCACATTTCCTCCCAAGTCTCAACTTGACTTTCAAGATTTCTCCTCTAGCTGAGACGCAATTGATCCCATCAAACGGATGTAATTAGTGAACTCGACAGTGGAAAGTTTCACCTTTTGTTCCTCAGAGTAGGTGTTACACTCGAAGATCATCTAAATCTTCATTTCCTACTTTAAATAAGCCTCCAGATCTGATTTACCTTGGAAGAAAGGAATATTGAGTTTCACACCTTTAATAAACTCATGTCCACACTTAAGATTGTGCCAGCCAGATTTGGATCACCTACCCACTTCTTCTTCTTCACTATTAGAAGAATTGGATTCAACCTTCCTTGATTTTCCCTTGCTTTAATTTGCCCTTGCTTGAGCTAGTTCAGTTCTTGGAGATTTCTAATTGATCAATTTGCTCATGCAATGGTTCAATGGAGTTCTTAACCATCCTTTGAAATTCTCCCATCATAACCTCCATGTGAAGCATAATGTCAAGAGCTTGAGATCCTTCATCATTTGACATGATTATGATACCTGCAAAAGGGTTAGTACACAAGAAGATTTCCTTCCTTCATTCCTGGCAAGTTTTTCCTCAATGCTCATGTATGTCACTCAAGTGTTTTAGCACTCTAATAAGCTCACACAACCAAATTCTTATGGCTGCTAATTGCTTCCCTTGAATAGGATAAGGTCACCACAAGAAGATGCTTAACTTGATAAAATAGCAACTCATAATCACAGCAAACAATACTCGATGGAATAAACAAGGATCAAGCTGATTTTTATAGCTGATAGGTGAGTAAATTTAGACCAGATTATGACCTTGAAAGATAGGAATTTTGCTGGAGAAAATTTGATTGAATTGGACACAAATCAGATATGAAATTGACCTAAACAAACTTTAGAAACAAAGGACTTTCCTATTTGCAAACTAGAGATTATTCTTCGAACACTTACCAAATCTTGATGTTGACTTTTTAAAGCTCACATCAAGTTTTGGAAAGGGTTTCCTTTTGGTTGTTAAACCAACTTGAACACAAGGATTATGATACAAGATTTTGTTTTGGAAAGGTCAAGGACATCTCCAACCGACTTGATTGGAAATAGCTTAAGTTGAATCAAGATAGAATCAAATTTCTTGGCTGGATTCAACCAATTATTACCAGCTTCGAATTTAGGAATCCCTAAATGACTAACTAATGAACCAAATAACACATATGCAAATCAGACCAAACCATCAACTAATCTAGCTAAATGCTTATTAAATAAAAACAAAATAAATGGTTTAACTAAATTTGAATAAACACTTTGACAGCCCCACCTCTCCCTAGAGCATATCCTAAGGTATCCGTGGATTGCCTGCCTAACTCTCGCCAGGGTTCACTCACACAAATGATCATTACTTCTCTAAAGATACAATTTAAATATTGATTCCAAACTTGTCAACAACTCATAACTAAACTACTTCAATCCTTACAATCCAAAGTACAAAAAATACAATTAGAAAATTATCTTACAAACCCAAAATTTAATTTGAAGTACTTGACATACATCTCAAAGCTTAGATAACGAATCCCAAATACAAAGATCTAGTTTCTTAAACAAGATTCAAAAGTAAGATCCAACCCTAACGAGTAGCACCTTCACTCAGGTTCTAAGTCCCTATTAAGGAAAACAAATTTAAAGAACAAGCTAATGCCCATTGAGTTCCAAAAGACATGCAATTCACGTAGAACATTTAAAATTTCACGTCAAATTCACATTTAAAAGCAAATAAGAAAAACAGGTCACAACACAAAAGAGAGGATACAGATAGTTCTCAGGAGCTAAGGTTCTCGAAAATGGAGCACGTCCATGTAACTGGAACACGGTTCACATAGTTAACACTCCGTCAACTTTCATATATCAAGTCCAAGTAGAAAATCACTTTCTCCTTACTCTACCAAAACCCCCAATCGGGCCCGCCGGCCTAACACGATATTTATATATATATGTGTATTGCTCTTCAAAAGGGACATGTCCATATGCCAAGTCTAGAGCACACAACACGTCATGTAGCCCAAGGTTCATCAAATCTCCACGACCTGGGCCTTCCCAACAGTTCGATTTGATAAACTTACCAAGCGGATTCAGGAATTCTCGAGAATAACAAGTACAAGGCACGTCACGTCACGACATGTCATGATTAAGTATATCACCTTTCAAATGGGAGTGAGTGCAATAAACTACACACCACCCCATTTGAAGGTTCAGCAAGCCAAGATTTTCAAGACACGACACGTCAAGTAATCAAAACATGATTCATCTCAAATCACGAGATTCAAGTTCACATAACAAGTCAAGAGATTCAGGTCATACTTGCAATTCAAGTCAAGAATCATGCATGGAGACTCACCAAAATAGTAAGGTTCAGACTCCAAATTTGGCTCGGTTTCAAAGTGGTCCACACTCCCTATAAACAAGTAAAGAAAGGAAATAAGTTTCGCTCCACCAATTGCAAAACTAAACCAAAATAAACGTAGTCATATGTTTGATCAAAAGTTTTCCCCAAAATTTCCTTCAACTTTCTCGAGTGAAAAGTAGTCAACTCGAGTAGGAAAATATCACAAAAAACACTATTTAAAAATCGCTACATCATTTAAAATAAAATGCTCCAACACATAATCCATACTTGCAACTTCTCAACTTTTAAAACAATGAAATCAAGTGAGGTCTTTCACCTCTAAAATCACTTATTTGGGCTTAAACTCAACACTAAAACTTTAATCAAGATTTTAACACGTGTCTAGTACAATTTTTACCAAATCTGGATGCATGAAAATCATGAAAATAGTCAAAACATTTCAAGTACTCAAATCTGCCCAAATTAAAATATTTATCCAAAAATTAGTGAAAAACTCAACTTTTCACCATCCAAAAATTCAAGATTTAACTCCAATCAAACTTATACTCATAAGTGAACATAATATATATTTATTCGGGACAAAATAAAGTGAAGAACTATCATAAAATTTCAATATCAAGAGTCAAAATTTTCTAGCTATAGTTTGGCTAGCAACCATAATTTTTCTTCAAAATTTTCACAAACACTTTTACTTTCTAACCACAAAATAAACTCATCTCATAACAACAGCCACAACCATAACAAAATCCTCAAGTCTGCTACCTAAGAGGCCATCTCAAGTCAGCTACCTAAGTTGGGAATTCGAGAGCCCAACTCAAATGTTCCAAAACGTCATTTCTAGCAAAAGTAATCCATGGATCTGGTGTAGATCTAGAAGATCTAGCATTATCAAGGTTAAAAGCGAGGACTCGAAAACTTATTTTATCTGACCTATTTATTTAAGTATGTATTTATTTTCTCTGAATAATTTATTTAAATTATTTTAATTGCATTTGCACTATACATTACCTCATTTTAGTTTTAAAACCATGTTTACCCTTCAATTTAATTTTTCTACCACACATTAGTGAAATTTGGAGAAAGCATGTTTTTTGAGGCAGATATTTGGTCCGAGAGTGATATAATTTTGGAGAGTAAGAGTGATCATTAATAGATTAAGAAGAGCTACTTGAGAGATTAGAAGTAAGTGATTGGAATTAAGCTCAAATTGGAGCATTAATGGCTTAGTATTCACTTTTGACTTTTGCCCTCAAATTAAGGCTTTATGTCTTCTTATCTTTTCACCATTTCAACCTCACCCAAAAAGCAGCCAAACTCTCTCTCTCTCTTCTTGAAGTTGCCAAACCTCCCCCTCCCCTTTTCCCTTGTCTTGAACTTTATTTCATCCTCCAAAAACTTGCTCAAAGTTTGCTCAAATGCTTGCTTCAACCATGGATCATCTTCAAGCTTGGTAGAAGGCTTGTGGAAAGGAAGATTCTTGGAGGTCGAGAGCTTAGTTTCTACAGATCTTGCTTGACCCTTTTGGGAGAAGGTATAATCCTTAAAAGCTTCAATCTTTTCTTCATATTTTAGCTAGATCTTAGCAAAATAAACTTGGGTTGTTGATGGGTTCTATGAACCTTGACATTAGGTAGAGGCATTGAGGATATTTTACTTGTTTTCTTGATTTGTTCTTAGGTAGAGGCCTTGAGGTATTATGTGCTTAAATGGTTGGATGATTATGTGTTATGGCTTGGATTCTTGGCTTGCTTGGTAGCTTGAATTTTACCTCTTTAATTAGCTTGCAAAATTATGATTTTGATGGTTGTCTTGGTAGCATGTACAGTGAGCTTTTATGCTTGAATCTTGGTGGAAAATTTCATCTTTCAAAATTCTTCCTTGGCCGAGAAATTGGAGTAAAACTTTAGGTTTTAGAGCTTCATTTTAACTCCAATCATGTGCTCAAACTTTTGGTTTTAGAAACCCTAATTTGGCTCTAACTTGGAACTAAAAATTTTTGTTTTAAGGCCATACTCATGGCCAAAGATTTGAGCTGAAAAATTTAGTTTTTAGAACCTCTTCTTGGGTCAAAAGTTTGCCAAAACAATGCTCCTTAGATGCTCTTTGAGTGGAGCAACAAAACTGATTTTAAAAGAAAGGAAAAGAGAAAACTTCCACAAGTGAGTAGCTAAAAATTTCGTGTAGCAGGTTTTGAAAATCAGCTTTTGAAAAACTGTTATATATTAGTGTAGAAAAATCCAAATTAAGTTCTGTTTGCTGCATTTGAAACTAGACTCCAAGTCCTTTTAGTGATATAAATTTGAAGGAATAGTTCAATTTCTGTGAATTTTGGTGAATTTTCAAATTTGGCTAAAAATCAAGACCGTTATGCCCTGTTTTTACTGTAGAAGCAGATTTAAACTGAAATTCAACTAGTTTCTGATTTGAATCTTGTAAAAGTGTCTTCTGAAAAGTTTTAATTCATCGAGTCTATTTTCCAACGGCATAAGATTTACAATTTTTGGACTATAGAACTCAAGTTATGATTTTCCAAAGAATACTACACAAAACTGAAAATTCTTCTAAGGAAGTGATGAAAGCTTCGAAATGCCTTGGAAACATTCCCTGGTTTTCAGGCCTAACCTTTTGAGCATTTGCACACCATTCCAAAATTCAAAAATGGATTTCCAATTAGATGATATTCCTTTTGATTTGGAACGGGGAAAACTTGATTTTTTAAAAGTTAGCATAAGTTGAATACCTAGGTAACTTCGATTATCCATGTCTCAGGTGATCACATGGATACTGAGGAGCTTGTTTGATCTCCTGAATTGCCCTTTCTTGCTCTCGACTATTGGTGAGTGTCAAGTGCATGATTTGTTGACTTGCTTGAACCTGTTATATGCCTGAATTGAACATATTAGTAAACTTGGCGAGGTGAATGTGTACTTTATGTCTCCTGACCTCTCTTACTTGACCTGAACATGCTTGCTTGTACTTGCTCATACTTGAAGTGACTTGCCTAAATGTGTACCTGCTTGTCGATTGGAGCATTGTCTCATCGACTAACCATGCTTATGGGGACGCCTAAACCCCTCGGTTAGTCAATTGACTTGCAGCCAGGCATGAGGTCCTGGTCGAGGAGATTTGACGAGTCTTAGATCCTTACCTATTTCGTCAGTTGGAATGAGTTCACTGACTACTTACCTGGGTATACTTGAGTATTACCAAACTACTTGCTTTGATGAGTGGGCCCGATTGGGGGGTTGAAATGATGGAAGGAGATGGTTGACAAGTGGGATTCTACGGACTTGCTCTTGTTATGTTGATGGAGTGTCAACTCAACTGGAAATCTTGATCAAGCGGTGGACTAGCTCCTGAGAGCTCCTTATCCTTTATTGATTGTGTAATTAATTTTCTTATTTGCGTTCTTGCCTGAAAGCTCTGGTTACGTATCTTGCTCTATAAAAGTGTATATTACTTGATCTTGCATGCTTGCATGTTCTTCTTGGCCTCACTGAACGTTCGCTCATCCCTTTATATTTGTTATTCCTTAACAGGATTATGGAGCGAAGTGACCTTGGAAGAGTAGAATCATCCTTTTGCATAAGCTTTTGTCTTCTTGTAAATTTTGACAAGTGTAAGTGTGAATGTGAAGTATATTTAGGAAGTACTTGATTTACACTTGGATTGTAATAGATGTAAGGTTTGAAATCTTGAATATGAATCGGTTAACACTTATTTATCGAGATCGCACTTAGTTGGTTAAATCTGGTGATTTCACTTGACTCACTAGTGAGTCCCGACGAGAGCTGGACAGGCAGCCCGCCGAACCCTCTGGTTTGCCTTAGGGGAAGGTGGGGCTGTCACATTAAAACTAAAAGGTCTAACATCACACCTTGAGTTCTAGCAAAATCAAGCAAGATCAAGTGTAGATCTACCCAAGAGTTGTCTTCCAAGCTTTGCACTTTCAAGATCCTCCAAGATTAGCTGAAGATCTAGTTGTTTCTTGGTGATTCTTCCACAAAACTTCAAGATCAAGAATGGATGCCTTCTCTACTCTTTCTCTCGGACCTGTCTCTCCTTTCTCTCAGCTGGTGACAAGAAGGAGAAGAAGATGAAGTGTTGATGGCTTGATGTCCTCTTGAGTGAAGTCTTCAAGGATTAAGAGGAAGAACAAGATGAAGATGGACTTTCTCTTTCTCTCTCTCTCTCTCTTGCTTCATCTAGCTCTCAGTTCTCTCTCTCTCTAGTCTCTCCCTCTCGGCTGGAGCTTGAAGAGGAAAGAGCAAGGTGAAGCTCTCTCCAATGGAGTCTTCAAGGTGAAGAAGAAGAAGAAAGCTCCAATCTCTCTCTATTTCTCTCTCTCTACCTCGGCTCTCTCTCTCTCTCTCTCTCTCTCTATCTCTTATGCTCTCTTGGTTGCTAAAAATTGAAGAGAAAATGGAGCTAAAGTGAAGACATTAAGGGGACAAGAAGCATGGCTCTCCATGTTTTAGGGATGTCGCGCCCCATTTTTTATGGAAAGGGAGGAGGGGGAATGAGACCCCTCGTCGTTTTGGGTTTTTAGTGGAAAAAGCTTTTCTTTGTTAAAAAATTGATTTTTGAAAAAGAAATGGGTCATGGGACTACAAAAATGCGACGATTTGGACCCAAAAACAAAAGTCTAGAAAAGGATTTTAGAAAAGTTTGAGATCCACTTGGTATGGGTTTAGGTGTACCAAGTCACCAAAAGTTTTAATTAATGAAAATAAACTAAGAAAACCCTTTTTAGGCGACTCAGGGTCTTTGAAAATTAGAGAAAAGGTTCGGGTCCTGCAGGTTGAAAGAAGGAAGGCAAAGATTGATGTTACTGGTCTCTAAGGCACCCTTCTAACCTAATAAAAAGCTTGCATGATTTAGTTAAAAATTTCCTAATTCTAACTTTAAAATTTATCACATTTGGATGTTATCTATATGGATGCAAAACCTAAATCCAATGTTGGATCGAGAGGGGGCAAAATGTCTCCTTGAGGTTTGATTGGAATTGATCACATTAGTTGTGTTATCCAAGTTTGATCCCTCGAGGAGGTCACGAAGAATGCAAATGATGAGACTCGAACAAACAGAAAAATAGGCTTTTCAAAAGAAATGCAATTTTATAAAATCTCAAGGGAAAAGAAATTGGATTTTTGAAAGATTAATTTTATGTTAAAGAGAACGAATTTTCAAAAGATGCAATTTTAAGAAAAACGAAATTTTGACTTTGGATTGCTAAAAACATGAAGAAGAAATTTGATTTTTAAAGAACGATTTTGATAGAATTTAAATAATGCACGTGTATGTCCTAAAGAACGATAATGCAACATAATGGGTGCGGGGAACTAAGTTCGTGACTTTAAATCTTCCTTTTCATAGAAGGAAATAAAAGCGTGCTAAGGCTAGGAAGCCATACTCGCTCTTTTCCCTAATTCAAAGGGTAATGCCTTAAATGCACTAATCTATTGTTTGTGAAAAGAAAAACTAAATGAGATGTTTATCATCTGGGATGGGAGAAAAATATCATGCACAAATGGAAAAGAAATTCTAAAAGTGAAAGTGTGTGAGAATTTGTATCTAATGCATGAGCGGCATTTAAGGGTCTAGCATTGGACTAGCCCTCGTCAAAAGTTCTCACTAACATTGGATTAGTGAGAAATCGAAAGAAAGAACACAACTAGCATTGGACTAGTGTGGGGTGGCGATCAATATATTTTACACAATAAACATGTAGACATGATAATAAAGCAAGTAAACACATAAAGCACATAAACACATAACACATAGGCATAATATCTAGATGCAAGACTCTACGAAAGCAAGTAAACACATAATCATGCAAGCATGCAAAATAAACATATAAAACCTAATTATTACATTGGGGAACCTAAATACATTCTAAGGGAAAAATTGAATAATAATCTAACTATTACATTTTCTAGAATAAATACACTTTTTTGCAAAATTAAACCTATCTATTACAACTTGGCATCAAGGCCTCAAATGATTTACCAAAAATTAAATGACATAAATAAAGACTAGGCATGAATAAGAAGCAATGGAAAACTTAATTTAAAACATGCAAGATCATACAAAAACACATAAGAGCACATAATGGAGAAAGAAGTTACCATCCATGATGTTGATGCCTTAGATGAATCCTTAAATGATGTGAATGGTTATCTAAGACTCAATGTCAACAAAGGGATCAAGATACCAATTTAAAGGAAAAAATCAATGAAAATTCAAAGAGAATGTATCAAAATAGATTACTGCAAGAAACATGGACAAGATTAGGAAATCTGAATAATAGAGTAAGGTTCGGAACAAAAGGCGGAAATAGCAACAAAGCGAGGAGCGAGAGAGGTTCAGCGGAGTAGAAAGCCTTGATGAACGGAGCAGCAACTTGTAAGGGCAAGTTAAAATTTTGTCTTAACAATGGGTTGAATGATTTTTTGTGTGATTAATTTTGTTGCTTGAGGTTGTACTTAAAAAATTTGAAACCCTAGACTAATTGCAATAAGACTCACTATCATTAGTTATACTAGAATTAACTACATCTTTCTACAAATAAAATTTGATTATGTTAAAATCAAGCCAAATTTGGGACTCTAACAAAACTTTCCAGCTTAGAAGTTTGTCACTCTTGAACTCATTTCACGAACCACCGAATTGAATCAGCATTGAGCCGTTTCACTTTAGCTCAATTGGACCCGAAATTCACAGCTTTAAACCACCATGAATTCCCTCAAAATCACCTGCAAAATCTTCCAAAAACTCCAGCAAGAATTCAGCCGCCCCTCTCTTCTAATCCTTGGCTGCCATTTGTCAAGATGAAGCTGGAATTTCTGGCAGCAAACATGCTTTCTTCCCCTCCTCATAATCGACAGCATGCTTGGATTCAAACAAGAGATTCTCAGCTTTGTTAGGCAGCAAATGATGGTCCACCTTCAACCATGCCCAATGCATGAAGGGTTAGAACACTGGCAATTACTTCAGCCAACTTTGGCCATTTGAACAAGCAACTTCAGCTGCCTTTTTCCCCATTTTGCTGCCAAATCCTCACCAGAAAAATCACTCCTTTCTTCCATTCTCCCAAAACTCACTCTCATTCACTTCAACAAAACTCTCTCCAAAGCTCTCAACCGAGGAGCTCTCTCTCTCCTTTTCCTCTTGTTTCACACTCGGTTATTTCAGCCTTGCCCAAGAACTTCACCTTGGTTGCAAGTTGCTGGACTAAGCTGGAAATCTGGAGAGAAGCCAAGCTGTTTTACTTCATCCATTTCTTGAGCAAGGAAGGTAAAACACCATTTATTTCTTGGAAAGTTTCTTTGGCAGCTTAGCCTTTTTCCATCCTTAACCTGTTTTGTTTCTTGTAGCTGGAAACCGAACTTGAGTAGCCCTATCCTCATACTTGTTCAACCGTTCTTGAAGCTAGTTGGAGGTAGGATTCATCTTATATATCCTTTTAGCTCAAAGAAGTAGTTTTTCCCTTCAAAATATATTATCTTGAAGGATAAACTATTCACGCATATGATGAACAGCTTGAATCTTGTCATGATCTGCCGGTATCTTCTTAAACCTTTGCTGGAATTTGATCGACTAACAAGGAGCATTATTCTTGAGTTCTCTAAACTACCCGAAATCCTTAAAATGATAGTTTCATATTAGTTATTGCATGCATGATCCTTGAGAATGGTTAAACATCCATTTGTACTACTCAACAAACTTTGAATGTTGATGGTTGAGATTGTACGAAACTAGGGGCTTTGGAACTGTTTTTGAACTCTATTTTGCCTCGGTCTTGACTTGATGATGAACTGAAATTTTGATACATTAGCTTGGCATTGAAAATTTTGAACTTATTTCGGTTGGTTACTAAAATAATTTCATGCATGTTGGTGCTTTCAACTCTTGAAGCTCTTGAGCATCTATGCTGGAAATGATGGTTGTGATCGAAATTTTTTTTTGAGCCTTGCTTATGCAAGAATCGTGTTAAAATTTCTGCTTGCCAATCTAATTAAAACTGCTCTAGTTTTTCTTTATGCTTCCCGAAGCTTCATGATGATGGTTTCATTTCATTTACTTCATGCATGATAAGTTAATGAGGTTGGATTTCTCTTGTGCTTGTTATTGTGTAAAAAATTCCTTAAATCCTTGCTGTGACCAACGTTTGAGGGCTGAAGGGCTCTCCCCTATTTCCATCCGAATCTATTCTGGTTAGAGTTAGTAGAAATTAGTTCATGCATGTGTATATTTTGACCGGTTAGCCTTGGTTGAAGCTTTCATGGACGAAATACTTTAACTAGATTAAGCTTGAACCTTGCATTCTCCTTAAAACTTATTTGTTTCTATTTTCTTTGCACGAATCATTCACGACCAGTTTTAAACTGAATATGTAATGACATCAAACTTGATTTTTTTGAATGGAAACTGATTTTTACAATAGGAAAGAAAATAAGGAGAAGAGAACCGGTCATGGTGGTTTCCAAACTTGAGACATTGTTAGTTGAAGTTAGTTCAAATTTTAAATCATGTGCACTGAGCTCTTGAGTTCTTAAATGGATGTATTAAGTGTTAATAAACTTGATTGGTATGCTGGAAATTAAAATGAACCTTAGCTACGTTGCTTTAAATTGGAATTTTTGCAAATGGTGCAAAACTAGCAATTTTCCAGAAAAACAGTTGACAAAACAGTCCAGAATAGAATGCTCATATATCACAGTTCATAAGTCCAAATCGTGTGCCTTCAACAACATTCAAAACTAGACTCATAGGGCTTGATTTGGTATATCGTCTGTGCCGTAATTCATTTTCTGGGCGTCATAGCAAGCAAATGAAAATCGCTGAAAATCAACTTGAAAATTCTAGATTTTAGTTCAAAGTTTTAAGGACAAGTTTGTTGGATTTTTTGAAAAACAAGTTTTAATGTTTTTAAGAAGAAAATTTCGTTTTCTATTGTTATGAAACTGTACAAATTCCCAAACAAGATTTCCAACTTAATTTGTATCAAATCATGAACCTTAGGGTTTCTCACGAAAACTTTTAAAAACTCTCGATCAAGAAATTATTGTTCAAACAAACTTGATTTTTCCAACAACTTGACTCGTTTAAAATCTTGTAAAGGGTTGTACTTACACAAGACCAAAAGCGAGCAAATTTCAAAGTCGTAATCTTCAAAGAACCTCACGAAAAATATCTTTCAACAACAAGCGAACCCAAAACCCTACCGCAATTTTTTCCATCTTAATACCTTCCATTATTGAAATCTGTAAAGATAGTTTTCTTCAAACCTATTTCAAATCCTCGAATTTCAAGTTTTCATAGTTACGAGTTTTAACCTAATATATATATCTTTTGAACTTCAATTACCAAGGTTCATATCGTAATGCTATAATAATTTCGTTAGTTATATATATAAACTACTTTCTTATTTATAACAAGTGAATTGGTCAAAATTGATTTTAATAATTAAAAGTTAAATTATATTTACCTCGAGGATCGACGGTGACCTAGGGGCGTTGACATGAAACGCCGACACAACTTTGCCTAGTTAAGGTGAGGGTTCCAAATTGTTGTTAAATGTTTTATTTAAATGTGCCACATGTTGGAATTTTGTTGTTGTTAAATGTTACTGTTGATTGAAGCGTATAATTACTAAATGTTAATTGCCAATTAGCGTGTGAATGTTGAATAGTATATGATGCCTTGGTTGAATTATTCAAAACCATTGATCAAAGGAGGAGATCGTGTGTGTACTTATCTGACCCTCTCATTTACAAATGATTTAGAAATACCATAGTGTGTATGTGCCTGTTAAATGTGCATGAGTGATAAGCCTTTTGTGAATGTGCCGCAATTGGCTCGGCCGGGATCCCAAACTCAGGCGAGTCGACCTATTCCAGAGCAGTAAGTAGGGCTTGGTAGAGATGCGTCGGCAGGACCACAGGGAATGAAATGAAAGGTTACCTTGAGTGTACACCACCCAATGAATGTCGAATGTCGGGCCCGAAGTCGGTGTAAGGGGTTGGAGATTGGGAAGCAGTCGAAGAAGTGCTATTGACAACATGGAAGCAATGTATCCTTCCACAATGAATGTTATTGATGCTTTCCAATGCGATACTGAAATTCAATGTTTCATGAAATTCTTGAAGGAAAAATGCTGTTGTGAGAATTTTCCTTATATGATCTATTAAATGAAAGCATGTTTTACGAATATGATAATTGTTATGTGTTGGGACTCTCATTGGGCTTGTGAAGCTCACCCCATATATTTTCCCTCCAGGGATTCAGGTTTGACTTCGGCGGAGGATTGAGAGGTGGTTGGATTTTGTTGATTGTAACCTTACCCTTATTAAGACTAATGATGTTGAAATTCTTTTGGTTAATATTACCTAGGAATTGTGTATCCTAGATGGTTGATGTTGAATTTTAGTTTGAACCATATAACTACATTTTAAAAACATATTTGAGTTGTCCAAATTGATTGATTGAGTCTGGCGTGAGCTAGGCGGTGGCTTATGGTTCTCGGGGTTCGCCTTAGAATTCGTGGGGCCTGGGTCAGCGTTACATGCAAAATGTAAAGTTGGAGGAGAAGCATGGAAGCCTTGGACTAAGCAGCGTGCGATCCGTCTCTTCCATCTTCAAAATATCAAGAAGATTGCTTCAATTTTCCAGACAATAACACAAAACAAAATCTTGAGAGGCAAGGGATCTATTTAAAGCATTAAACATCATCATTCGGATCATCAAAACAAGCTAAAATGAGAAAAAGGCCAAATCTTAAGCATCGACATCATCAAATAGACAAAAAGGGAAGGGGAAGAAGCTGTTAGAGCGGGTAGTTACTTAGCACAGCGTAATAACTTCGCGTTTCTTCATCTTCAAATATTCAAGCGAAGCAGCGGAGATATCGAACCAAGCGCAAGAAGGCTCTGCGTTTCTTCACATCTTCAAACATTCAAGAGGAAGCGGGCGTTCGGAGTAATCAGCATAAGTGGCAGCGTTTCTTCACATCTTCAAAAGCGTGAAGAACATTTTTCTAGAAATTTTCTAGAAAACCCAGCGAATCATCCGCGAAGCATCAAGCGTCGATTTTAAATGTAAAACAAATCTATTAGCCTTACCAAGTCTATCTAAACGTAACATACTCATATAACAACAAATAAACATCATCAACTATTATAAAACATCGAAAAACATAGTCAAGACCTTGGTTCCACCAAAAGGTCACATTTTACAAGATTCACGTTCAAAAAATAGTGATGAAGAAGAGATCACTGAGCCTCTTGATCTCAAAACAAAGAGGAAGTTCGGTTGAAGATGGTTTCCTTCTCTTCCCAAAGCAAAACCCTAGAATCCTTTTCTTTCTTTTTCTCCTCTTTTCCTCTCGTTTTCATCTTTTCTTTTCTCAGCCTTTTTCCTAAGAATCTTCTCTCAGTCCAAAAAAACCTGTCCTCAGAAAAAACCCTCTCATAAGCTATTTATAGCCACAAAAACCTAGCATGAAGGGTTTGGATAGTTTGGGGTGAGGTGGGTTGATTTTGAACATTAGATGAATTGTTTAAGGGATTAAGGGTGAGTTGGGTATTATCTAAATAGGTTTCTTGATGCTCAAGTCGCAGAAAATACAGCTGGAAATGAGGAGAAAAATGACTGGAAAAAACGCGCACGTATTTTTTTTCACTACGTCGGGTTCTGAGGACTAGTTATGCGGACTCATCCGCGTAACAGGTCCACGTTTTTGACTTCTTTTTTTTTAAAGAAAAACCTACAAAAATAAGAAAGATGTGTTAGAATATTCAAAAATAAATAACATAAGAAAACGATTGAAATAGTCAAAATTTGGTGTCTCTGACTTGCCCCTCTTTATGCGAGTTTGAAGAAACTCTAGACAAACGTGGGCTCAAATACTTACCTAGGGTTGTATCACGAACCATTGTAAACAACAGGGGAATGTTAGATTGCCACTTTTCAAACTAAAAGTATAATGTGACGAACTTCGTGTAGAGTTGCCTACATTATCTCGACATGAGAATAAGGTCAAGCGTGGATTCAATGCAAATGAACTATGATGAAGCCCGTCTTGAATCTTGTAAAATTCAAGAGCAGGAGATAGAAGGGTGCTCGTGAGGAAGTTGAGACTCATAACAGGAATTTAAAATATCAAGAAGGGGATAGAAGGTGCCAGTGAGACTCAGAGAATTTAAAATATCAAGAAGGGGATAGAAGGGTGCGGGAGGCTGAGACCTAGAATTTAAATATCAAGAAGGGGGATAGAAGAACAATGAAGAGGTAGAACCTCATGAAAATATCAAGATTGAAGAGGATAAAGGAGGTGCAGTGAAGAACTGTGGGCTGAATAGAATTTAAAATATCAAGAAGAGGGATAGAAGGTGAGGGAATTAAAAAATATCAAGAAGAAGGAAGGGTGAGACAAGGAATTTAAAATATCAAGAAGGGGAGAGGCTCAGCGAAGAGAAATTGAAGAAGGGGAGGTAGAAGGGTGTGAGACTCATTTTAAAATAGAAGAGGATAGAAGAGGTGAAGACTATAGAAATTTAAAATATCAAGAAGGAGATGGGGTGCCCGGCTGAGACTTGGAATTTAAAATATCAAGAAGGGGAGGCTGAGACTACAAAATTGAAAGAAGGGAGTAGAGGGGTGCGGAATGAGAACTCCCAAATTTAAAATATCAAACGGGATAGAAGGAGCCAGTGGATGTTAGAACTCTGAATTTAAAATATCAGAAGGATTGAAGGGTGCGGATCTTGAGACTCCATGAAATTTAAAATATCAAGAAGGGGATAGAAGGGTGCAGGCTGGAGAACGCCATATGAGAATTTAAAATATCAAGAAAGGGGATAGAAGAGTGAGGCTGAGACTGTAAAAATTGAAGAAGGAGGAGGTAGAAGGTGCCAGTGGAGGCGAGATTCCCTGTGAGAATTTAAAATATCAAGAAGAGGATAGAAGGGTGCAGTGGGTAGAGGCAAGCTCCTATGAAATTTAAGTGAAAGAGGTAGAAGGAGTGCTGTGAGACCTCATGAGGAATTAAAATATCAAGAGAGGATAAAGGTGGCTGAGAACCAGAAAAAAATATCAAGAAGGATAGAAGGGTGCGGAGGCTGAGATTTAAAATATCAAGAGAGGTAGGCTGAGACTCATGAAATTCAAGTGAAGAAGGGGAGGTAGAAAGGGTGCATTGAGACTCAGCAGAATTTAAAATATCAAGAAGGGGGATAGAAGAGCGCCCGGCCAGTGGAGACGAAATTTAAAATAAGGAGGAGATAGAAGGGTGCAGTGGTGAGACTCCTGGAATTTAAAATATCAAGAAGGGGATAGAAGGGTGAGGCTGAACCATGAAAATTTAAAATATCAAGAAAGGTGGATAGAAGATTGGTGACTCCTGAAATTTAAATTGAAGAAGGGAGATAGAAGGTGTGAGGCGGGGGGGATAGAAGGGTACGTGGGACTCCTGAATTAAATTGAAGAAGAGGGATAGAAGAGGGTCCTGAATTTAAATTGAGCGGGGGATAGAAGGGTATCTGAGACTCAATTTAAATTGAAAGGGATAGGGCTGTGGAGGAACAACAACCAACTGAAATTTAAATTGAAGAGGGATAGAAGGGTGCCCGTGGAGGTTGAGGCAGACAACAGAAAATTAAATTGCTTTCAAATTTAGACTATTGATGGGATTGGACCCAAGCTGAATGACTAGATGGAAAATGTAAATATGCCCTAGGTCTAAATTACTGGTGGGATTGGACCCAAATCTAGACACTAGTGGGAGAGATGAAAACATAAATTGAAACATAAAACACAAGCTGTTCAAACATGGTAATTGTAAAATGCAAGTAATGATGCACTTAGTGAAATGTTGCATTTCTGATTTTTGCTTTTCTTGTCTCGAAGAGAAAATGAATGATAGGAACAGAGACTTCTTTTTTTTTTTTCCTTCTTCTTTTCTCTTTTTTTTTTCAAGAATTGATGGATTTTAAAAAATTGAAGAGTATAACTGAAACCTTTCCTCTCGAGTTGGAACAAATCCATATATGTTATATCTTCTTGATCGCAAACCTTTTCGGTAAAATTAATTTTTTAATGCATTATCCAAAATTGGAGATCACTTCTCTTAAAACAAAATTGCCCCAGTGTCAAATGGATCGTTAATCCTGCAGAAGTCATGAAATATTAACCAATTAGTCCATGGCAATTCAATTTCTCTTCTTCTTTTCTTTTTTCTTTTTTTTTTTAAATCATAAAGTATAAATCTCTTGGGATCACAACTGTTAGCCATTAAAATGACTAAAACGTATCAGAATCATGCGATAAAATGCATTCATGAGATACTTATATTTATGAAACATTGCTTGTTTTCAAATGGTAGGAAGTATTCATCAAAAACAAGCTATGGGATTGAAATAAATTGTGCGATCTTGAAAATCCAAATCCTCATAAACCAGCCAAAACATTATTATGCAATTATTCAATTTGCATCAAGTACTCATAATATCAAGTAAAAGAGAGACAATTATACCTCAATTTTAACAATTCAAGCTTGATTTCTCACTTTCACCAGATTTTGCAATCAAATGATTCATATAGTCAATTCAAGTTTGCCTTTTCCACAGTTTTCTCAAATTTTACTGCTAAAAAGGATTTACTGAAACACATCTTTTTATTCAAATTGCAATAATGCCTTTTGATCACGAAAATCAACAACTTTTAGGTGAAGATTCCGGTTACGACATATGCCTTCTTGCTCAAATAGTAAAAAATGTCTTTTAAAATCGACACAGGGTGAAGATTTCGGTTATAACATTTACTTGTTGAACTGCTTTGCATACTTTCGTAATTCAAGCACCGTTTTACGTGAAAGTTAACATTTGTAGATGCTAAACCTCCGGTTACTTAGTACTAGAATCATTGGAGTAGAACTTTGGTTCTCACTTTGCTGTTCTTTCTTTTTCCTCTTCTTTTTTTTTTCTAGCATATCAATTGAAAAAGGATCATTTTCCAACTAATCAATCATTTTCTTGTAAAATCCAATAAAAGAAGAAATCTCATTCAATAGGGAAAAAAAACTGAGGCATAATTTTCCCTATTTTACAAAATATACTTTCTAAAATGCTGATGTCTTAATCACATAATGATTATTTCCTGAGTAAAATGGAAAAAGGATGTTTCAAATCGCACGGGCTTTATTTCAGAAGGATGAAAGCAATTGCAACCAAATTTGAACATTTGCACCCCTTTTGAATCAAATTTCGAAGAACAAATCAATTTGTGGGGCAAAATGTGCAACTTAGACAAAGTTTTTTTTTTCTATAATTGGATGAAACTCCCTGCCAGTAGCTCAAATTTTTAAAACACATTCAACACTTATAAACACATAAGAGCCAAATTTAAACAAATAAATACATCCCAATGCAACAATTTAAACAAAAATATTTCTAATAATTAAACCTATATCTAAAAAATCAGAACACAAGATCAAACATAAAATAAAGCAAGAATGGAATAAGCGCAAATCGAGGGATCTATTGTCCCTTGACTCATCATCGCTCCGGTGGCCTCACGGGACAATTTTCGGTGGTTTGAATGTCGTAGCGCCTCTATAAGACCTAGTCGAGTGCTCAAAGCTCGACCTCGTCTCTCCATCGCTTCCATCAGGATTAATGTGCTCATGCATGCATTGACAAAATCATTAGGTGTTATTTGCAAACTTGCCCCAATTTTCACCTTTATTGAGAAATTCTTTCTTGCATTTTTTTTTCTTTAAGCATTTGCCCTATTTTGGTCAACCAAAATTTTCACTTTAATAAAAGAATGTCCGGTTTAGTTAATGGAGAATTTGCTCCAATTTTATCAATAAAATTGGCTCTAATGTAACCAAAAAAAATTTGTCCAGGTTTAATCAAATAAAACATTGCTTGAGCCATTAAAATTCTCTCTTCTTTTTTTTCTTTTCTCTTTTTCTTTTTTTTTGAAAGGTAAATCCAAAACTAGCTGTTAGAGTTGGCGCTCCTTCGAAATTGATAGGCTATGCCATCATCTTGAAATGTAGTGTTATTGATTTTATTCATGCTTGATCTTTGGATCGCAAAATTTACACTTCTTGCGGATCTCACCATGAATACTGCATACAAGAGGGACTTCAAAATATGATGTGCACTTGAATTCTCAAACAATTTGCCTTCTTTACTATTATGCAATAATTACGCTCAAGAAAAATGCTAACTTATCAAAAGCCAAATTTTGAGTGGCAAATTTAAAGATGTGTTATTTGACCCTTGGGTATGCCCAAAAATACATCATAGAAATGCTCCCAAATTTTTATTTTTAAATATTGACCCATTTTTCTCATAGATGCTCTGAGCTTGTGTTTCCCCAAATGGATTTTCCATAGTTTGCATTGCAGGATTTACCCAAGAATCAAATAACACTTCTGATCTTCAACACTTTATTAGATCAAGAAAATGTTTTTTTTTTCTATCAACGCCTATGTTTTTATGAATGCAAGGGAGGGGGGAAAGGAAAAGAAAAAAACTTAGAGTTAGTAAGCAGAATTGCAAAATCGGTATGCATGTCCTATGGGGGAGTCCTTTTATGCCAAGGGTGGGCCTAGCATGAAAAATGCAATCCTCTGGGGTATGCACCATACAATACCTGATGGGTCCGATCACTTCACTGATATGCGATTAGTAAAACAATCTAGAGGATTGACCAAAAGAAAATGTGATACTTGATGCATCACGAGGACAAAGTTCGAATGGATTTATTACTTTAATTGATATGTGAAGAGAGGTTAAAGGTTAATTTAGCATGAAAAGGACTATTCTTGAAGGAATTGTAGTGTCTTGACTAGTCTTTGAGGGAAATATGGATCTAGTTCAAATGGATTGGACGGGATTGATGGTTTACTCAAAAGTCGACTGGGTTCATTGCTTACCTGTAACTCCACATCTCAATTTTATTTGCAACACACTAGCTCATAAGCCTTCTAAAATCAAGATTTGGCCTTGATAAAATCATTATCCCAACAATGAGAAATTATTTGTGAATTTTTTTTTGATTTAGTGTCCTTATGCATGGGATTTTACCAACTTTGATAAAATGGCCAAAAGATGATTACTAGAGGTTTATATTCCAGCATGTGAAAGTCACTCCATATTCTGGGTACTATTATAGAAGATATCGGACCTTGCCTTACCTTGTGCACTACCCCTTTGGATATTACTAAAAACATAAACATGCAAGTCTCATTGGATTATATATCCGAGACACAATGGTGGTTTATTCCTAACATGGGATTCCCTATGCGGCATTCCCTCTATGGCTTATGCATGATGCCAGTTTATTAAAGCAAGTAAATGTGCAAAATGAAACATGGCCTATAAGAGCCCCATTTGAATGCCGGGGTAAGCCTAAAAGTGATATACAATTATAACTTAAATGCAATAAACATAAATTCAAACGTGCAATAGCCTATCTAGAAGGATGGTTTGTCTTAAAAGAGTGTCAGGACTCTTATTTTCTAGAGTTTGTGAAATGCAAGAAAAGGGAAGACAACAAAAGGTTAGTTTAATCAACAGGTATCACATAACACATTGGAGCAACAAATTACACAAAAATAAAGAGGGGTGGAATACCTCCTCTCGTGTCTAGTGATCCTTAATAGGGTAAGGTAGACTCTCCCCTAGGTAATTCTAACATGGATGCATGAGGTTGGGCTCACTAATGCATCTAGACTTGACAAAGGTTACAGGCTTCCAAACCTTCAGACCAAAAGGCAAAAGGTCATCAATCCGAATGCCTCAAGTCGGTGGTTCGAGTGATCCCCTAGACATTGCTACGTGCACGTCATGCCACGGCCACATGTCCAAGTGGATCAATCCTAATCCTAATAGGGAAGAGTGGCGTGACAAGCCACTAAAGTAAAAAAAGTAGGGTCAAAGTAAAATACATATGCACGTATGAAAGTGATTCCCTTTGAGAGGAGGGATTCAAATACCAAACATTCTCGAGGCTCTAGGGTAGATGCACACCCCCCCAAATGCAAGGCGCGGTACAAGTAAATATCAATAAACAATAATTCATTCGTCATGTATACGATGTGCAAGGAGTGATTGCACGGGAAAACCCTAGAAGAGAAAAGAAAAAGGAATACAACCTAAAACATCCAAATGTGATATATAAGAAAGTTAGAAAAACGAAATAATCAACTAAATCAAGTGCTCGGACCCTCTTAGGAAAATCCCCAGTAGAGTCGCCAAGCTGTCGCGCCCCATTTTTTATGGAAAGGGAGGAGGGGGAATGAGACCCCTCATCGTTTTGGGTTTTTAGTGGAAAAAGCTTTTCTTTGTTAAAAAATTGATTTTTGAAAAAGAAATGGGTCATGGGACTACAAAACTGCGACGATTTGGACCCAAAAACAAAAGTCTAGAAAAGGGTTTTTAGAAAAATTTGGAGTCACCACTTGGTATAGAGTTTAGGTGTACCAAATCACCAAAAAGTTTTAATTAATGAAAATAAACTAAGAAAACCCTTTTTTAGATGACTCCAGATCTTTTGAAAACTAGAGAAAAAGGTTCGGGGGTCACAGTTGAAAGAAGGGAAGGCAAATATTCGATGTTACTCGTCTCTAAGGCACCTTTCTAACCTAGCCAAAACTAGTTGCATGATTTAGTTAAAAATTTCCTAATTCTAACTTTAAAATTTATCACATTTGGATGTTATCTATATGGATGCAAAACCTAAATCTAATGTTGGATCGAGAGGGGGCAAAATGTCTCCTTGAGGTTTGATTGGAATTGATCACATTAGTTGTGTTATCCAAGTTTGATCCCTCGAGGAGGTCACGAAGAATGCAAATGATGAGACTCGAACAAACAGAAAAATAGGGTTTTCAAAAAAAAATGCAATTTTATAAAATCTCAAGGGAAAAGAAATTGGATTTTTGAAAAGATTAATTTTATGTGCAAAGAGGAACTTGAATTTTCAAAAGATGCAATTTTAAGAAAAACGAATTTTTGACTTTGGATTGCTAAAAACATGAAGAAGAAATTTGATTTTTAAAGAATGATTTTGCTAGAATTTAAATAATGCACATGTATGTCCTAAAGAACGATAATGCAACATAATGGGTGCGGGGAACTAAGTTCGTGACTTTACATCTTCCTTTTCATAGAAGGAAATAAAAGCGTGCTAAGGTTAGGAAGCCATACTCGCTCTTTTCCCTAATTCAAAGGGTAATGCCTTAAATGCACTAATCTATTTTTTGATGAAAAAGAAAACTAAATGAGATGTTTCGCATACGGGATGGGAGAAAAATATCATGCAAAAATGGAAAAGAAATTCTAAAAGTGAAAAGTGTGTGAAATTTGTATCTAATGCATGAACGGCATTTAAGGGTCTAGCATTGGACTAGCCCTCGTCAAAAAGTTCTCACTAACATTGGATTAGTGAGAAATCGAAAAGAAAGGCCACAACTAGCGTTGGACTAGTGTGGTGACGTCAGTATATTTACACAATAAACATGTAGACATGATAATAAAGCAAGTAAACACATAAAACACATAAACACATAACACATAGGCATAATATCTAGATGCAAGACCCTAGGAAAGCAAGTAAACACATAATCATGCAAGCATGCAAAATAAGCATATAAAACCTAATTATTACATTGGGGGAACCTAAATACATTCTAAGGGGAAAAAATTCGGAATAATAATCTAATTATTACATTTTCCAGAATAAATACACTTTTTGCAAAATTAAACCTATCTATTACAACTTGGCATCCAAGGCCTCCAAATGATTTACCCAAAAATTAAATGACATAAATAAAGACTAGGCATGAATAAGAAGCAAAGGAAAACTTAATTTAAAACATGCAAGATCATGCAAAAACACATAAGAGCACATAATAGGAGAAAGAAGTTACCATCCCTTGATGTGATGCCTTAATTGAATCCTTAAATGATGGGAATGGTTATCTAAGATTCAATGTCAACAAAAGGGATCAAGGTACCAATTTAAAGGAAAAATCAATGAAAAATTCAAAGAGAAGGTATCAAAACAGATTCTGCAAGTAACATGGACAAGATTAGGAAATACGAATAATAGAGTAAGATTCTGGAACAAAAGAGTAGGAAATAGCAACAAAGCGAGGAGAGAGGTTACTGGAGTAGAAGCTGACGAGCAGCAAGCGGTCCGTTACATGCAAAATGTAAAGTTCGAGGAAGCATGAAAGCGCGGACTAAGCCGCGTAACGATCCGCATCTCTTCCCATCTTCAATATATCAGGAAGATTGCTTCCAGTTTTTCAGACAATAACACAAAACAAAATCTTCAGTTGCAAGGGGATCTATTTAAAGCATTAAACATCATCATTCAGATCATCAAAACAAGCTAAAACAGAAAAAGGCCAAATCTTAAGCATTGACATCATCAAATAGACAAAAAAGGGGAAGGGAAGAACTGTCAGGCTAGAAGCGCGGGTAGTTACGCTGACTAGCCTGCGTAACAACCCCGCGTTTCTTCACATCTTCAAATATTCAAGCAGAAATGCGGAGAGATACGCGAACCAAGCCGCGCAAGAGTTCCGCGTTTCTTCACATCTTCAAACATTCAAGAGGAAACGCGGAGGTTACGAGGAGTAATCCGCGCAAGTGGCCCGCGTTTCTTCACATCTTCAAAACGTGAAGAACATTTTTCCAGAAATTTTTCAGAAAACCCAACAGAATCATCACGAAGCATCAAGCGTCGATTTTAAGCGTAAAACAAATCTATTAGCCTTACCAAGGCTATCTAAACGTAACATACTCATATAACAACAAATAAACATCATCAACTATTATAAAACATCAAAAAACATAG
Organism: Gardenia jasminoides; assembly: GCA_013103745.1. NCBI lineage: Eukaryota > Viridiplantae > Streptophyta > Magnoliopsida > Gentianales > Rubiaceae > Gardenia > Gardenia jasminoides. The sequence continues at coordinate 25,782,247 of CM023095.1, forward strand.
TCAAGACCTTGGTTCCACCAAAAGGTCACATTTTCAGCAAGATTCACGTTCAAAAAAATAGGGATGAGAAAGAGAATCACCTGAGCCTCTTGATCTCAAAACAAAAGAGGGAAGTTCCGGATTTGAAGATGGTTTCCTTCTCTTCCCAAAGCAAAACCCTAGAATCCTTTTCTTTCTTTTTTTCTCCTCTTTTCCTCTCGTTTTTCTGTCTTTTCTTTTCTCAGCCTTTTTCCTAAGAATCTTCTCTCAGTCCAAAAAAACCTGTCCTCAGAAAACCCTCTCATAAGCTATTTATAGCCACAAAAACCTAGCATGAAGGGTTTGGATAGTTTGGGGTGAGGTGGGTTGATTTTGAACGTTATATGAATTGTTTAAGGGATTAAGGGTGAGTTGGGTATTATCTAAATAGGTTTCTTGATGCTCAAATCGCAGAAAATACAGCTGGAAATGAGGAGAAAAATGACTGGAAAAAACGCGCGCGTATTTTTTTCACTTCTGATCAGGTTACGCGGACTAGTTATACCGACTCATCCGCGTAACTGGTCCGCGTTTTTGACTTCTTTTTTTTTTTTTTAAAGAAAAACCTACAAAAATAAGAAAGATGTGTTAGAATATTCAAAAATAAATAATATAAGAAAAAAATTGAAATAGTCAAAATTTGGTGTCTACAAGGGAAAAGTTGGTCAACTCGTCTTTATGTCGCGTCAACGCGTGACACTTTAACTTTTACTGGATTTTCTCCTTCCGACACTGTCCTACCATAAATATATCTCTATAAAGTCTCTACATATGCTTGGTTTCATTTTAAAGCTACTATTTACGTCACGGGTCAAAAATTAATGCTTAAATTGGCCGAAACAAAACCAAACAATTTATTCATGAAAAATTCTCTGAATTAGAAAATGATAATTTGATGCATAAATTCACTAATATTTTAGTAAAAATACATAATATAATTATTATTATCATTATTATTTATTTTCTGATAAAAATACAATTTCCAAGCCCTCACAAACACTAAGAGTAAATACTACAATTCCATCACTAAACTTGACGATAGAGACTTATTCTTTGCTTTATTCATTGGACCCTATCTAATCCTTGATGGAACTTGATGAACACTTGGGGCTTGATTCTTGATGAACACAAGAACACTTGAGGCTCGCATCACCTTTTCTCTCAGAAAGAAATAAACTTGAGATAAAGAAGGTGGGTCAAACATTTGAATGGTTATGATTGTGCCTTCAACTATCGCCTTGGCAAAGCCAATGTGGTTGTAGATGCCTTAAGTAGAAAAGTTATGGTAGCCATGCTCCTTATAAAGGAATGGGAATTACTTGAACACGTGAGGGATTGGAAGTCGATTAAAGAACAAGAAAGAATTACTTGTGCCAACATCAAGATTCAACATGAATTTTATTCTAGAATTAAGGACGCTCAAGAACAAGATTTGGAAATTCTAGACCTCAAGGAAAAGATAAGGGATGGAAAGCTAGCGGATTTTGAAATCAACAAGGAAGGGATATTGAAATTTCAAAATAAAATTTGTATTCCAAATGATGACTATCTTAAACAAGAAATCTTAAAGAAGGCACATGGCTTAAAATATACAATACATCCAGGAGGAAATAAGATGTATAGGAATTTTAAGTAATATTATTGTTGGAATAACATGAAGAAAGACATTGCACATTATATATCCACCTGCTTGACCTGTCAACAAGTAAAGATAGAACACCAAAAACCATCTGGATTACTCCAACCCCTACTAATTCTAGAGTGGAAATGGGATGAAGTGACCATGGATTTTGTTAGTGATTTGCCAAAAAGTCAAATAGGACATGATGCGACATGGGTAATTGTCAATAGATTTACCAAATATTCTCATTTTCTACTTGTTAATATGACCTACTCTCTAGACAAGTTAGGTAAGCTGCATATAGATGAAATAGTTAAATTACATGGAGTGCCTTATGGCATTACCTCTGACAGGGATCTCAGATTTACCTTACGACTCTGGAAACAATTACAAGAAATCCTTGGAACAAGATTAAAATTCAGCACCTCATCCCATCCCCAAACCGATGGCTAGTTTGAGTGAACTATTCAAATACTAGAAGATATGCTCTGAGCATGTGTATTGGATTTCAGGGTAAATGGGTAAAAACATGTGCCCCTAGCAGAATTTGCATACAGCAATAGTTATCAAACAACTATTGGCATGGCCTTTTATGAAGTGTTATACGGAAGAAGATGCCGATCTCCAATACACCGGGAGGAAGTTAGAGCGAGAAAGATTCTTGAACCAAATACTATTCCTTAGATGGAGGATACCATTGAGAAAGTAAAACTGATAAAACAAAGAATGGCTACTGCCCAAAGTAGACAAAAAAAATTTGCAGACAATCATCGAAAGGATTTAGAATTTTTAGAATAGGACAAAGTTCTTCTTAAAGTATCACCAAAGAAAGGAATCATCAAGCATGGAAAGGGCGGCAAACTAAGCCCTAGATATGTAGGGCCATTTGAAATATTAGAACGTGTTGGGAAAGTAGCATACAGACTAGCTTTGCCTCCAAATGTGGTAGGAGTTAATGATATTTTCCATGTTTCCTTGCTCCGAAAATACCAACCAAATCAAGATCACATCATAGACTATCAACTATTGCAGCTACAACCTGAATTGACATATGAAGAAAAGCCGGTCCAGATTTTGGAATGTGATGTGAAGAAGTTAAGAACAAAAGAAATATCTTTGGTTAAAGTATGACGGAGCAACCATGGAATGGAAAGTGCTACTTGGGAGTAAGAGGAAAAGATTCAAAAAAAGCACTCAGAAATGTTCCCAAGAGTAGGTATGAATTTTGAGGACAAAATTCTTTTTAAGAGAAAAAGGATGTCAGACACCACCATTAAATCATAGTGTCATCATTTGTGCAAAAGAATGTTGACATAATAAAACACTATAAATAGAAATTGCACTAGTGGATAATAATAGTTACATAGTCAGGGATAAGTTGCAAAATCATATATACCCAAGTTTGACTAGTCTATAGAGACTAAATACCATGAAAGTTAGATATTTAAAATACTTAGAAAATTAGGATAAAAAATTCAAGTTAGATATTTAAAATACTTAGAAAATTAGGATAAAAAATTCCGGTAAGTATTTCCCATGATTAAATTAGGGAAATCTAATTTTTTTGAAATTTTTCTAAGCATATAACCCTACTAACTATGACTCTTAAAATTGAACCCTTAGCTGAAAATTTAGAATTTGTTCTCTGGTGGGAAAGTTGACTTTTTATCCATTAAGAATTTGACCTTGTAACTATTTTTCTTGAATCTAAATGGGGGTACTTCCTTATTTATGTGTAACATCTTAAGTAATTGGACATGTAAAAACTCGAAACATTTACTTAACTACCGTGGCCTGAATGCAATTTGCCTAAACTATCTATGGTCTAAATATAGTTTGCTCAAAATTGGGGTATCCAATTGTAATTACTTAACTACCGTACCACGTGTCCAAGACACGTGGCGCCTCATCTGTAACATGTCACCTCATTAGGTGACACATGTCACCCCTACATTTTCTCCATGCTGACTCATCTCCTCCTCCTTCAACTATAAATAGGGCCTTCCCCCTCTTCAGTTACAAAAAAAAAAAAAGAGAAACTACAACTTATATTTTAGAGAGTGTAATTAAAAGTGTGAATGAAGAAAGAAACAAGTAAGGATTGTCATTAAATATAGTAAAAGAAGGCAATACATAGAGGAATAATTAAAAGAATGGCACACGTATCCAAGTGAGTGCCCATTTATGTTCATGCATATATTTGATAGTCATGTAAATGTTATAAAGCCGTTATAAGCCTATAATTCTAGAGTTGCACTCGATATAATGGTATGCTGGACCTGTGCTAATTTATACCAAGCAAAATCTAAGATTATTACTTTTTTATATCCGAACACTAGCGTATAGCACGATCTTATCCTGCTTAAATGACAAATGGCCATATATGGTTGATATTGTGTTTGTGGTGATTGTTCTTGAATATGAAATTAAGCTGCACGTGAATTGAATTGTTTGCCACTCGCGTACTTTATCACACTGGAAACGTTCATGAGCTATGCCAAAGAATGGTATTGAGATTACATCTACTTGACCGCACTAGTTGTGTACATTATCTCACTGGTACAAGTGATTATGCTGGTGTGGTTTAATGATCCATTGAGCTGGCACGGGTCTTGTCAATCGTCATTAAATACATTGGTCCACAACTCAGTATGTGGATAGGAGGTTATCTACTTATTGGGTTGAAAGTGAAAGTCACTTCCAGAACTGACCTATTGATTGGAAGTATGAGGATGAGTTCATGATGATGGTATAAGGTGGAACCAGATCGTCACCAATACATCATTGTTGTATCCTTTATTATACTGTGATTGATTTGCTATTTTCCTTTGCTTGTTGAATATTGCTTGTGTCAGGACTATCTATGCATTTAAAGCTCAAGCACATAGGCCTTACTAACTTGTATAGCTCAACCCCATTATTAATAAATTTTGTAGATGCTAAGTCATGTGCTGAGATATTATAAGAGTGACCTAGCAATTAGTAGATCGAGTTTTAGCAACTTCAATGTGGAAAAAGGAAAAAAAAATTAGGAGAGAAATGTGTTGGCTTTGCTCTGCCATACTATGTTATAACCTTTCTATTGTAAAATCCAATAAAAGGTATTGTTATTAGAGTAAGTCCTGGCAAGAGTCAGGCGGTCCACTGCCAATGAAATCTTTCTAGGGGATGGAATTGGGGCGTGACAGATGCCAGCCCTAATTTTATCAATAAAATAAAGAAGAAAAGAAAAAGGGTGAAGTAAACTGTACATCCAAAAAGTATGTGAATTAATCAAAAGCAAACAAAATTAATAGGACTAATATATATATATATATATATATATATATATATATATATTGTATTGAAGGAAAACCTTGTCTATGAACTCTAATTTCATTGGTGACGTATCATGGAAGATCAGCTTCAATCCTGTAAACCTTATTAGAACCCTCCATCCATCTAATGTTCAAAAGCATATCGGCGGGTTTATAAGGCTCTCTGAAGCAATGAGTGATTCCTGCAAATCTAAATGTATGCAACTATTGGACTTCATGATATGTTGACCAGGGACATGCACAATTCATGTTCAAGATTTGAATAAGAAGTAAGGAATTCAATTCTATAATGAAATTATTATGACCGGATGCTAGATATGTCTACATGCCAAAGAGCAATGCCTTTGCTTCCACTTGAACACTTGTTCCATGACCAAACAAACATGAATAAACTAACAACAGCTTTCCATCATGATCCCCCAACACACCAAGGGTTACCTTTAGAACACCATTTAGAATTTAACTTTTAACATGGGGACGAATTGATTATCTAATGTCTTTTCATATATGTGTAATTAGTATAAATGTGGACTACTGATAAATTTCAACAATGTAAGTAGTAATAATTTGCAAGGTCTATCGGGCGGTTTCCAAACTGATTACTTGCTACTGTTGGTCGTGCAAAAATTTATACCCTAAGAATCATTCCTTTTGATAATTTTGCCATTGATTGATTTTTGTTAAAATTTAACTATTACTGCTATTTTTATTCATTTTAATAAATCTTGTGACAATTTAATAAAGGAGTTCAATAAACATTGGTACTTGATTAATCTTCTCAGTAAGATTTGACATCTAAATATTCCTTATGCTAGTGTATTTGTTATATGTTTCTACAATGCAAATGAATCAGACCTTAAATTATTAGTTGTGTAAAAGAAATCTTAAAAGGTTATGATGATAATTAATATATTATACTTAAGTGCCCCAAGTCATAGCGTTCACAATAGCAGGCATTGCTAACATATAGTAGGCTAGCATGTATTATGTCGTTTCCTTTTGAAGAGAATAATTAATCACATCAACTATGTTGTAGATATAGCTAAACTAGTATATGGATGTGCTGTATTGAATATGTCAACCTAGAGGAGTGAATAGATTGATAAGCAAAATTGGCAAAATTTCAAGGATTTTTGTATTTGGCAAAAGTCCTACAAAATTGCAACAATATAGAATTGTAGTAAACTTCAAGTACTACCAAAATGTCTAATAGTTGTCAGCACCTACAGCCTATGTCCACTGCAACTATTATTAAAGGTTTTCTTTATTTTGGATTTTGAATCCCGTACATATAATTGTTCTTTGCGGTGGTAACTACACAAATCATTCGTATACGACACAGTTGTATCTTTTTTCTTATAGTGGTTTTGGCATAGCCATTTCAATGACATCATTTGTATTTATTGCGGCAGTCTTACTCTATTCCTTGCCTTTCTATTTCATTGCTATGCAAATAGAACCTACAATTTCATTCTCAAGCCTAGTCTTCTGTAGTTACAACTTAATTAGTTTGCCTTATTTCCTTACAAAGCAATATTTTTCCATCCAAACATTTTACCATGCCAAGCTCTGGCAAAAAGCTCAATAGCCTATCTAAGAATTTTTTTTTAAACCGCCAATCATATCTGGCAGGTGGCCTGGATACCCATTTTATTAATACTTTCAAAGGACCACACAAAAGAGGGGGAGCCTCTCACTTACAGAAAATGTCAGGGGGTCAAACCTGACCTCCTACAAAGGCAGAAGACAAGTCATCTAATCTAACCGCCGACACACCCCTTCTATCTAATAGCAAATAACTCCCAGAAAGCTTTGGAAGGGTTATAAGAGATTCAAAAATTGCAAATGACGACAGAGAATGAGCAAAGGATGCCAATGAGTCTGCTACCGAATTAGCCTCTCGGAAACAGTGTGCAAATGAGACCGAAAGAAACCTAATCTGATGAATCCAAGGAATAATCGGTCTCACAGAAGGCGGACCTAATCCTGAACCCATCAGAAGGTCCAGAGCACCTTTGAGTCAATCTTGACCTCTACCTTCGTGAATCCCCTCAAATAACAAAGCTCTAAACCAACGTACAAAGCACGCGCTTCCACTTGTAGAGACGTTATGTGACAGTCCCACCTTCCCCTAAGGCGAACTAAGGGGGTTAGCGGACTGCCTGTCCAACTCTCGTCAGGACTCGATAGCCAATATAAACCAACAACTCAAAACTTACAAAACTAGGTTCTCCCAAATTCAAAAGTCAACCACGTAGTTACATAAATTAACACCACAATTCAAACGTAAAATTCGATAGGGAATTAAGGATACAAAACCAACATCTAAGCTTATTCGTGATAGGGTTTACTAGTACATCATCCCTTATACAAAAGTAACAACAAAACTTATACTACTCGCACGTACTTCCAACCCTGAGCTCAAGCAAATCCCCCTGCTAAGGAAAATAAAAGGAAAATAGGGTGAGCTAAAAGCTCAATGAGGTTCCAAAAACAGCAGCCAGGTATACAAGAAGAATTCACTTAACAAACAAGTATCACAAATAAATTCACCAAATAAACTGAACATATTCAATTAAAGGATACAGATGGCTTTCAAAAGCCAAATTCCCCGAAACTTGATCAAATCACATCCTGTTGACTCTCCTTCAACATTTATAGCTCAGAGCCAACCAGTAGATCCCCACTTATCATCAAACACCGTCCACCATTTCACCCCCTTACTAGGCCCGAACACCCCAACAAATAAAATTTTAGGTGATACTCGACTATACCAGATTTTTGGATTCACATATCATACCTCGTGGCTCGTCAACTTTCCCAACCAAGCCCGTGCCGGCTCGAGTCGATTGACTCACCAACTAAGTTTTGAGCTCGAAACAAATCATATTTATCAATGGGATATCACCCAAGCGACTCACAAATCAAATGTGGCCAAAAGCCATTTCACATGAATTCAAATATCCAAGTACAAAATTCCAAGCACCTGAGATCGAGTGTGATAAGGTACGCACTCATCTCGATCACATTAATTGGCTCACAAGCCACAATAACACAAATCATCACATAGTTCAAGTATTTCAATATTTCAACTATCAAGTTCGTCAAGTAACAAGTATGGAACACTCACCGAATCAAGCAAAGTATCTTCAAGTGCTCGCACCCAAGTCTTTTCTATTTCCTCCTTCCAAGTCTAACAACAAATGAAATGAAAATATTTAAGTTCGACTACCCAGACAAGAAGACCTAATGCATGTGCCCGTTATTTTTTTACTTGATAAAAATCACACTTGAACGCACAAATTATAAAATGACCAATCCCAATTATAAGGATGATCAAATGAAAAGCTTATCAATATGTTAGAATCATAAATGAGTGGGTCGGGACACGGCAAGGATGCACAGGAATCAAAAGGAATGAGAATGGCATTTGTGGAAGTGAAACTAACATTTGACAGGTTTGCCATGCCTCAGTAATTTAGTCATAACTGTGGCTACGGTTAGTGGATAGAGGTGTACTTTATGGTGTTTCGAAGCTAAGACATAGCCCGACAACTTTCATGAAGAGGTAAAACATCAAATCTGTGACAGCCCCACTTCTCCCTAGGGCGAACCCTAGGGTATCGGCGGGCCACCTGCCTAGCTCTCGCCGGGACTCAGTACAGTTCCTCAATCATATTACAAATTTCAAATAATTACAATGCAAGATCTTCAAATAATAATTACATTTCCAATGAATCCAAGTACTCCAAAGGTCCAACTGTCCAAACTACAATAGTACAAGAGATAATCCGGCAAGTCACACTAAGAAAGATCACTTCCTGCTTTCCTTCATCTTGAGCCCTGTTAGGGGGGGGGGAATAAAAATATTTTGGGGTGAGCTAAAAGCTGAGTGAGGATCCAGTAAAACCAGTATTCAAGAGATTCATATGTCAAGAAACAGTTTAAGAAGCAGTAAAACCAGTATTCATGAACTAGTGAACAATATGTCAATAAGCAGTTCAATAACTCTTGTGAGTCAGTGGAGTCATTGCGCTTAAACATCCCACACTCCCACATTTCAAGCGAAATAGTAGCAGTAACAATGGATTGGTATGGCTCTAGAGGTGGCTCCCGCTCGGCGTGGCACTTAGTCCAACAGGCTCTAGAGGTGGCCCCCGTCGAACATAGCACTTAGCCCGCCCAATCAAACAATCAATTTACAAAACAATTGGAGTGTTGGAAATCAAGTACAAATCACCACTTCCTCAAGCAAAACCAAAATCATGTACACGCAAGCAGACACATATGCACTTATGCCAATAGTTGTCACAAAAGAGTTCAGGAAGCAGTTGTCATAAACAGTTCAAGAAGTAAGTTTGAAAACAGATTGAGATCACTCACCAAATTTCACACTCGTCCACATAAATCACCAATCACCATTTAACCTTCATCGCACATTCAAGTCCTGGGATCAAGTAAAATAACAAGACTTTCACAAATTCCAATCCAATCTATAAGGGTGAGCAAATAAGAGTCTTAACAACATCTTAGAACCATGCATGAGTGGGTCGGAACACGGCAAGAAGGCACGAGAGTCAAAGGAATGAGAATAGCACTTGAGGAAGTGAAACTAACAATTGACAGGTTTGCCGTGCCTCAGTAATTTAATCATAACTGTGGCTGTGTTTATCGGATTGGGACAAATTTTATGGTGTTTCGAAGCTAAGACATAGGCCTATAACTTTCATGAAGAGGTAAAATACGAAATCATGCTTAATCATAGTCAAAATGGCAAATCTCAGAGAAGCAAGAAATCTGTCGGAAAAATTTCAGGCTGGTCGAACAGTCTCGGGAAAACAGTCATAAATCGACGTAGAAAAATCGAAATCGAGCTCCGTCAGCGGCGTTTAAAACTAGGTTCATAGGGATTTCTAACAGTATAAGGATCAGATTCTAATTCATTTTCTACAGTGAACAGTAACCTCGGGAAGTGGACTGATTTCCATTTCTGATTTCCTGCAAAAATTTCCAGCTTTGACACAATCCTTCAATTAATCCTTTCAAGTTATTTCCATCATTTAACAAGGTGTTTAACATGCTAAAACAGAAATTAACTCCATCAATAATACATCACAAACTCTTAGACAATTCATCAAACACTTGGAAGGTTAAAACAAGAACCCAAGTTCAAGTTCTCAAACTCAAGAAACTCTTCCATAATTCTTTCTTCCAAACACCCATAAACACTTCAAACTCACTAATCATGCATCCACTTTGAATGTGAAGATCATTAAAGCATAGATAAATGGTTAAGTACCTTGAGAGTGGAGAGAGAAAATCACCCAAGAGCTCCAATTTTCCCCGCAAAGCTTGATTATCAAGTGTCAACCTAACCTAGGATTTCACTTGGAGATGTTTTCCTCTCTAAAATTGCTAGATTCTAGCTTAGGGTTTTGTGGTTTTTCTCCTTGAGGTGGCCGGCCAAGAGAGAGGAGAGTGGAGGGAAAATTAGTTCAATTTTTTGAAAACAAGAAGTTAAATAAGAAGACTTAAGTCAAGACTTTGTAGGTGGTTGACAAGTGGCTCAATTTAAGCCATGAATTGGAGTAAATTCTTCACATTTAGCCACTAATCCCTCAATGTAAAATATAACTACTTAATTCCCTATAAGTTTGATGTATTTGGCTACATAAAACATGTAAAATGCAATTCCAAATTAATTTCGTACAATACATACAAAATAGAGTATTTAAGGAAAATAATGCACTTAATGAAAATTGTATGCTACCAATGTTTAAAGAAAATGATTTGCTCTTAAATAAATACAATGAGAAATAATTCATGAAAAATTTAGGGTTTCTCGCAAGAAATATAAGCAAATAATTCAAGAAATTTCGGGTGTATAATTCAAGAAATTATGGGTCCTCACAAAATCATGCTTAATCATAGTCAAAATAGCAAATCTATGAGTCACAAGAAAACTGTCAGAATGATTACAGGTTGGTCGAGCGGTCTCGAGAAAACAGCCATAACTCGACGTAGAAAAATCAAAATCAACCTCTGTCAGTGGCGTTTAAAATTAGCTTCATAGAGCTTTCTAACGGTATAAGGTTCAAGCTCTAACTCCTTTTCTAAAATCAACAGTAATCTCAGAAATTTCACTATTTTTCATTCCTGATTTCCTGCAAAATTTTCAGCCTTGATGCATTTTCTTCAATCAACTCTTTAAAGTTATTTCCACCACTTAACAAGCTGTTTAACATGCTAAAATAGCAAATAACTCCATCCTCAAAGCATCACAAATCAACAAACAATTCATCAAACACTTGGTGGCCTAACATAAAAACCCAAACTCTAGTTCTCAAACACAAGATTTCCTTCCATCATCTTTCCTTCCAAACAACCAAAAGCACTTTAATCACACCTAACTAACATCCTCTTTGAATTTAAAGTTCATTAAAGCATGATTAAGTGAGGATTTACCTTGCTAGAAGAGTGAGAAAAATCCACCCAAGAACTTCACTTCTTGGAACAAAGCTTGAGGTTTAAGTAGTAATCTAGGCTAGGATTTCACTTAAAGCTGTTTTTCTTCACTAAAATCACTAATTTCTAGCTTAGGGTTTTGTTGTTCTTCATGGTGGAGTGGTCGGCCAAGAGGAGAGATAAGAGAGGGAAATTCAATTCAAATTTTTGAAATTAAAGGATTAAATAGAAGAGCTTAAGTCAAGGGGTTGAGGGATGGTTGACAAGTGTCATGATCTTGGCCAAGATTTGGATAATATCTTTGCAAATTGCTTTCCAATCCCTTAATCAAAATGTGACCCACATAAAACCACATAAGTTTCATGCATTTGTCCATATAAAACATGAAAAATGAAATCCTAAATTAAACCATGCAATACACATGAAATTGAGTACTTTAGGAAAATTATTATATGGTGCACTCAAGTAAAATTCCCTCTTTTCTTCTCCTTCTCTCATTTTTTTTTCTTCGGGTTCTCACACTCTCTCCCCCTTAAAAGAATTTCGTCCTCGAAATTTTCACCTTGACTAGTAAATAGCTCCAGATATTTCTTTCGAATTTCTTCCTCCATTTCCAAAGTTGCTTCTTCTATTCCATGATTTCTCCACAGGACTTTCACCAAAGGAATTCTCTTATTTCTTAATTCCTTCACTTTTCGATCCAAAAGTTGTACAGGTTTCTCTTCATAGGTCAGTGACTCATCTATATCAATTTCTTCTGACTTCAAGACATGTGTTGGATCCAGATGATATTTCTTCAACATTGAGACATGAAAAACATCGTGGATCCTGGATAAACTTGATAGTAACTGGAGTCGATATACCACACTACCCACTCTCTGAAGAATCTCAAAAGGTCCGACGTATCTTGGCTGAAGTTTCTTCTTTTTTCCCGCTGTGACACTTCACAGTGGTGTGACCTTAAGAAACTCTTTATCACCAACTTCAAATTCCAAATCTTTTCTTCAGTTATCGGCGTAGCTCTTCTGCTGACTTTGGGCAGTTTGAAGTTTCTGACGTACCATTGTGACCTTGTCTCGTGCGTCTTCCATCCAGGGCATTATGGTCGGATCTAAGATTTTTCTCTCCCCTACTTCATCCCAATAAATTAGTGACCGGCACTTTCTTCCATATAAAGCTTCATACGGTGCCATTTGAATAGATGAATGATAGTTATTGTTATAAGCAAACTTCACCAATGCCATGTACTGTCCCCAATTACCTCCAAAATCCATAACATACGTTCTCAACATATCTTCTAGGGTTTAAATGGTTCTTTCTGATTGTCCATCAGTTTGAGGATGGTAAGTTGTGCTAAGGTTCAACTTGGTCCTTAAGACTTCCTGTAGCTTTTGCCAAAACTGAGACACGAATCGAGGATCTCGATCAGAAACTATGCACTGGCACCCCATGTAGTGTTACAATTTTACCCATGTACAGTTGAGCTAATTTTTCCATGGAGTACTTCATGTTCACGAGTAAGAAATGGGCTGACTTGGTTAAGCGATCGACCACTACCCAAACGGCATCATGACTTTTCTGTGTTCGTGGCAAACCAGAAATGAAATACATCGTAATGTGCTCCCATTTCCATTCAGGTATCTCAAGTGGTTGTAACAAACCAGAAGGTTTTTGATGTTCCGCTTTTACTTGTTGACACGTGAGGCATGTTTGAACATGTTGGGCAATTTCTTTCTTCATGTTATCCCACCAATATAACCTTTTTAGATCCTGATACATCTTGGTACTGCCGGGGTGAATCGTATACTTAGAACGATGAGCCTCTTCCAGAATCTCCTTTTTCAATGTTTCGTTCTTGGGCACAACCATTGTGTCTCGAAACCTTAAAATTCCTTCGGGACTCAGATTAAAATTCTGTAATTATCATTTTTCTACTTTTTCCTTCCACTTCTGTACAGCAGAATCACCATTCTAAATCTCCTTGATATGATCTAGTAGAGTGGGCTTAACTGCGATGTTTCCAAACACCACCTTTTGGCATTCAAGATGAGGATTCCATTCACAAACCTTTTCTAACATATCCCACTCTTTAATCATCAACCCTGCTATTCGAGCTTTTCGACTTAAAGCGTTGGCTACCACATTAGCCTTCCCAGGATGGTAGTTAATCGTACAGTCATAATCTTCCAAAAACTCCACCCACCGACACTGTCTTAAATTTAACTCCTTTTGAGAAAACAGGTACTTAAGACTTTTATGGTCTGTATAGACTTCAAAAACTACCCCATACAAATAATGTCTCCACTTCTTTAAAGCAAACCCAACAGCTGCTAGTTCCAAGTCATGGGTTGGGTAGTTTAGCTCATGGGGTTTTAACTTCCTAGAAGCATAAGCAATCACGCTTCCATTTTGCATTAGCACACACCCCAAACCTTCTCTCGAAGCATCAGTGTATACCGTGAAACTATCCTTTCCATTGGGTAAAGTTAAGATTGGTGCTGAGGTTAATCTCTTCTTCAGTTCTTGAAAACTAGCTTCATACTTAGGGGTCCAAACAAAGTTTCCATATTTCTTTGTCAAATCAGATAAAGGTCCTGCAAGTTTTGAAAAATCCTTAATGAACCGTTGATAATATCTCTCCAAACCCAAGAAACTACGAACTTCTGTCGGATTTTCTGGTCGCTTCCATTCAATGACAGCCTCCACCTTTGCTGGATCCACTGGGATTCCTTCCCTAGAGATCACATGCTCGAGAAAGGATACTTGTTCCAGCCAAAACTCACATTTGCTGAATTTAGCATACAATTGATGGTCCTTTAGGGTTTGCAAAACTATCTTTAGATGTTGCTCATGATCCTCTCAAGTTTTAGAATATACCAGGATATCATCAATGAACACCACCACAAACTGGTCTAGATAGGGTTTAAAGACTCGGTGCATCAAATCCATAAATGCAGCTGGGGCATTAGTTAAGCCAAAAGGCATCACCGCAAATTCAAAATGCCCGTATCTAGAGTTAAAAGCAGTTTTTGGTATATCTTCCTTCCTGATCCGCAGCTGATAATACCCCTGCCTAAGATCCAATTTAGAAAATACCACGGCCCCCTGCAATTGGTCAAATAACTCATCGATGTGTGGTAATGGATACTTATTCTTCACAGTCACATCGTTCAACCCACGATAATCAATACACAACCTCAAACTGCCGTCTTTCTTTTTCACAAACAGAACTGGAGCTCCCCACGGGGATTCACTCTCTCGAATAAGCCCTCGCTCTAACAAGTCTTGCAGTTGCAATCTTAATTCTTTGAGTTCAGCAGATGCCATTCGATACGGGGTTTTCGATATAGGAGTTATCTCAAGTACCAAGTCAATCTTAAATTCTATTTCCCTTTCTGGCGGTAACGACACTAACTCTTTGGGAAATACTTCCAGGAATTCATTGACCACTAGGACATCTTCCAATTTCACCTTATACCCAGGAGTGTTAATTAGAAAAGCTAGGTAACCTTGTACTCCTTTGCTCAACAATTTTCTAGCCTGAATTCCAGATTTAAGTGCAGATGAGGCTAATCTACCCCGCACATCTAACATTAAAGTCGCCTCTCCCGGTATACAAAATTACACCACTTTAGTCTTACAATCCAACTGAGCATGATAGTGAGCTAACCAATCCATTCCTATGATCACGTCGTACCCCTTGATATCCAGACTTATCAAATCTATCATCAATTTTCGCTCCCCTATCCAAATCTCACAATTTTTAAAGATTGTACTTGTGACTAGACGTTGGTTGCCAGTAGGTGTACTAACTTCCAAATCATAGGGTAGTCTAGTAGATTTAGCATCAATATTACACATAAAAGCAGGATTCACAAAAGAATGAGTGGCACCGGGGTCGATTAATATCTTAGCTAAACAATGGAACACAGGAATCGTACCTTTAACCACCTCAGATGACTCGGGAATTGGGCATTGATCCAGAGCATAAACCCTAGCAGGAACTCGAAGCCTATTCCCACCTATAGCTGGTTGGTTAGGTTTTGGATTTACTTTACCCGACTATAAGGTTGTATTCCCATCACGGGGTAGATTAGGGCAGGATGAAATTTGGTACTCGGCGCTCCCACAGCGCAAACATTTTCTCTCCTTCCTCCAACAGTTATCTTCTTTATGGTTTGGTTTCCCGCAGTATCCACAATTTACACGAGGAATCGATATAGAACCTCCATACGAGACTCCTCTTTGTGCTCCTCTCCCACCTTGAACCCCACCTGACGGGGCCCCTCTTGGTGTCCCCGAAAATCGTCCTCCACCTGACCCTCGGCCAAACTTAGGAGGGGGCACAGTTTTGTCAAATTGCCCTTAAGTACCACCTGGCACACCTCGTTTTTTTGCCTGGAATGCCCTAACTTGTAACCTTGCACTTTCTACTCGTTGAGCCCTTTCCAAAGCTTCCCCAAAAGTATTGATTTGAGTTACCGTCAAATCCTTTTGAATCTCAACGTTTAACCCTTGAACGAAGCATCTTATCTGCTTCTGCTCAGTCGCCACAAGCTCAGGTGCAAACTTAAAAAGTCTAGTGAATTGAGTCTCATACTCAACCACACTCTGAATACCCTGAGGAAGCTTAATAAACTCATCCTCTCTCCTTTCTTGGATCAAAGGTGGAAAGTACTTAGCATTAAACTCTTTCATAAAATTGGTCCAATTTCTCGGGGTCTACTCCCTTTCCCACTTTAGTCGTATCACATTCCACCAAGCACGAGCTGCCCCTTCTAGCTGAAAAACAACAAAGGTAACTTGTCTTTCTTCTGTATAGTTTAGAGCGGAAAAAGTGTCAACCATTTTCTCTATCCACCTCTCAGCTATCTCGGGGTCGGGTCCTCCAAGAAACTTTGGAGGAGAAAATTTCTGAAATCTCTCTAATGCCCTATCTTCTCCTTCCACCTGATTCCTAAGGTTCCCTTGTTGATTCCGAGGGTTTTGACCAGCTATCTGGGCTAGTAAATCAGTCATACGTTGGATGGCTGTGGCTACTTGTTCATTAGGATCGACCCTTTGTTCACGACTACCTCCTGTGGCCGATTCATGTTCACCCCCTTGATCTTGGGATCGTCTAAGTCCACTTCCACGACCTCGTGCTCCACGTCTACCCTCCATTTGATTTTTACTAAGTCTAGGGTCAAATGCACGTGAAAAATTAAAATGCTTGTCCAAAAGAAAATTGTAACTATATGTAGGTAAACACAAAATAATAACACACGGGATGGTTACATATATTTACACACCATCTAGTCATATATATCACATAACCAAATATTTACATACCCAGATGGATTACAAACAAAAGAAATCCCATAGGGAAAGTAGCAAGTTTATCACAAAAGCACGTTAGGAAAATCATACCAAAATACACAAAAGTTACTGACTTTTCCTAACTACCCTTCTCACGGGTCAAAATACAGTTGGCCGTTCATGGCATCCTATCCTAATTTCCAACAGAGCCAGTAGATGTCACATTCCTAGGGATGTTATTACGGTGTTGCATGTCCTCCAGATTGATGTCCACTACCTCACCAAGTAAGGATTGACACTCGAGTAGAATGCCCTCAGTTCGATCACCCACATCCCTCAGAATCCTAGTAAGGAGCTCAGTCACAGCTTGCACCTGTTGGTGCATAGCATCAGTACGCTCTTGCTTTTCTAAAACAGCCTCCTGAAGTTCATCAATCCTATTCCTTTGCATAATCATGATTCCCCTCATCTTTTCCATCTCATCTTGGTCCTTAAAACTCGCATTAGTTAACCTCCGCCTCTCGTCTAGCACTGTTAAAACCACATGATTAGGATAGGAGTAGTTCTGGCAACGTCCACAACGCTTGTCTCGGCTAGAGGGACTCCAGAACTGAACCGGTCCACCTAACTTCATCTCATAGTCAACCATCGGAAGACACTTCCAGGACTGCTCACTTCCACCCTCTCCATTGTCTTCTTTCATGACCTACAAAACAAACACAAATTTCAACTTAGTTGTCCTAAGATCAAACTTATACAAACTTAAGTCAAAACTTCTATTCTACCCAGGTTAATTCTAAACTTAAGTTCTGATATCAACTGTGACAGCCCCACCTTCCCCTAAGGCGAACCAAGGGGGTTAGCAGACTGCCTGCCCAACTCTCACCAGGACTCGATAGTCAATATAAACCAACAACTCAAAACTTACAAAACTAGGTTCTCCCAAATTCAAAAGTCAACCACGTAGTTACATAAATTAACACCACAAGTCAAACGTAAAATTCAATAGGGAATTAAGGATACAAAACCAACATCTAAACTTATTCGTGATAGGGTTTACTAGTACATCATCCCTTATACAAAAGTAACAACAAAACTTATACTACTTGCACGTACTTCCAACCCTGAGCTCAAGCAAATCCCCCTGCTAAGGAAAACAAAAGGAAAATAGGGTGAGCTAAAAGCTCAATGAGGTTCCAAAAACAAGCAGCCAGGTATACAAGAAGAATTCACTTAACAAACAAGTATCACAAATAAATTCACCAAATAAACTGAACATATTCAATTAAAGGATACAGATGGCTTTCAAAAGCCAAATTCCCCGAAACTTGATCAAATCACATCCTGTTGACTCTCCTTCAACATTTATAGCTCAGAGCCAACCAGTAGATCCCCATTTATCATCAAACACCGTCCACCATTTCACCCCCTTACTGGGCCCGAACACCCCAACAAATCAAATTTTAGGTGATACTCGACTATACCAGATTTTCGGATTCACAATCATACCTCGTGGCTCGTCAACTTTCCCGACCAAGCCCATGCCGACTCGAGTCAATTGACTCACCAACTAGGTTTTGAACTCGAAACAAATCATATTTGTCGACGGGATATCACCCAAGCGACTCACAAATCAAATGTGGCCAAAAGCCATTTCACATGAATTCAAATATCCAAGTACAAAATTCCAAACACCTGAGATCGAGTGTGATAAGATCCGCACTCGTCTCGATCACATTAATTGGCTTACAAGCCACAATAACACAAATCATCACATAGTTCAAGTATTTCAATATTTCAACTATCAAGTTGGTCAAGTAACAAGTATGGAACACTCACCGAATCAAGCAAAGTATCTTCAAGTGCTCGCACCCAAGTCTTTTCTATTTCCTCCTTCCAAGTCTAACAATAAATGAAATGAAAATATTTAAGTTCGACTACCCAGACAAGAAGACCTAATGCATGTGCCCGTTATTTTTTTACTTGATAAAAATCACACTTGAATGCACAAATTATAAAATGACCAATCCCAATTATAAGGATGATCAAATGAAAAGCTTATCAATATGTTAGAATCATAAATGAGTGGGTCGGGACACGGCAAGGATGCATAGGAATCAAAAGGAATGAGAATGGCATTTGTGGAAGTGAAACTAACATTTGACAGGTTTGCCATGCCTCAACAATTTAGTCATAACTGTGGCTACGGTTAGTGGATAGAGGTGTACTTTATGGTGTTTCGAAGCTAAGACATAGCCCTACAACTTTCATGAAGAGGTAATGTGACGACCCCACCGTACCCAGAGGCGTACCAAAGGGCTTAGCGGATCGCCTGCCTAGCTCTCGCCAGGACTCGATAACAAAACGATAAACGCGTCAAATTCTCACCAAAGGACGATAAGTACATTATATATATACATAATATTCACTACAAGACCACAAAAGTCAGAGTGCAACTCCCAACAAGGTTTCTCACACCCGTTATCCAAAATACAATATACATGGCCAAAACCCCAACCCCAAAGCAAGTACTAAAGCTAAAAGGCTACACTATGCCTCCCACGCGTCAATTCTTCGCCCCTAAGGAAAACAAATTGAAAGGGGTAAGCTATATGCTTAGTGAATAATCAGGGGGGGTACATGTAAATCACATTGTCACAAATTTTCAAATCAATAGCAAAAGTAACACCACAAATAAGGATACGGGTGGCTTCAAAGCCATTTCCATTGAGCAATAATGTCATTGAGATCCCAAAAGCATTGAGATCAGACCATCTATTTGGTCGGAAAAACAACATTTACCATTAAGACCCCAGGGCAACCCTTTGAGATCAAACCACCCAAGTGGTCAGAAACAACATTTACCAATGAGACCCCAAGGCAACCCCTTGAGATCAAACCATCCAAGTGGTCAGAAATAACATTTACCAATGAGACCCCAAGGCAATCCCTTGAGATCAAACCATCCAAGTGGTCAGAAATAACATTTACCAATGAGACCCCAAGGCAATCCCTTGAGATCAAACCATCCAAGTGGTCAGAAATAACATTGAGACCCCAAGGCAACCCCTTGAGATCAGACCATCCACATGGTCACTCATCACCAAAAATATCATATGTGCAATTCATCTATTACCCATCATATGCATTCGTATATCACACAACACGTACATTCAAGAATCATATATGGATCTTTGGTCGAGTGCGATAAAGTACACCCTCGTCCGAACATCCACTTAACACATTTCACATTATATTCACAGACAAAGTCCTAATTACTCACCAACAGGTACAAAAGCAAAGAGGTTAGAAAGTTCCGGTCTCCTCGACCCACTTCACGTGAAAAGATGCCAAAACCACTTAGAAACACTTAAAACAGTAAATAAGGTACATGCACGGGCGTTCGACTAAAAACGGATAAGAATGGAACGAAAACGGAAAGCACACACTAAAAGGTGTAAAAAGTAGTTTTGACACCCTGTGCGCCTTTAAATAACTCAAGCTACAAGTATTAGATTGGAGTGCACGAGGTGCCGTTTCGAAGCTAAGAGAACAAGCTATAACTTTCATGAAGACCACTTCTGCCCAGATTCTCTCTAACTAGGTCAAAAATGCGAAAACAGTTTCAGAAATTTTCCTGTCAGAAATTCCGACAGGCCCACTTCAAACAGACATAACTCAGCGCTCACAAATAGGAATCAAGAAATTCCAGCAGCGTTGGAAAGCTAGAATGAAGGGCTATAACTTTTGTGCTTTGGCCAAAAGCCAAATCACAAAGGATCAATACGAAAAATGAAGCCAAAGTGGCGGTTTGGTCAACCCTGTTTTCCTGTTTTCGTGCTCAACAAATGCAACTCACGCACATGCAATTCAAATGACTCGAGAGTAATATTAACATGCAAATGCAGCTTTTCAAACACCCCAATCTCATGTTCGAAAAGCATAAATCTCCTGTCTATCTCTTGCTCATAACCACACCAAAATGCTACCAATTTAACCAAAGCTCATGCATTTTTCTTCAATGGCCATCAAAGCACTACTAATGGATTACAACCATTCAATGAAGTGAGCAAAGCAACTCATTAGGTCCAAGGTCATCAACTCCTCACTAGGGTTTCAATCATCTCATTAACATTCTATCAACCAAACTAGCAAATACACTCTATACAACAATCAATGCATACCTTAAACACTAATGTAGGCATTAATGGAAACAACAATGTAAGATTTAATCCCCTTGTTGGCCGAAACTTGGAGCATGAAAATCATCCAAATTTACACCATAATTTCACAAGTTAAGCTAAGAACAAGCATTAATTGCACCCAACCATCAATCACAAGTATTGCTTCCAACATTAAAACTTGAAATCAAGAACCCTAACCCTAACCCTAACTCATATTCATGGCTAAGCATAAACACATCAAAATCAACCAATCTAATCCGTAGTCTCATCCCATAAGCTAAATATAAACATGAATCAAGCCAAAAGAACCACAAAATCCAACAATTTCATAAACTTCCTCAAAATTCCAGCTTTTAGAGATAGAAGCAAACCTTCCTAGTTTAAGTTCTTGGTGCAACCTCAAGCTTCCAAGGGCAAGCTTCACTTCCTACTCCAAATCAAGATTGAATGGTTGAACTTGCAAAATTTCTCCAAGCTTTTCTCTCTTTTTCTCTCTTTTCTCTCTTTTTTTTTTCTTTCTTTCTTTTCCCTTCTTGGCCGGCTGTCTTGAAGCTTAAAATGGCTAAGAGATAACTTCTTATAGATATTTTATTGCTTGGTCAAAATTGGTTAAAATTGTCATGCCAATTAAACCCACCAACTTAGGTTAATTTCCATCATTGCCCAAGTGATTTTTCTTTCCTATCAAACTAGTCCATAAGTGCACAAATTAATCTAGTCTATCCAAGCTTAACCACACCTACTTAGGCCACTAATCACCTAGACATCTTAATCTCACTTCCTAATCATGCATTAACACACGTAAAATCAAGGAAATAACAAACTTGTAGTTGGACATAAAACTTAAATTTATTTTCAAAACTAGGGTTTTACGAATCCAAACTAGGGTTTTCATATATACAAATTAGGGTTTTATCCAAATTTAGGGTTTTCGAAACAAATTAGGGTTTAAATTCAAATTAGGGTTTTCAAACTTGTAAAACAAAATAATTAAAAACAAACATTTTTAAAAGTAAAACAAACCATATAAACACCTTGGCAAACAAAAATAACTATAATTAACATTATTTAATATTTTTCAAATATTGAGAAAATTCGGGGCCTCACAGGTAAAACATCAAATCATGCTTAATCATAGTCAAAATAGCAAATCTATGAGTCACAAGAAAACTGTCAGAATGATTACAGGTTGGTCGAGCGGTCTCGGGAAAACAGCCATAACTCGACGTAGAAAAATCAAAATCAACCTCCGTCAGTGGCGTTTAAAACTAGGTTCATAGAGCTTTCTAAAGGTATAAGGTTCAAGCTCTAACTCCTTTTCTAAAATCAACAGTAATCTCAGAAATTTCACTATTTTTCATTCCTGATTTCCTGCAAAATTTTCAGCCTTGATGCATTTTCTTCAATCAACTCTTTAAAGTTATTTCCACCACTTAACAAGCTGTTTAACATGCTAAAATAGCAAATAACTCCATCCTCAAAGCATCATAAATCAACAAACAATTCATCAAACACTTGGTGGCCTAAAATAAAAACCCAAACTCTAGTTCTCAAACACAAGATTTCCTTCCATCAGCTTTCCGTCCAAACAACCAAAAGCACTTTAATCACACCTAACTAACATCCTCTTTGAATTTAAAGTTCATTAAAGCATGATTAAGTGAGGATTTACCTTGCTAGAAGAGTGAGAAAAATCCACCCAAGAACTTCACTTCTTGCAACAAAGCTTGAGGTTTAAGTAGTAATCTAGGCTAGGATTTCACTTAAAGCTGTTTTTCTTCACTAAAATCACTAATTTCTAGCTTAGGGTTTTGTTGTTCTTCATGGTGGAGTGGTCGGCCAAGAGGAGAGATAAGAGAGGGAAATTCAGTTCAAATTTTTGAAATTAAAGGATTAAATAGAAGAGCTTAAGTCAAGGGGTTGAGGGATGGTTGACAAGTGTCATGATCTTGGCCAAGATTTGGATAATATCTTTGCAAATTGCCTTCCAATCCCTTAATCAAACTGTTGTGACAGCCCCACTTCTCCCTAGGGTGAACCCTAGGGTATAGGCGGGCCGCCTGCCCAACTCTCGCCAGGACTCACTACAGTCCTCAATTAATTACAAATTAAAAACTCCAATAAATAACAATTACAAATCTAAAACTCCAAAAGTAAAAAAATGCTAAAATCCACAAGTAAGTCCTAGTAGTAAATACAACCCAAGTTCTCCAAAATATAAATTACAACTCAACCAAAATTACAATTGTACAAGAAATACTCCAAAATTACTAAGAAGGCCACTACACATGCTTCCGATCACCTCGATTCCTGTAGGGGGAAAATAAATATTTTTGGGGTGAGCTAAAACTCAGTGAGGTTCCGAGAAAACAAGTATTTTAGAATTTAACTGTTTATCAGAGCACGAAAACAATAGAATATTCAAATCTTTGAAATCACGTGAGAAAATACTTTTCACTAGAAATTTGTGAGACGAAAACAATTCATGAAATAATTCAATTCATCACACGAGCACTTTGACAAATAATCAAGCACACTCACAGTACACTTTTCAACTAGGAGAGAACAATACTCGGGCCGCTTCGACTTGGAGATCAGTACTCACGAAGAGACTTGCTCGGATTGTCTCAACTAGGAGAACAGTGCTTACTA
Organism: Gardenia jasminoides; assembly: GCA_013103745.1. Taxonomy (NCBI): domain Eukaryota; kingdom Viridiplantae; phylum Streptophyta; class Magnoliopsida; order Gentianales; family Rubiaceae; genus Gardenia; species Gardenia jasminoides. Next base: position 25,805,802 of record CM023095.1, read on the forward strand.
AACATTAAATTAGTTATAAAAGGATACAGTGCTCACTTGGAGCTATTTCAGTAATCCACTTCACCTTATAACTCCTAAACAATCCCCTCAGTTCATCTGGCCATCACCTTATCCCTCCAGTGGTAATACTCGAGTATACCGAATCAGTGCCCAGGGTTCCAACCTACCCGACCGAGTCCGCTTCTGGCTCGAATAGGTTAGCAACCAAGGGTAGGCCCGATTCATAAAGGCACAACATGCAAATAATGATCAGTCAAGACCAAGGAGTTTTTATTTTAAGATAAAGCTTTCCAACCTATCCGGCCACACTAATGGCGTACTCAAGTAGGCTTTTGACCCACCGATCGCTCAAGAAGGTGGTCTTAGATAGGCTTTCTAGCAAAAGGGTCTTGAGACCCCGATGCGATAAAGTACACATCGACCTACAAGTAGTAAACGATGCGATAAAATACACATCGGACTACAAGGGGTAAAATGCTCCTTGGTATACCACTATAAAACAATCAAGTTATCAACAAACAATCAAGGAAACAAGTAATTATTTCAACTAATAAATAATAACACTTAAACAAATAACACTCAACACTTGAACATTTAATTAATATTCAAGGACACTCAAAAGCAACATGTAAAATCAAGTAACAATCACTTCAACAATAAATTATTTTACCTGCACACATTAATTTGAAACACAATTCCTTTGGAATCAATTTCTTTTGAAACCACGAGTAAATTAGGTCATTGACCAATATGTGTGGAAACATAGTTGAAATAAATTTTAAACTAGAAATATAGTAGTAGCGAATTATTTACAAATAAGTTAACATATACTTTGAACACTCGAAATACCAGAAAAATATTTCATTCAGAAAAGTAGTAACGGAATATTTCATGTGAAAACCAGTGAAAAGCTAGTCTAAAAATCAAGTAGAACAAGTTTGACAAACAAGTGGAATAAGTTCGAAAACAGGTTGGAGGCAAGTGTGAAAACACTTTTGGAAATAAGATCGAACAATCATCTAGATATTAACAACTTAACGAATCAAGTTATTTCAAATGACAAACTACATTAAACACCAAAAGAAGTTTGTAAAGAGTTTAAAACACATTTTGAAATACTTACAAATAATTGGAAAATGTGTCATTTAAAAGATTAGTACTAAAATGTTTCATTTGTAAATAAGTGGGGAAAACAAATTAGGACATGTTTGAAAAACAAGTTAAAACTAGTTTAGAAACAAGATGAGAGCAAATGTGAAACAAGTGAAGTAGTAGGTTAGTGAACCATTTCACAAGTAATAAAATGAGTAGCAAGTTTGAGATAGCAAGATCAAAGTAAGGTAGTAAGTTATTTCACAATTGAATTCTAGTAAAACATTTTAATTGAAACGAGTTGGAACACTCACCAAATTTCACACTCATCCACATAAATCACCAATCACCATTTAACCTTCATGGCATAATTGAATCCTGAGATCAACATAATATAACAAGAATTTACCACTTCTAATCCATAACAAATGAAAAACTTTCATTTGAAACCCTCAAGCAACTCACATTAATAATCCAACTTAATCCCCCAAAATTAGTGTCCAAACTTACTAAACCTTTAGCTCAAATCAAGGGAAGAACTTCAAACATTTAGAGCAAGAGTCCAGGTATAAAATGGAGTGAAAATATTATTTTGAACCAAGAAAAGTATTTGAACCAAACCAAAATGAAGGAATGAGTATAAAAGAGAAACATCAACTTTGGCAGATTTGACACCTCCCGGTGTTTTGATCAAAACCAGAGCTACGCTTATCGGATTGAGTTGAATTTTACACCATTTCGAAGCTAATACATAGATCTACAATTTTTGTGAAGCCATCGAAATTCACTTCATGCATTTTCGTAGTCAAAATGGCAATTACAGAGACTTAAGAAAACTGTCGGGTTACGTCAGGAAAGCAGGAGCAGCTTCGGGAGAAAATCCATAACTCAATGTAGAAATATCAAAATTGAGTGCCATTAGTGGCGTTTAAAACTAGATTCATAGGGCTTTCAATGGTACAAAAATCAGACTCTAGTTTGTTGCCAATTGATACCAGAAAATCCGACAAGTTGGCTGAAACTAGAGACTGTCGGGTAAACAGGGGAGTAGAACAGTCAGGGGTATTTTGGACATTTCTCATGATACAGTGCTCCGATTGCTCTGAAATTTTCTGGGTGGAAAGTAACTCAATCTCTACAACTTTGATGTTTTGAGAAAGAACTTTTTTGGACTCTAACATGGTCAAATTCGCAGAGGAATTGAACACAAAAATCTGGAATTTAAGATCAAACAGTTGGTGTGCAATCTTACCCTACTTTATCAAACGAATTTACCAAGCAATGATATCCATCCAAAATCTGTCCTCAGCTATCCTAATCCATTCTAAACATCAACCACAAGCTATACTACAAGATTCAAGGATTGTGCAAGCTAGGTTAACTCTAAAACCTTCAAGGAACAAAGCTGAAAATGGAAGCTAGAGCAGCCTGCAGTCTTTTTTTATCTTCTCTTGGTTTCAGCTGCTTGGAGCATGGAGCAAACCTCTCTTTTTCCTCTCTTTTCTTTCCTTTCTTTTCTCCTCTTTGGCTCACGGTTTCTTTCCCTTTCTTTTCTCCTCTTGCAGCCGACTCTCCCCTCTCTTGGTCTCCTAACTTGTCTCAATTTTGTTATATGATAAGGCCTAAGAGATATTTGTGGGATTGGTCAAAGGGTTGGTCAAAAATATCAAGCCAACCCTAGCAACTTCAATGATCCTTCACCTCGGCCCCAAGTGATTTATTTCCCAGCAATTAAGTCCACTAATGCCTAATCTCACCTACTTAAACTACTAATCACCCAAGGATTTTAATCACCTTCGCGCAACTCTCACTACCTTAACCAATCGAGATCGTAAAATATAATCCCAAATTAGGGTTTTCGAGTAAATCAAAGCTTATAACACTTGAAATACCATTGGGAAAAAAAATACGGGATGTTACAAATGTGACCCACATAAAACCACATAAGTTTCATGCATTTGTCCATATAAAACATGAAAAATGAAATCCTAAATTAAACCATGCAATATACACGAAATTGAGTACTTTAGGAAAATTAATGCACTAAATGATTATATGGTGCACTCAAGTAAAATTCCCTCTTTTCTTCTCCTTCTCTCATTTTTTTTTTCTTCGGGTTCTCACACGTTAGGTTACCAAACTTTTCTGCATATGCAAACAGGAGATTTCCATAGGCATCTCTTACCACCCCCACCTCTGGTGCTAATGCTAGGATTTCCTCTCGATGATCCTTGAGTTCAGCTTAACCCACCCAGCAGGATGTGTTGACCAGACCACTATCCTCGGCACATATCTACAAGATAAGCCCTTACAGCAATCAATGAGTTCTATCCAAGAACAGTGGCATCCCTGAACGTCAAACCTTACACATATCAGCATGCCAAGCTCCCATGTAATCTCCAAACACAACCTGCCGATCTTTCCCCGTCCCTTGTGTCTCCTCTTATTCCGAAACTTCCACATGAACCAGAAGATCACCGACGGGGCTATCAACAAAAGCCAGTGCATGTACTTATCCGACACCTTTAGCGACCACCAAGAGAGCAGCTGACCCCTCACTAGCAAATCCGGACAAGAAATCCCCAATGGAGACTAAAGTATTTCCAGACTACAGAAGCAAGCTCACTAGTTGAAAAGAGGTGTTCAACAGACTCAATTGAATGCAGTTGGCAACACTCACATTGTGATGGGCCATGCACCCGAAATTTACACAAAATACTATCCACCGGCAACCTAGACCCCAACAACCACCACATGAAGAATCATATTTTAAGTGGAAGGCCTGTCTACCAGATAGTTGAGAAGACTGGTGACTGCACCTTTGGCTGACGCAGAAGGGGAAAAATCGAACAGACTTCAAATCGGCCTGAACTGTTCAAAGGCCAGACCATCGAATCCCAACCCTTACTCACCCCTAGAAACATTCCCTGAACCAACTGTAGCACCTCTGTCGATGCCTTCAAGGCTACCAGCAGTAGATTCCATCTCTCACCTATCCAGAAATTTGACACCGAAGATGTGAAGTCCATGTCGGGATACCTCCAAACAAGAGGGCCCAATCCAGACCAATTGTCCCAACAGAAAGAACATGAACCATCAGATAGATCCCAAATCAGCTGAGATTCAACCAACGCCCGTTGCCCTATCATCTGCTTCCACGTACGGGTAGCTGACCTCGCCAACCTCACGCTATTCGGGTGACAGTCCCGACAGTAACGTGCCTTCATAAATTCTGCCCACAAAGAGACCCCTTGCCGGAATCTCCACCACATCTTACTTGCGAACGCATCACTCACCTGAGTCAGAGTACAAAAACCGAACTCCCCTCATGCAATGTGTGAGGACCCAGAATTTCTTGAATTGTACACCCGAAATTTCTTGAATTATTTGCTTAAATTTCTTTCGAGAAACCCTAAATTTTTCATGAATTATTTCTCATTGTATTCATTTAAGTGCAAATCATTTTCTTTAAACATTGGTAGTATAAAATTTTCATTAAGTGTATTACTTTCCTTTAAGTAAAAGTACTCTATTTTGTATGCATTTTATGACATTAATTTGGAATTGTATCTTACATGTTTCATGTAGTCAAATGCATAAACTTATATGGCATTAAAGGGATTACGTTTTTAATTGAGGGATTACAAGACAATTGTAAAGATTTTTAACCCAAATCTTGGACCAAATTTTGTCACTTGTCAACCACCAACCACAACCTTGACTTGACTATTTCTATTTAAGCTCTTGTCTTCAAAATTCAAACCAAAATCTCCCTCTCATTTTCTCTCTCTTGGCCGGCCTTAACAAGGAAGAAAACATCAAAACCCTAAGCTTAAATCTTGCCATTTTAGTGAGGAAAACATCTCCAAGTGAAATCCTAGGTTAGGTTGACACTTGATCATCAAGCTTTGTGGGGAAAATTGGAGCTCTTGGGTGATTTTCTCTCTCCACTCTCAAGGTACTTAACCATTAATCTATGCTTTAATGATCTTCAAATTCAAAGTGGATGCATGATTAGTGAGTTTGAGGTGTTTATGGGTGTTTGGAAGGATAAGTGATGGAAGGAATTTTGTGTTTGAGAACTAGAACTTAGGCTTTTACTTTAGGCTTCCATGTGTTTGATGAATTGTTTGCTGATTTGTGATGCTTTAATGATGGAGTTAATTGCTGTTTTAGCATGTTAAACACCTTGGCAAATGATGGAAATGACTTTAAAGGATTAATTGAAGGATTGTGTCAAAGCTGGAAATTTTTGCAGGAAATCAGAAATGGAAATCAGTCCACTTCCCGAGGTTTACTGTTCACTGTAGAAAATGAATTAGCATCCGAGCCTTATACCGTTAGAAATCCCTATGAACCTAGTTTTAAACGCCACTGACGGAGCTTGATTTCTATTTTTCTATGTCGAGTTATGACTGTTTTCCCGAGACTGTTTGACCAGCCTGAAATTATTCCGACAGTTTTCTTGCTTCTCTGATATTTGCCATTTTTACTGTGATTAAGCATGAATTGATATTCGACCTCTTCATGAAAGTTATAGACCTATTTCTTAGCTTCGAAACGCCATAAAATTTGCCCCAATCTGATAACCACAGCCACAGTTATGATTAAAACACTGAAGGGTGGCAAACCTGTCGATTGTTGTTGTTCTTGCCACAATTGTTTCTTTCATTCCTCTTGACTCGTATGCACCATTGTCGTGACCCGACTTACTTAATTTGTGATTCTAGGACTTGGTTTGAAATGGAGATATCTGTTGTGGACAAGTGAAATGAGCTGCGTTTGGTGAGTGTTTCAAACCCTTTTCAATTGACAATTTGACTACTAGTTTGTTCCAACTTGTTTTAAAAGAAATGTTCCACTAAAATTATTTTGTGTTAATATTGTTTGAAGGAATCCTTTGTGAAATACTTTACCGCGAATTTACTATCGACTTGCATTGGTTTACGAGTGTAACGATTTGATTTCCCTTTGAAGCGATTTATAAGTACTTTTAAGCTGATTTATTGAAGTGAAAATTGTGGTTTGGGTGCTCTCTAATTGAACGTGATAAGTGGGCGCTTGGATAAGGGTGTACCTTATTGTATTCAGCCTAAACTCCATATATGGTTCTTGAATGCATGTGTTGTGTGATATATGATCTGTGAAATGTGATATTGTTAGTGATAAATCACCACTTAGATGGTTTGATCCCAAGAGATGCCTTTGGGGTCTCAATGTCAATGTTACTCTCTGACCACTTGGATGGTTTGATCCCAAAGGATGCCTTTGGGGTCTCAATGTCAATGTTACTCTCTGACCACTTGGATGGTTTGATCCCAAGAAATGCCTTTGGGGTCTCAATGTCAATGTTGCACTCTAACCACTTGAATGGTTTGATCTCAAGGAATGCCTTTGAGATCTCAATGTTAGTGTGGCTCTTTGACTACTTGGACGGTCTGACCTCAAGAGTTGCCTTGGGGTCTCAATGGTGAATGTTATTCCCTAACCAAATAGATGGTCTGATCCCAATGCCTTTGGGATCTCAATGTTACTATTACTCATTTGCTGTCAACTTATTTGTGATGTGCTTGTTTTACGTATTGATTTATTAATATGTACAAGTGAAATAATTGCTGTGAAAGTAACTTCCATTTAACTTGCTATTACATGTGAATATTCTTGAATATTAATTGCATTGCATGTGCGGTTGTTAAGTGTTCGAGTGTTAAGTGTTATTCGTTTGAGTGTGATGAATTACCTTATTTCGTGAACTGTTTTCATCTTGCAAATTTTTAGTGAAAGGTACTTTTCACGTGATTTCAAAAATGTGAATATTTCAATGTTTTCGTGCTCTGAAAAAACAGTTAAATTCTAAAATACTTGTTTTCTCGGAGCCTTACTGAGCCTCTGGCTCACCCCAAAAATATTTTATTTTTCCCCCCAGGGCTCGAGATGAAGGAAAGCAGGAAGTGATCTTTCTTAGTATGACTGGTAGGAATATCTCTTGTACTATTTGTAATCTTAGACAGTTGGACTCTTGGTGTATTTAGATTAGTTGGAAATGTAATTATTATTTGGAGATCTTGCGGTGTAATTATTTGGGATTTGTGATATAAATGAGGAACTGTAATGAGTCCCGGCGAGAGCTGGGCAGGCGGCCCGCCGATACCCTAGGGTTCGCCCTAGGGAGAAGTGGGGCTGTCACACAATGGACCACACATATTTTCCCAAGATAACCAGTGATAATGACGTCCAAACATCAACTCACCCCACAAGAAGTTTGAGAAATGTCTTTCTAACTGTATTAGTATACCCCGCGGAGGTCGAGTAACGGATAAAAGATATACTGGGAGGGAGAATAACACAGATTTCAACAGAACAAGGTGCACCCCCACCGACAAATATTTGTTGCTCCAGCCCCGAATCCTCCCATTAACGCCATCAAACATATCTGAGTAATATTCCCTCTGCTGGCCACCAGCGAAGAGAGGGCAACCTAAATATTTAATCGGCAATGGCTTATGAGAAAATCTCGTAATCGGCTGAATCACCGACCGCTGCCTTGACGTTGCCCTTGGGTGGACAACAAAGCAACTTTTAGCCACACTAACCAACTGGCCTGGCCATTAATAAGTGCCCTTGGCTTCTTTGGATCATTTGAATAAGTGCCGGTGAAATTTCAAAGTTATTAGCATTAATGGCCGGCCTTGCCACACTTGTTTGAGCACCGGATTCATCTAGTAAGGCATAATATCTTAATTCTCTTGGTCTTGACTCCTCCATCTCTACGGATGTTTCACCTTCACTTTCCACCACAATATTTTCTTCTTATTAGGCACATCTCCCTCCTCTTCTCGCCGTATTTGAATATGAGGGCAAGTTGATCTCTTAGATGAAGAGATTGGTGTACCTACAAGGAACAAAGAAAAGAAAAAGAACTACAAAACTAAAATCTAGATTAATAAAGCTTGTTTTAACTCTAATGTTGCACCTAGTCCTAGTTTTGAGAAACTAGTCTAGGAAAACCATTAGTTCCCCGGTAACGGCGCCAAAAACTTGATAGGGTTTTTCTTTACTCCTCAAATTTTAAAAACCTTTATTACCCTATATTACCGCAAGTATATGGATCATTTATTGAGTATAAGGAAATAAAGTGTCGATCCCACGAGGAACTATGGTTTTGCAAATACTAAAGTTTAATCATTTGCTTTATTATCTAGAGAACAACTAAAGGAAGGCAATTAAAGTAAAGGACAGCTAGGTAAAAGGGAGAAGGCGGTGAACCGACCTAAGAAAGAGGGATTAAGCACTTAAAACCAACCACTAAGTGTCGAAGACATCCAATTGGTGGTAGACAAGAAATAATAAGAAAGCAAGTAAAGAAATTAGAGAGTTAAGTTAGAGAGTTTTAAGATCAAGTTGGAGGAATTCCAGAGCTTTAGAATCCCTTGTTATGTTTAGATTAGAAGTTAGTCAAGTTTATTATATCCTTTCTCCAATGATTCGCTAAGGTATAACTTCCTTTTGTATGCCACCACTTTCGTTAATGGTCCTGTGTAGTGCAAGCTCTCGTTTAAGATGAACTAGTCACTCAGAATTGCTTTCGCCAATTCCTTAACTCCTTGGAATCTTCCTTGACCTATTTTCATAGAGAAAAGAGAGAAACAAGTTAAATAAACTCAATGAAATTATAGTATGAAACCACAACCAACCAACTATATTCACTACTTTCGTGAGAATATAAGTTAGTGTTTAAAACTTAGATCTTATTGAAGGCAAGTTTTTCATTGCTCATCAATATCAAATCATTTATAGTTGGTAGCTAATCAACCATAAAGCATAAGCACAAGTCTTAAACTAGCAAAATCATAGAGGAAATAAATAACTTAACTTCACAATCACAACTAAAACAAGTTCATCCTAACTCTAGGATTTAAGAGCCTTAACTAGACATCATGTTAAGAACATTTAAGCTTAAAACAAACTTGCACAAAGCCATGAAAGTAAAGCACAAGAGACAAAGTAAAGGAAGAAGGAATCTTATTCAATTTCGTGAAGTTTGAATCCTTGAACTTCTTAACAAGTTGATCTCTCAAATACAAAGTGTAAGAGTTCCTCAACTATCACTTTTAACTCTCTTTAGAAACTACACACTAAGAAATATAAGAACTAGAGTCAAAACTAATGAACTAGAGCTATTATCTAGTCTTTCTACTCTACTTCCTCAATTTCTCAATCAATTGATTCTAATTGTCTACAAGAGGCTCTATTTATAGAAGATTGAATTCATAAGCTTCCAAAATTGTATCATGTGAACACAAGACAAATTGAGCTTCAAAAGTCAAGGAAAATGGCTTCATGAATCTTCTTCTTCTTGAATTTCTTCAAAAGTGTCTTCATGCATTGAATCCAATGAATTTCAACCTCAAATGAGTTATAAAGTTGATGCAAATTGTATTTTGGATTAGCCATGAGTTGTTTCTTCAACTTCACAAGATTCTTCACGTAACTATCAGCTGAAATTCATCCGAAAATTGGGCTAGAAATGAGTTGGAAATTCTGAAATTCGGCTGCAAGTTGTAGAAGATATTTTCTGACGATCCGTGATGTGGATCCGCGAGACAGAGGCTCGTGGATCCCATTGCGGATCCGGTCCCCTGTCTCCAGTGAGAGGGATTCGCGAGCTGCTTTATTTTGTCCACTTGTTGCATCGCGTTTCGACTCGCGAATCCTCTTAGAATTTGTAAAATCTGAATTTTCGTCATGAAATTATCGCGTTAACCACTCCGAATTTTGATCGTTTGATTCCTCGATATTTGAATTGCATTTTTCTCATCTCAATTTGGAATTTTAGCAGCTTTGGATATTTCAAATTTTCAACTTTCCGTCCAAGTTTCTTTGCAATTATCCACTCATTTTCACCTCATTTGATGATTGAGCTTTTAATCCGACAAAAACATGAAGTTTTTACCACATTAATCCACAGAAATGCACTTTGTCTCATTTAAACCATAAAATGTAAAACTTCACTAGAAACCCTAGTTCATTAGCCATAAAAATAACTAAAACACACAAAAATTACATATTAAAACATGCAAAATATTGACTTATCACTGATACTGATCAAACACAGACATAATCAATTTTAGTGATCTGTTGTCCCCTTTAGAAAAAATTAGCACGTCATCACCATATGCTAGATGCGTCACAGGAGGGCAACCCCGCGCCACAAAAAATGGTGAAAAACTTTGCACATCTATCAGCCCATTCAAGCTTCTTGACAAAACTTCTGCAGCAATCACGAATAAGGCCGGTGACAAGGGGTCACCCTGTCGCAGCCCTCTAGATGAGGAAAAGAACCCTGAAGGCCGACCATTAACCAAAATTGAAAACTTACATGTAGAGATACATCTCCAAATCATGTCAATCCAGCCCTCCAAGAAACCAAACGCTCTCAACACCTCAATAAGAAAAAGCCATGAAACCCAATCATATGCCTTCGCCATATCCAACTTAAGAGCAATATTAACCTGTTTAAGTCTCTTATTAAGTGCGGAGAAGCATTCCATGGCCAGCAAAACGTTGTCAGAGATCACCCTTCCCTTTACAAAAGTGCTTTACTGTGGTGATATTATCCTCTGTAGGATCGGTTCCAGCCTCTTAACCAACAGCTTGGATATAATTTTGCTAACAACATTGCAGAGGCTAATCGGTCCGAAATCCACAAAGGAGGAGAGACATGTATTTTTCGGAATAAGCGCTAACAGCGTAGTCGAGATGCCAATCGGCAGTTGAGCCCCAACAAAAAAAATCTTGAATTGCCATAATCAAATCCGTGGTAATGATATCCCATGTAGCCACAAAGAACAAACCAGAGAATCCATCAGGCCCCGGTGCCAACTCCCCATTCAATGAGCACACAACATCTTTAATCTCTTCAGTCGACGGGGTCTGTGTCAGTCTCACAATTTCCTCCTCCGTAACCAGCTTCGGTATGAGCTTCCGGAGAGACGAGTTCGTACATCCCATTCCCCCCTCATGAGACAGAGTATTCGAGAAGAATCAAACAACCTCCTCTTGAATGCATCCCTGATCATCCACCCAATTGCCATCCATATCCTTAATCCGATGGATGTGCATTCTTGCTTTCCTGGCTTTGACTAGGGAGTGGAAAAATCTAATATTGGCCTCCCCTTCCTTCAGCCATTTGATCCGAGACTTTGGCGTCAGAATGCAGCTTCACGACTATGTGCAGTACGTAAAGCCTCCTCGCCGCAAGCCATGCAGCTTGATTTTCAGAAGAGTTTTCATTCTCCAAGGCAATCTCTGTAGCTAGCCTCCTTCTCCGCTCACTTAACATGATCAGCAACATTCCCATAAACCTCATGATTCCACAGAGACAACGCAGATTTACATTTTTCATTTTCAAGGGGAGGCGACGCATAGGCCGACCTTCCACAGGCTCCTCGCATGCACCCCTCACCACCTCTAGAAAACTAGAGTGCTTCACCCATGCATTAATAAAAGCAAAACTCCTCGGCCCCACATCCATCGCTGCCCAGAATGACAGAAGCAACGGGGCATGATCCGGCCCCAGGCGGCACAAATGCTCAACAGAGGATGCGATCTTCAAGTTCAGCCACAGCTGATTCAATAAAACTCTATCAAGTCATTTCCATACCTGACCCCTCCCCCTTCTGTTGTTACACCAAGTGAACCAGGGCCCCGTAAACCCAATATCCTCCAACTGTAGTTCCTGCATAAAATTCTGGAAATCTAGGGCCTGATTCATTCTAAACGGCCTCCCTCCCTTCTTTTCCTCTGCCGATATAACAACATTGAAATCACCTGCAAGCATTATTAGGACCGACCTATCTAGCATTGACAAATCATTCTAGATAGCACACCGTTCCACTTGGTCACACGAAGCATGAACAAAGACCATCACAACTGGACCAACAAAAGATGAACAACCCACACGGACAGTAAGGAATTAAGAAGATTGAGCTACAACCGAAACCTCATATCCCCTCTCAAAAAATACCCACAGCCTTCCCTCATCATTTGTAATAGTTGAATGAGAATTTAACTTAACTCTATACTCCTCCAGGTTTACCACATTTATTAGAGGTTCAAAAATAGCCAAACATGAAAAATTTTGAATCCTACGCAACTTCCTTAATCTAGCAATGGTGATCGATTTACGAACACCATGGGCATTCCAAAATAATACCTTATTCATAAAATAACGTAATAAAATGAATCTGATGAAAGGTAAAACCTGGATCCAAATGCTATTTTCGAAGGCCATCAAGACGACGGCGAAGCTGGTCCAACGATTCTTGATTAGCCTTTCGGGGAGGAAGGTTCATCACCGCAATGGGCCTATGTGAAATCAACAATTCTGAACCTTCTCCATCCTACTGCTCATCCTCATGCACCACCAACTCAGCAATCCGCTCGATCTCTGATGTCGCTGCTACACAAATAGCATCCTCCACCACTGCTTGCACAGTCGGCAGCGTCTGCAGCTGCGACGCAGCCGAGTGTGTGCCAGGCATGTCCTCAACATATTTTTGCAAGCTCAGATATTCCAGAATTGATGCAGGCCGACTCGCAGCTTCAGCATTTGTCCTTACCTCACCTGCACTTTTTGGCTTCTGTTCAACGATATCGCTGCCGTTGAAGCCTTTTCAGCATCAGCCATCTCCACCACCACAGCGGAGGGTGCCACCGCCACAGCTCCCTCCGTCATACTAGAACCTACTACCGGGTTACCCAATGGAGGATCACCCCGACCCATTTCCATGCAACCATGACTGTCGTTCCCCATCACTGATTCCCCCTGGACATTCCCCATCGAGTATCCATCTGAATTATCCCTCACTACCAACGCCTCCCCCGGCCCATCAGCAGCCTTTTCTGCAACAACTATGGCAGTATGAGCCTTCCCAATGTGAAGGCTAGGGTTTGTACTCACCTGCTTCCCCACCCACAATTCTGGGTGTAACAGCCGACACTCCTCTTCCCTATGTCCTTGCCGGAAGCATCCATTACAAAACTCGGGCAAATCTTCAACATCCAAAGCGTGCAGAATCCATCGCGATCCACCTCATCTATTCCAATCCAAACTCGATTCGGCAGAGGCTTCAAGAAATCCACCTCCACTCGCACACGTTCCAAACTAGGCCTGGAGAGCACAATTATAGCTGCATCCATGAACAACGGACGCCCTATGCACGAGACAATATGGGACAGGCACTTCTTGTTGAAGAAATGAATTGGGAGCTTGGGAAGAGATACCCAAACCGGCACAACCGAGGGTTCCTTGTCAAGATGGAACGATGAACTCCATTTGAATACATGCATAGGGCAACCGTAGACATACCAGATTTTTTGCCCCCAAATCCTATGAAAGTCATGTTCCGAGTTTAGCCTAATCAGTACATGTCTTGAGTCGAGCAATCCAACGGAGAAAGTTTCCTTTAAATCAAACGTCAAAAAGAATTTCCGAATATCTTCCATGGATGGACGTCCCTAAGAGAACTCTCCTACGAGCGCCAATTGAAAAGGCTCCGCCATTGCTGCCAGATCCGATTGAGAGAACATCACAGCGGGTTCTCCATGGTGCGTAGTACGTTCCACCAATAGCGGAGCGGATATCCCAGCTGATGAGGAAAAGAGAGAGGAGAAAGATTTGTGTTGAAAAGAGTGTTGTGAGGCAGAAGGATTGGAGCTGGTGGGGTGCCCTCCAGCCGGCGGCTGAAGGGCTGCCATGGCGGCCAAAAACCCTACTTAGCGACGAGGTTGCAAGAGAGAGAGAGCAGTTTGGAAATTAGACTGAATTAAACTAGACTTTCTTTTCTAAGATTATCTTTGAAAGTACATGACTTGGATATAAAGGTTCAATTAAGAACTCAAGAATAGCAAGTGTCCCTTTCTTCAAAAAAGATAAACAAAATATATGGCTCGAAACTGGTAAAGGAAGCCTATTGTTGGAATGCAAAATTAGACACAGTAGTATCTAGATAGATAGTGTGAAACCCCAGAATTTTACTAATAAGTCTTAGGAATTTATCTAATTATTAATGCTAATTTTTCAAAATAATAAAATAAGAATTTTGTGCCTAATAGATAAACTAATCAAGTAACCTCCTCCAACTCAACCACTAATAGGTAGCGGGTAGTTACACATGTTATTCCTGAATATTAGATTAGGTGGTTTATAAAATCATCCTTTCCAAAACAAAAGAACGTATATGTCTTTCTCTTCTCCATCTGATAAAATAGGCTTCAGAAACTTCCTCACCAAATTAAAGACATAAAGGCAACTCACAAGAGAACTTTTGCATCGCCATTTAATCAAGTAAGTTTTTCTACAATTCAAAATATTATTTTTGTTAAATGAATCAATCACATGATATTATTATTTTAACTTATTCCAATATTCATTTTTATTACTCATAGAAAATGGATGAATTATACCCATGGTTATTACTATTCACTCATATCTTCTTAGATTAATAAGTTAGAACTTTTAGTTTTATGATTTCATGGGTGAATTAGTATATGATTTGTGGTGTTTCTGGGCCTTAGTAGAAGAGAACAGAATTGGAGGGGTCAAAATATTAAAAAAAAGATGGTTGAAGCTTCGAGCTTCAGCCATGGAAAAAGATGAAAATGAAGGAGGGTCTTATGACCCTTCTCTTACCACAAAGTTGCCAGCAACATAATCCCAGGGAAAGCTAGCCAACGGCCGACCAAAAGGGAGGAGAGCCGCTGCCCCCAAAAAAAAAAAATGGCAGTGTCACCACCGTTTCTGGCGACTAGAAGAAGAAGGTGATGATGTCGGTGGTGATGATTAGTGGTGAAGATTAGGGTTTGTTTTAGGATTTAAAAAAATATGGAAAAAATAGAAGAGGAAGAAGAAGACTCGTTTTGCAATTTGGGTTAAAGAAATGGGTCGGATCTAGGAACCGGGTAGGGTTTCTTGACTTGGACCATGTCAAATAAATTCCTGCGGGTCGGATTTGGAGTTTGGGTTATAATAAAATGTGGATAGGTTAAGAATTGGATTTGTATGTATAAGAGGAATTGGGCTAACATTTTAAGTAAGTGTGGGCTGAAATTAGAAATCAAATGAAGGAAATGGTTGGGTCTAGATCGGGTTTAAGTAATTGGTTAAATGTTGGACTGGTTATTAAGTCCAACTTAGGTAAACTATAAAGACATTAGTTACATTAAGTAAGCCTAAGATACTTTAATGAAAGTCTAAGTTTACTAACTAAATGTCATTTGAACAATCAAGCCCAATAGGAAATAATACTAATAATAAAAATAATAATTAGCTAAATGATTAATTAAGTTATCAATTAATAATAATTAATGAACAAATAATTGAGCAATTAATGATAATAGTAATTAGATAAATGATTAACCAATTCATTAATTAGTGATTAACTAATTAATTAATTAACAAATACTAGTTAGATAAATAATTATTTAATTTATAATAATTAGTGGATGATTAATTTAAGAGCTGTGTTTTATGAAATAAGATGACATGATTGATATGTTTATGATATAGAAGTATGTTCCGTGAAAATGATGTTGTCATATTATATGTTTTCATGCCACGTTTGCCCACGCCAAATGGAAGTTACTCATGTGTATGCCACTCACCATATGAAATATATGTATGTAATATTTGAAAAGATGCCAAATGTTTCTTCATATATTCTACTATGTGCATGTACAATGTATGAAAGGAATTGTAAAATTATATTATGTATGTAGTTACATGATTCGACAGGGGAGTAAGTATTATCTATTGGGCATGTGTCGCTCAACCCATATTTTTATAACTTTTCTTGTAGATTCCAAAAGCGAATTCGGGTAAGAATAGAAGATAAGAGAAAGGTAGATAATTAGACTTTTATGTTAGTAATATAGTATAAGGGTTTTGCAGTTGTAATAATTGAATACAATATGTATTTCATTAGTAAATGTAAGTTTTAAATTTTAGTGAATTTTTATAAGTTATAATCATACTACCTTGTATTTATGGGAGTAAGGTCACATAGATACGACGTGCCACGTTGCAAATCCAATTCAGGGATGCGGATTTGGGGTGTGACATTTAGAAATGTGATACCCCATCCCATATCGGAAAAGTCAAGTGCTATGGACTAATATTTAAGTAGAATTTAGGCACTCAAGTTCAATTTGGGGTATCCATTTTCGACTCGAGAACGAAGCCCAAATAGTTGGGCTTGATTGCTGAGACTCAGGTCACGTCTTGGACCTGCGGGTCCGAAACTTGATATTATGGTATCAGAACGAACCCTATATAATTTCTATACGGGGTGAGATTGGACTTGTGGTATTGGATTGGACAATACAAGGATCGAAGGAACTAAATGCTACATCGACTTAAGGACGGGAGCCACCTCTAGAATTCGACACAACTGAGTGGATAGTTCAGATCATAATATTAGATTGGGGTTTGTGAGAATGCAAAGTCCAAAAAGAAGGGGTGAATGTGATACTCCATCCTACATCAAAAAAGTCAAGTACTATAGACCAATACTTTAAGTAGAATTTAGGCACTCAAATTCAATTTAGAATATCCATTTTGACCTAATGAAGATGGAACCCAAATAGTTGGGTTTGGTTGTTGAGACTTAGGTTACATCTCAGACCCGTGGATTCGGGACGTGACAGACAATTTCATAAATCAAACATAATGCTGATTTAAACAACCTTTGAAAGTCAAGAAGACTTTAGGGAATCAATCAAATCGCACTAATTTTGGTCTGAATATGAGTAGAAATCTGATACCGGTTAAAACATGATCTTCCCATATCAAATCATCGATTTTTTTTTACACCAAAAATGATACAGGACTAATTTGAGGAGTGAAAAGGCATTTAAAGATTATTTTTGGATCGACTCAATAAAACTACAAAACTTACAAAAAAAATAAAGCATTATAAATTAAGTCCAAACTTATATTGGTAGACAAGGTCAAATTATAGAGCTCTGACCGAAAACTTCTAATTGAATAAGTTCGAGACTTACAAAATATATTACACCGAAAGGCCAGCCTTGGTTAAATTCAATACCTCTTCACCAATAACCGTGCCTTAGAACACAAAGCGTTTAAGAATTCGTCATTAAACAAGCAGTCTGCCACTTCACAATTTTCAACTAAAGTGCCACAAAACAATATTTATTTCCAGATCGATTTAGCAAAAAAAAAAAAAAAAGAGAAGGACATTGTAACTACTCCCTATATTTTACAAGAATGTCCTATAACTAGGGGTGGCTATGGTTTAGGTTTGAACCGGAATTAGAGCGGAACCAGTCGGTAGTTTATTGAATCTAAACCGGAACCGGAATTGAGAAAGCGGAGCCGGAATCGGAACCAGAACCGTAATCGTGACTAAAGGTTTAGGTTCAGGTTCACAAAAATTTTGAACCAAAACCGGAACCAGCGGTTCAAAACCCGTTCAAGCCGTCTAAAATACATTTATATCCTGAGTTGTTGGGTTTTTTTGATTCAATTTAGAATTCAATTTCAATAACCAGCACCCAATATCAAACAGTCTCAATTTTAGTCCAACAACCTATTATATAAATTCATTAATAAATCGAAATACAATAAATAATTTAGATCTAAATTCAATTTAATGAGAGAGTTAAAGTCAAACTAATCAAAGTATTAAACTAACATTTGATAACACTTTAAGTTTGACTAGTCACTATGACAAATTCTCAAAATAAGTTGAGGTATTTTTTCATAAAATTTATATTCTTTATTTTTCCTTGCCACATGATATTACAATAAAATTCATAATTTTTTCAACATTAATTGTAATATTTACTTAAAATCAATTTTATAATACAAGTATTTATATGTAACTAGAAGAGTCGAAACCGGAACTGGGAAGAGTCAAAACCGTAATTGAACTGGAGGTTCAAGAGCCATAGCTGTAACCGTCTCTTTAAGAGCCGATTCAAATTCCACCTTTCAGTAGAAGCGGAATCGTCGGTTTTAAACCGAAACCGGCGATTTTAGAACCGTGGCCACCTCTACCTATAACTAAGCAACTCTGCATCCTACAATCTTCAATGAAAAAAATTCAAGACAACCCTATTTATTTCCTGATTACTTCAGCCCAGGTCATGTACCACACTCTATTAGATTTTCATATCATTGGCATATCTTGTTAAAATAGGAATATTATATCTTTCATCAAAACTCTTTCCAATTACTCAATATTTTCCAACAAGCAAAATGATATCGAAATTGTAGTTTATGCAATGAATTCCACCAAAACAGAAAGCAAACATTTGAAATCTTTCAAAGCAAGATCTAGACACCACTCTCTCAAACTAGTACCTACTTAATATTCATGGTGTATGCATGTAATTTTGTTGTTGATGACCTTGCTAAACGTACTCTATTGACTTTTAATCATTTCTTTTACATACCCTGACTAAGTTTGGTCTTTTCTTTTAAGTGATGATTGCAATTAAGGGAAAAAAAAAAGAACACATATAATGGTTCCCTGTAATACTCATTTTGTTTAATGAACTCTTAAACTCCAGACCAGAAACAAAAATGAAAATCTTCACATCCTATGGGATCTACAGACCAACCCATGTTGGCTTGACATATAACACATGTTTAAGCATAGGAATATAGCAAGAAACAATTTATGGTGGTAGGAGCATTTTAAGATTAGATGGTTGAGATGGAATTTGTAGGCAGAAAATTTAATAAATGACAAAAGTTATCATATTTTTGCAATTATTATTTTGATTCTTATATTAATTAGTTTAATGTCTACATTTATTATGAGTGTATTTAGATAGTAGATTATTTGAGATAATTTTTTGAAAAAAATACTGTAGCACATTTTTTATGTGATGTATGTGAGATAAAAATGTGACTGAAAAATGTGTTGATGATATAAGCAAATAAATTTTAAGAAATAATTTTCTATCCAAACAAACCCATATGAGAGTCCACATTGCACCCTATAGTTGCCAACTATAGAACCCCTATATCGGACAAACACTTGCAGAAGCGTTAGTGTTTCAGTACCGGGGAAGCATTTTACATTTGAGAAGCAGACCAACTAGTGCTAACTCAAGTTACATAAAAAGAAGAGAAAGCACTGGCTCTTGTCAATCATGACAACTTTCATACGGTGGAACCCCAAAATGATTTGGGCACCCATAAGGACAAAAATGACATCTAACAGTTGGCACATGAATCTAATGCTGTAGTGATTGAAAAGAATTGCCATGTGATCTCTGTGTTGTTTAGTACTCCTTTTCCCAAAGTGACTGCCTTGAGTGATTCTAAATGTTCTTTAGACATTCAAAGATTATCCCAGCACAAAAACAGATATTACATCATTTTGGTTGATGGAACAACGTGGTGTATTGCTTGGTAGAGAACTTGTTTGTTTGTTTTGGCCATCACCACACTTAATTCAAAAATTTTGTTCTAATTAAATCACAAAAATCTTCTAACTATCACATCCAAATTTTGAATCCTGCACTGGCAATCGAGATACGAAGGGATGGTATTCAAAAGGAATGGTATTCAAAAGGAGTGGTAGACTTTTTTTCCAAAAATAATATTTGTGGTCCAATTGTTTGAACCAATATATTGGAACAATTTTCCGTAGAATTTACGAGATTCATTAAATAGTGTCAATAGTTTATCTAATATTTGTCTACCTTTACATTTTGTGTTTTGGTGTTGGCTGTTTAATACTTTTAGACCCTAATCTAGATGGTATATTATAGTCTTCTATTTGGCTTCAATTCGGGTTGATCTGTTGGGTGATGAGGTGGACAAGTTTCTCAACTTGCTTGAGAAGATATGTATAGCCCCAGATCACAACTCTCCAGTTTTACGACATTATCCTAGGCTAACTTCACCACACCTTGTCACATCATGTCACATGACAATTTTGGTTTTTACATATATTGCTTAGATGTATGCACTTCAGAATAACTATTATTACTGAAAGCTTGGTACAGTCACCATGTAAAACAACATATATATTTCTTTTAATTTCATTTTACTTGCTGAATTTTTGTTTAGAATTAATAAGTTATACTATAACACTCCAATCTTGTAGGCATTATAATGGGAGGTAAAAGAAAGTGTCATGGCATCACAATGCAAGTTATGCTAACCAAAACAAAGAAAAAAAGAATGGCACCCTTGTTGACACTAATACTAGTGGTTCTTAGCCCCAAGTTTTGGGTCAGTTACAATCTCAAATACTGAATGCAATAAAAGGCCAGGTGCCAAATCAATCATTTAGCTCGCAACGAACTCAAATATTAAATCAATTGCAAGTTCAAGTGTGAGGATCTGGACAAGTTTAATTTTCTTTTAAAATATGTTAATTGAATTTGTAATTTTTTCTTAGTTATTTAGTTAATAATCTAGTGCATTAATAATGCCATTAATTGTTGTGTGGGGTTAGTAATTAGTATAAATGTGAATTAGTGGGTTACTGTGAGGCCCCGTATCACCAATTTAAATTATAAATTGAAAAAATTCCATATTTTCACAAAATTATTTTATAAATTTAGTTTGAAATATTTGATTTTCGTATATCAATTGTATCGGCACAAAAGTTTTAAAATGCATTTCACACGTTTAAATGATGTTGTTAATTACATTACTTGAATTTGCATACGAGACTAGGGTTGACTGTTCGATGTAAGTTTTGAATGTCAGGATATGTATTTGAAGTATATAAATGAGAGAAACAGGAGTCGTAGTATCGAGTCACGTGAATTTACCCCGAAGCGACAAAAAAGAGGCTTTATGTCCAAACGGTAGATTTTTTTTTTTCATTTCTTCCATTTTTCCCCACAAAACCTCAAAAGTCAACACCACCACAACCACACATTTACATCATCTTCTTCCTCCTTGGCCGGCCCTCCTCTCTCATTTTTGCTCTCAAGAAAAGCTTTTATTTTGCTCTCAAGAAGCTCTCAAATTCCTTGCAAAAATCTTGGCTAAAACTTGCTTAATCTTCCACTCTTTCACTTGCAACTTGGAGTTCATCTACTCTTGAGGAAGCTAAGCTTAGGAGGGGAAAAATTGGTGGGTTTTGAGACTTCTAGACAACTTCATCTTGAGGATTTTGTTCTTGAAAGAAGAGGTACTTTGCTTCCTCTAAATCTTGTTCTTTTGGTTACCCATCATGTGAGTTGAAGCATCATTTACTCATTAATCTCATTCTTGTTGTTTTGAGTTGTCTTGAGTGGGCTCTTGGAATCCCATTAGAGTTATTTGTGGCTGTGGTTGATGTTGTTGTTGTGTTATGGTGATGGATTTTAGCTTAGTTTTGGTGTTTACAAGTTAAGAAGAAAATCTGGTGAAAATGGGTTGTTGCTGTCTGAATTTTCTTGGAGATTTTTCCCCCTGTTTTACCCCAGAATTTTCATGGCTTTTTTATGCTAAAATGGTTGATATATGTTGGGCTTTGTGTGTGTAAATTTTCTACCAAAAATCCCTCCATTTGGTTGTGTTAAAGTTGAGTGAAGTGAAGACAGCAAATCTGGAAATTTTTCTGTCTAAAATGCTGTCCATTTGTGCTACTGTTTTGGCACCATTTTTGTCAAAATTTTTCATGCAATTTGATCACAATTTACTTAAGAATGATTGCTGGGAACTTGGTTTCAAATGTGGGAAAAATGGAGGTAGTTTTCTGCTAGATTGAATTTCCAAAAGAAAAGCATGAATGTTGGCAGTTTGTTGTGCCGAAACAGGGGCCCTGTTTGTCACCCTTAAACTCCTACTTTTCATGAGAATTTTTGGCTGAAATTTGGTACAAGCCTAGTCTATATAGTGAAGATTAAGTGTAGAAAATTTGGTAACTTTTTCCATGAATTTTCGTTAGCCAAATGAAGCATGAAGTTTCACCTTGCAATCTGGAAAATGGACTGTCTGGCCAGCTTTCTGTGCTCTGTTCAAATAGCTGTAATTCCTTGCTTGGGAGTTGAAATCAGGTACCGTCAGTGGCGTTTGAAACTAGACTTCAAGGGCTTTCCAATGGTATATGGCTTGCATGCTAACTCATTTCCTATCAATTCCAAAAAATCTGAGAAGATGGCTGATTTCCAAGACTGATAACCTGTTTTCGTTCTTTCATGTCATCTTGTCGCGCACTTTAGTTTATCTTACATCGTGAATCTCAAAGCGAGCCCTTCTAATGTTTTTTAGTACGTCGAGTCTACTTTCCAATGCCTTAACCCATGTCCATTTTTGACATCTATAGCTTTAGATATGGGCTGAGTGAGAAACTGTGGCATGAGCTGTATTGGTAGAATTGAAGTATGATGGATATAGGTTTGGATTCTAGTTAGAATGGATAGTTTATGACAGCTATATTTTGCTCAGGTGATCAAGGCAACTTCGAGAGTGACTCGACTTCGGAAATCTAAACTTGCTCTTGCTTGCTTATTGGTGAGTGTTCCAATCCATTTTAAATCAAATATTTTACTACTATTGAAAATGACTTGTGAAATCATTTACTCGACTCATATTTGCAAAGAAATGATTTACCACGATTTCGAAGTAAATGCTTTTACAAGTGAAATAATTTATGAAGGATTTGTGAGTGTTCCTTGTTGCTAGTTGTGCTTAAATGTTTCCATGATTTGAATGGGTGCTTAATTGATTGACTGGGTCTGTTCAAATATATATACTAGTGCTTCTATGCAAAGTGAACTTTAACTGTTAATTTCGATCGTTATACGTGAGTGCTTGGATTGGTATTTTACTTATCTTGATTGAAAGTATTTTATTACTAAATGTGTTCTATTAAACTATTACGTTTTCTTTTAAATAAAACTTGTTCCTCCTTTCTAACGAGGCTTGAGGTGAAGAGGCTGACATCATGGGTCCCTCGCTCCTGAAGGCGAGTGTATACTTTATTGCACTCTCTTAAGGGGCTTGAAGGTTGAAATTGATAGTCAGTTGTTCCTCGCTTCCAAAAATGTTTGATAGCTATTTATCATTGTTTGAATTACTTGTGCATGACTGTAGGCCATGTGTACTTTAACACATTGGCTGAACAAGACCTTTTCCCCTTCGTTATCGACCTATTCGAGTTAGAAGCGGATTCGGTCGGGTAGGTTAGTAACTTAGGGCACTGTACGGTATACTCGAGTATTACCACAAGGTGTTATAAGGAGGAGAAGGGTTGATTGACTGATCAAGTGGACTGCAACTGCTCCCGGAGGACACCGTATCCTTTCAATATTTGAACTAATTGTTTATTGAAGTAATGTTCATTGAATTAGTGTTTACTGCATTATTGCTTGTTAAATTAAGTGTTTATGGAATGGTTCTTTGAGGGATTATTGTTTCTTGTATCCTTTTAAATGAAAAGATTCTCAAATATTTTCAATGTAACTGTGTGACCATGTTCTCGACTTACACGTATTCTTTTAAAGATTCAAATGTTTTACAAAATGTTATTTGATTCAAAGGTCTACGAATTTGATAAAACGTGAATTTTCTTGTTTTCACTGAACATTCACTGAGCTTCTAGCTCATCCCAAAATATTTTATTTTTTTTCCCACAGGGCTCGAGACGAAGGAAAGCATATGTAGTGATCTTTCTAAGTGTGGCTAGCCAGATTATCTCTTGTACTATTTGTAATCTTGGATAGTTGGGCTTTTGGTGTATTTGGATTAGTTGGAAATGTATTTATTATTTTGGAGATCTTGCATTGTAATTATTTCAGATCTATAATATAATTGAGGATCTGTAGTGAGTCCCGGCGAGAACTGGGCAGGCGGTCCGTCGATCCCTTTGGTTCGCCTTAGGGGGAGGTGGGGTCGTTACAGTCATGTGAGGAAATGGTAGAAAGAAGAGGAAGTTTTGTGCAAAAAAAGAAATTGGAAATCCAATGAATTCTTAACAAGTGGCACTCTCTTGATCACTCAATTTTTCCTACCATCCAAATTAACTTGCATGCATTGCTTGGTTTATTTATTTCACAAGTAATTCTCTACAAGTTGATAGGTTAAAATTTCCTAATAGGTTGCCATAATTTTAATAAATTGTGGGGCTGTAGAGCGTTTTGATAAAAAAAAAAGAGAGCTTTATGTAAAATAGATTTTAGGAGAAAAATCTAGTAGTGAAGATTCATGAAACCTAGATGGATAGGTGGTGACTCAAGTAGTGAGTCATGAGATGAAATGGAATGAAAAAATGGCCACTTGTTCCAATAGCAAAACTTGACCAATTTCTTCCAATTTTTAAAGTTTCATTTCTATCACAAATCCTCATCTTCAAGAGAGGAAAAAAGGAGGAAGAAATCACTTAATTTTAGGCTAGAAATCTTGATTCAAATTGCACCTTCAACTCCTACATTAATCTTCCTTGATCAAGCTTAGCTTTGGGCACTTCCTTAGTGGTTGTAATCCTAGGTCTTGTGGAAATGGTGAATTCTTACTTAACACTTTCCTTATGTGTAATTTATGTTAGTTAAGAGTTACAAGAGGATTAGTAGAGAATTTTACTTGTTTACTAAGTCTAGGATTGAATTTAAGCATGATATGGTGATTTGTGTTAAACTTCATAAGCATGTACCATTGTGATGTTTCCCTTCTTGCCAAGATTCATGATTATTCATGTTTTAAGTCATTTGATGTGTGGAATATGTTCTAGGAACTGTTCCACCTTGATGCAAGTGCAAGATCCTAAGGAATCAAAGTCGTGTCAACAAACATGCATTCAATACTTTCCATGTGCTCAACCATTTCTTTGCCAAATTCATTGGGGACCAATGAACAAAGTGAAGAACAAGACATTTTGGAAGTCAAGAATCGAATTCAAGTTTGTGTCAAGTCTTGCGTTTGTTTGACCAGAAGACTTGCACCAGTTAGTCGTGGGCACGCCTTACCAGCCGAAGTCTTCTGATCCCTCCTGTTTGGCACAGTCCGGTAAGGCGTGGGCACGCCTTGTGAGCTGAAGTCTTCTGCCTAACGCCAATCTATTGGTCCAAGTGTGAACAGCTTTGGTCCAATGCTTTGTCAAGTTATTTACATTGTGTTGCGTGGTTAGGACAGTAGTAATTTCCTACTAGTAGTTTCCTAAGTGTTTTGTTTTAAGTTTCCTAAATTATAGCTAAGGATGGCTGGATCTTGGAGTCCAAGTTAGATTAGGTTTTTCAAGTCATGTAGGCTATAAATAGCCAACATCTTTTCATTATTCAATAACAATTTTTATCAAATATTTTGTGAGTTTTTCACTTTCTCTTTCCAAGAGAGCCGTTCTTGAATACTTGAGAGTTTTCTTGAGTTATTTAATTTTGAACTTATCAATCAAGTAATAACCTTGATTGTGGTGTTCTTCTACCTAAAACGTTGGTTCACTAGATCGTTGGTTCGTGGGTCAAGGTTAAGTCCAAGGTTCGCAAACCTGGGGTTTAGAGGAGTCAACTGTTTCGCCATCCAACTTGAATTTTTGTCTAGATCCGTCATTGACAAATACGTGCCCATCCTTTGGAAGGGATCATATCACACCTAAATATAAGTTTAGGGTTTGATGTTTTGAAGGAAAAACTTGAGACAATTATGTTAGAAATTTCTGTTTTGATGGCTGGAATTCTTCTTTGATAGCTTTATTTTAAGCTAAATGGAACCACGAATTTATTTGTGTTGTAAGTCGAATTTGTTTTTGCACAAAACATGAAAGTTGTAGACATTTGAGTTAAGTTTTCACATGCAAAATTTTAGATCAATCAGAGTACTCTATCCTATGAAATGACCAAAATACCCCTGACTTCTCCATTACCCTATTTAAACTAACAGTTTTCATTTTCAGCTAACTTCCTGAACTTTTGGCACTTGTAGGAGACGAACCAAAACTTGAATTTTATATCATTGAAATTTTTTTGAGTCTAGTTCTAAACTCCACTGACGGTGCTCAATTTTGATTTTTTTACACTGAGTTATAGCCTTTCTTCTAAGACTGCCTAGCTGCCCTATTCTTGACCTGACAGTTTTCTTGTGTCGCTGATTTTGCCAATTTCAACCCTAATACTATATGATTTGGGATCCAATGTCTCACAAAAGTTGTAGGTCTATATCTTAGTTTTGAAACAGTATAAAGTTATCCTCAACCAGATAACCATAGCTGCAGTTATGATCAAAATACCGAGGGGTGACAAATCTGTCGCTCATCATTTTTCTTCTATATAAATGTTCTCTTCACCTCTCTTCTAATTCATTATGCACCTTGTCGTGTGACAACATACTTAAATCTTGGTACTACTAGCATATGCTTTTGGTCTTTTAAGATTGGGGTAGCCAATCTAAATATTTTCATTTCACTTGCTATTAGACTTGACAAGAGGAAATAAAGAAGATTTGGGTGCAAACGCTTGAAAGTTACCTTGCTTAACTTGGTGACTAATCCAATAACTTTGAAGTACTTGAATGCTATATTTCTTGTTCAAAGGTTATGCCACTAGAATTTTATGCTCTTGGTTAAATGACACGTTGGTTGCTTAAATGCTAATTCGTGAATTGCTAATGAATGTGCGAGTGCGTACTTTATCACACTCGTCCTTGTTTGACCGTGTGATTGATACTTGGATTTGTGAAATGCAATACTTGTGCGTGACTTGATTGTCATTTGGAAATGTTGTTCCATCGATTTCACTGCATGCTTGGGGCCCAAACCATTGGTTAGTTGATTATATCGAGCCGCAAGGGCGTGGTCGACAAAATCAATGAGCCATGGTTCTTGTATCTTGATTCTTGGATTTGAATCGATATACTCAAGCATTACCTCTCTTGAATTTGGCATGTGGGCC
Source organism: Gardenia jasminoides (assembly GCA_013103745.1). Taxonomy (NCBI): domain Eukaryota; kingdom Viridiplantae; phylum Streptophyta; class Magnoliopsida; order Gentianales; family Rubiaceae; genus Gardenia; species Gardenia jasminoides. Next base: position 25,832,754 of record CM023095.1, read on the forward strand.
AGATTGGGGAATGTAAGGTGGACAGAGTTTGGTGTGAAGCGGTGAATCTACTTGGTAATATTCATGAATAAGGTTGGCGGAGTGTCAACGAAAATCTTATATATATGACAAGCTACTTGAATGAGCTCATGAGAGCCCTGTATCCTTTGAATTGAAAGTGCTATTATTTCTTTGAGATGTATAATGCTTTATTTTGTGAAATTGATATTTTATAGATAACTAGTGTAAGATTCTTGTGAATGCATGTATTTTCTTGGAGCCTCACTGAGCGAAAGCTCACCCCTTTTTATTTGTTTTCCTTACAGGGAATCCCTGACATAAGCAAGTGAGCGAGAAGGGGCGAATAGTTTAAATTTTTTGTTTTAGCAATAGTAGCACCGTACTAGTTTTGGTTATGTCTTGTAAGATTGAACTTTGGTTTTCTAAGGTTGGAACAGCAATGTATTATAAGAATGGAAGTGATACTTGGTTAGTGTGTATGTGGAAGAATGGTTGTAGTTATTATCTATTATGATCATTGTTGATTTTAAATGTTATGATTAGAAATTTTGTGCTTGAGTCCTGACGAGAATTTGGCAGGCGACCCGCCGTTACCTTAGGGTACGTGTTAGGGGAGGTGGGGTCATCACAGTTGGTGTCAGAGTCTAGGTTTGAAATGACCTGGGCAGATTGAAAGCCTAGTTGTTATGTAATAATAGGTGTGATTGAACTATAGTCTTAAGATTCAAATTTTAATAAGTTGACTTAAGTTTGGATTTTGTTTATATTTGTAGGAAATGAATGGAAATGGTGGACATGATGGGGATGAGCAGCCTCCGAGGCACCTTCTGGTGGTTAGTATTGACCTAGAGGTGGAGGCCCTGTCATGTGCTGGAGTACCGCCCACCGGCCTAGGCAGCTGTGTGACTGTTGGATGACTTATGCATATCCCAACGATGTGGTTTTGTTATTGCTAGAAGACAAGAGGAGACTGACTAGAGAGAATTGTAGGCATCAAGAAAAGTTAGAGTAGTTAAGAGCCATTGTGGCTATGCAAAGGGATAGGATTCAGGAACTTGAGAAAACTGTTGATGAGGAACAAGGAAGAGCAGATATTCTTTGTGAGCAACTACGTGAAGTCAACTATCGACTTACTAAGGGAGTAAGAGAAGTTAGGGACAGGGCTGAGGACATTTTGAATGAATGTGGGAACCTACTTGGAGATTGAGGCATTGAAGACTCTAACGTGGGAAACGGGACTGAAACTAAGCCTACCAAGATTAAGAAATCCTCTGGATCTGCGAGGGATTGTGGAGGACCAAATTAGTGATCTTTTAGTTGTAAGCTTTGTTTTGACCCATTGTAAAGTTGGCTAGATTGGAAAAACTAGGAGCGCAGGTGTTTTGCCTTTTGCTTTGGCCCTTGTCTTTTGTTAAGGCTATGTTTAATATGTTTTGTGTTAAGTTGTTGAATGGTATTGTGAAATGGCTTTATGCCTTGATTTAATGTGAATAATATGATATGTGAAAGATTATGTTAATTTGTACTTGACTTCATGAAATTTTGAATTACTCCACTTGGTTTATGGTTTATGAATTGACTTATTTTGTAATTAATGTATCTTGCTACGAATCTTATTATTTTATATGAAGTATTTGTGTTTAAATTGTACTTGGATTTATGGTTGGCCAGTATGCTTAATTTTATTATGCATATCACATCTAGATTATTATAAGAATGGATGGTAGAAGACGAGAACGAGGTCGTGGCATGGATTTAAACAACCCCAAGATCAAGAGGGTGATCGGGAATCCGAAGGTAATCGAAGCTAGGGATTGGGAGCCGAAGCGGAGGATCAAGTAGCTACAGCTATTAATCGCATCACCGATTTATTAGCATAGTTAGTGGAACGTCAGGGTCAAAACCCTGTCGACCAGTCTAGAAACCTTGAGAACCCTAACACCGGGGGGGTGGGAGGGGGGAGATAGAGCTTTAGAACATTTTCAAAAATTCCCTCCTAAATTTTTGGGTAAGCCTGACCTCGATGAAGCCGAGAATTGGTTGGCAAAGATGGTTGATATTTGTGTGGCTCTAAATTATTCGAAGGAAAGACGGTGAATTTCGCTGTTTTCCAACTTGAAGGAGCAGCTCGATCTTGATGGAATGTGGTTTCAGTTAAGTGGAAAGAGAAAACACTCAAAGAACTTGGATGAACTTTACTCGAGAATTTAATGAAAAGTTTATACCCCCTTTGACTCAGGAGAAAAGAGAAGACGACTTTGTAAAGTTTCGTCAGGGAGTTCAAAGTGTCACTGAATATGAAATGCAATTCAGTAAGCTATCCAAGTTTGCTCCAGAACTAGTAGTAATAGAGCAGAAAAGAATAAGGCATTTTGTACAGGGTTTAAATGTGGAGATCCAAGAAGTGTTAGCGGCTGCCCAAATTAATACTTTTAGTGAAGCTTTAGAAAAGGCCCAAAGAGTTGAAAGTGCAAAGTCTCAAATAAAGGCCTTTCGTGCTAGGAAAAGAGGTGCATCAAGTACGAATTTTGGGCAAGTTGAGAGGGGTACACCCTCGCCCAAATTTGGAAGAGAAATAGCGGGAGTGAGAATTCCGGGACCGACAAGAGGAGCCCTATTGAGGGGAGCCCATAGTGGGCGTGGACAACAAAAAAATACCTCACAAGGAAGTCAAGCATCAAGTCCTCATGTTATTTGTGGATTTTGTGGTAAACCTAATCACACCGGGGATGAGTGTTGGAGAAAGGGATAAAAATGTCTGCATTGTGGAAGCACCGAGCATCGAATCGCCAGTTGCCCAAATGTGCTTCGAGAAGGGTGTGATGCCCAACAATTAGCCAAGCCAAACCCTAAGCCATTGAATGTAGGAAGAATTAGGCCAAGGGTACCAGCTAGAGTGTATATACTAGACTAACACCAAGTCCCTGACTTGTCTGAAATTGTCGAAGGTACGATTGTTGTCTTTCATCGAATGGCTAAAGTTTTGATTGACCCCGGTGCAACACATTCTTTTGTAAACCCTACTTTCATGTGTGGGATTGATATGAAATCTGATAAATTACATTATGAATTGGAAGTTAGCACACCTATTGGAGACCAATGTTTAATCATTGACACTATCTATAAGAATTGTGAGGTTTGGATTGGTGAGCGAAAATTGCTAGTAGATCTGATAAGTTTGTGTATTAAGAAGGATGATGTCATACTGGAAATGGATTGGTTAACTCGATACTATGCTCGGCTGGACTATAGGACAAAAGTGGTAGAATTTGGCATACCCGGGGAGCCAACCTTAAGGCTAGATGTAAGGGGTAGATTAGCCTCATCTGCCTTTATTTTAGGAATTCGGATCAGGAAATTATTGAGTAAAGGAGTCCAAGGATACCTAACATTCTTAATTAACACTTCAGCAGATATGATTGAAATAAAGGATGTGCTGGTAGTGAGAAACTACTCAAAGGTTTTTCCTAATAAGTTAGTGTCATTGACACTTGAAAGTAGAATTTAACATTGATTTGGTACCTGGAACAATGCCCATCTCGAAAACTTCTTATAGGATGGCCCCTACTGAGTTGAGAGAATTGAAATTACAATTGCAGGATTTGCTACAGTGAGGATTTATTCGAGAGAGTGATTCCCCATGGGGAGCCCCAGTATTGTTTATCAAGAAAAAGGATGGAAGTTTAAGATTATGTATAAATTATCAGGGTTTGAATAATCTGACCATTAAAAATAAATATCCTCTGAGCACATTGATGAATTGTTTGACCAGTTGCAAAGAATCGTTTTGTTATTTAAGTTGGATCTTAGGTAATGATACTATCAATTAAGAATCAGGAAGGAGGATGTACCAAAAACTACATTTAATTCTAGATATGGGCATTTTGAGTTTGCAGTGATGCCTTTTGGATTGACCAATGCCCCAACAGCCTTTATGGATTTGATGCACCGAGTCTTTAAACCATATCTGGATCAGTTTGCGGTAATATTCATTGATGATAATTTGATTTATTCTAAGACCCATGAGGAGCATGAGCAACATTTAAGAATAGTGTTGCAAACCCTAAGAGAACATCGGTTATACGTCAAGTTCAATAAATGTGAGTTTTGGAGGGAGAAGATGTCTTTCCTAGGGCATATAATTTCAAAGGATGGAATTGCCATGGATCTGACTAAAGTAGAGGCTGTTGCTAAGTGGAAACAGCCAGAGAATCCAACTAAGGTTCGTAGTTTCTTAGGCTAGCGGGGTACTACCATTGATTCATTCAAGATTTTTCTAGGATCGCCGGACCATTAATTGAGTTGACTAAGAAGTATGATAAATTTTTATAGGATGCTAAGTGTGAGACCAGTTTCCAAGAGCTCAAAAAACGTCTGACCATGGCACCAGTTTTAGCATTGCCGAATGGGAAGGAAAATTTCGTTGTATATACAGATGCCTCGGGAGAGGATTTAGGGTATGTGTTAATGCAAAATGGAAAGGTGGTTGCAAATACTTCTTGAAAGTTGAAACCCCATGAACAAAATTATCCAACTCCTGATTTAGAGTTAGCTATTGTGGTTTTTGCATGGAAGAAATGGCGACACTATTTATATGGGGTAATTTTTGAAGTGTATACTGATAATAAGAGTCTTCAATATCTTTTGTCATAGAAGGAATTAAATTTGAGGCAACATAGATGGATGGAGTTTCTACAAGATTATGAGTGGAACTGTGACATCCCACATTGAAAGAATGATGAGGAAATGAAAGGTCTATAAGCTTGGAACAAGGCCTATCAAGTAACTTGGGCTAGCCATTTCGGCCCAGTGATTTCAGCCCAAAAGTTGCTTGGGTTAGGCCTTGAGCCTGGGCTGTTATAGGTGATATCAGAGCAAATATCTTGCAGTAGTCTCTGCGCGGGGTGAGCCTGGGCCAGTGCTATGGTTCCGACTACGCAAGGAAGTGCATGGAACTAAAGGCCACGTTCGACAGGGGCCACCTCTAGAGTCCAAAAGGAGCTAAGTGTCATGCCGGACGGGGGCCACCTCTAGAGTCCAAGCACGACCAAGTGGACAGTTTGGATTGTGACTGTATCTGTAACGGGTTTTGTGAGGACGCAAAGTTCTAAAGGAGGGGAGAATGTGACATCCCACATTGGAAATAGCATGAAGAAAGGAGAGGTTTATAAGCTTGGACCAAAAGCCTATCAAGTAACTTAGGCTAGCCATTTTGGACCAGTGCGTTATGGTTCCGACAACGCAAGGAAGTGCAAGGAGCTAAGTGCCACGTCGGACGGGGCCACCTCTAGAGTCCAAGCACAAGAAAGTGCGAGGAGCTAAGTGCTATGCCCGACGAGGGCCACCTCTAGAGTCCAAGCACAACCAAGTGGACAGTTTGGATTATGACTGTATCTGTAACGGGCTTTGCGATGACGCAAAGTCTTAAAGGCGGGAAGGATGTGACATCCCACATCGAAAGAATGATGAGGAAATGAAAGGTATATAAGCTTGGAGGAAGGCCTATCAAGTAACTTGGGTTAGCCATTTTGGGCCAGTGATTTTGGCCCAAAAGTTGCTTGGGTCAGGCCTTGAGTCTAGGCTGTTATAGGAACCCTAATTTGAAAGACAGAAAGTTATTTTTGAAAATATCACCATGAGATCAACTTTGTTGGATCGTGTCAAGAAAGCTCAAAAAGGGGAACCTATGGTACAAAAAATGGTTCAAAAATGTGTATAAGGGCGAGCTATCAGATTTTAATGTGGGACCCGATGGGATTCTAAAGTTTCAAGAGTGAATAGTAGTGCTAAAAGATGAAGGGTTGAAAAAGGAAATATTGGAGGAAGCGCAACGTTCCAAGTATACAGTGCACCCTGAAAATAACAAAATATACCAAGATTTGAAGGGACTATATTGGTGGGATAATATGAAAAAGGAAATCGCTCAGTTCGTGCAAATCTGCCTTACCTGTCAACAAGGAAAAGCTGAGCACCAAAATCCTCCGGATTGTTGCAGCCGCTAGAGATACCAGAATGGAAATGGGAGTATGTTACTATGGACTTTGTATCAAGATTACCACGGACTCAAAAAGGGGCATGATGCAGTTTGGGTGATAGTGGATAGATTAACTAAGTCAGTTCACTTCTTGCCAATTAATATGAAGTATTTCTTGGAGAAATTGGCTAAGTTATGTCTGGATGAGATTGTGAGATTACATGGGGTACCGGTGAGTATAGTTTCGGATAGAGATCCTCGTTTCGTATCGCAATTCTTGCAAAAGATGCAAGAAGCTTTAGGGAACAAACTAAGTTTTAGTACAACCTACCATCCCAAAACTAATGGTCAGTCAGAAAGGACCATTTAGACTTTGAAAATATGTTGAGATCGTGTGTCATGGATTTTGCTGGAAATTGGGGTCAATACATGGTTTTGGTTGAGTTTGCTTACAACAATAGCTATCACTCATCCATTTAGATGGCTCCGTATGAGGGTTTCTATGGAAAGAAGTGCTGATCACCGATTTATTGGGATGAAGTAGGAGAGAGAAAGATTTTGGATCCTTCAATAGTACCATGGATTGAAGAGGCTTATGAGATGGTAAAGTTGATACGTTAAAGGATTCAAATGGCACAAAGTTGACAAAAAAAAGATAATCGAAGAAAGGATTTAGAATTTGAAGTCGGAGACAGAGTGTTTCTTAAGATCACACCTTTAAGAAGTTTCATGGTAGGATAAGGAAGGAACCTTAAACCCATATATGTGGGACCTTTAAGATCCTCTAACGAGTAGGCAAGGTGGCATATCAATTGGAATTGCCAGTGAGTTTATCTAGAATTCATGATGTCTTTCATATCTCATTATTTAAGAAATATCACCCAGACCCAACACATGTACTCAAGCCAGAGGATATTGAAATTGATGAGTCCTTGACTTACAAGGAATAGCCAGTACAGCTCTTAGATCGGAAAGTAATAGAACTTAGAAATAAACGAATTCCCTTTGTTAAGTCCTTTGGAAAAACCACGAAATAGAAGAAGCAACTTGGGAAGTGGAGGATGAAATGAAGAAGAAACACTCTGAGCTGTTCGCGAGTCTAGGTAGGAATTTTGAGGATGAAATTCTTTTAAGAGGGGGAGGGTGTGAGGACCCGAACAAGTTTAATTTTCTTTTAAAATATATTAATTGAATTTGCAATTTTTCCTTAATTCTTTAATTAATAATCTAGTGCCTTAATGATGCCATTAATTGTTGTGTGGGATTAGTAATTAGTATAAATGTGAATTAGTGGGTTATGTGAGGAAATGGTAGAAAGAAGAGGAAGTTTTGTGCAAAAAAAAAAATTTGGAAATCCAATGAATTCTTAAAAAGTGGCACTCTCTTGATCACTCAATTTTTCCTACCATCCAAATTAACTTGCATGCATTGCTTGGTTTATTTATTTTACATGTAATTCTTTACAAGTTGATAGGTAAAAATTTTTTAGTAGGTTACCATAATTTTAGTAAGTTGTGGGGCTATAGAGCATTTTGATAAAATAAAAAGAGAGCTTTATTTAAAATAGATTTTAGGAGAAAAATCTAGTAGTGATGATTCATGAAACCTAGATGGATAGGTGGTGACTCAGGTAGTGAGTCGTGAGATGAAATGGAATGAAAAATGGCCATTTGTTCCAATAGCAAAACTTGACCAATTTCTTCCAACTTTTAAAGCTTCATTTCTAACACAAGTCCTCATCTTCATGTCTTCTTTTTGGCCGACTTCAAGAGAGGAAAAAGGGAGGAAGAAATCACTTAGTTTAGGCTAGAAACCTTGATTCAAATTGCACCTTCAACTCCTACATTAATCTTCCTTGATCAAGCTTAGCTTTGGGCACTCCTTAGTGGTTGTAATCCTAGGTCCTGTGGAAAAGGTAAATTCTGACTTAACACTTTCCTTATGTGTAATTTATGTTAGTCAAGAGTTACAAGAGGATTAGTAGAGAATTTTACTTGTTTACTAAGTCTAGTATTGAAGTTAAGCATGATATGGTGATTTGTGTTAAACTTCATAAGCATGTACCATTGTGACGTTTCCCTTCTTGCCAAGATTCATGATTATTCATGTTTTAGGTCATTTGATGTGTGGAATATGTTCTAGTAAAGGTTCCACCTAAATACAAGTTTAGGGTTTGATGTTTTGAAGGAAAAACTTGAGACAATTATGTTAGAAATTTCTATTTTGATGGCTGGAATTCTTCTTTGATAGCTTTATTTTAAGCTAAATGGAACCACGAATTTCTTTATGTTGTAAGTCGAATTAGTTTTTGCACAAAACATGAAAGTTGTAGACATTTGATTTAAGTTTTCACCTGAAAAATTTCAAATCAATCGGAGAACTATATCCTATGAAATGACCAAAATACCCCTAACTGCTCCATTACCCTGTTTCACCTGACAGTTTTCATTTTCAGCCAATTTTTCAAACTTTCTGGCACTTGTAGGAGATGAACCTGTACACAATGGAATTTTAATTAGTTTCCTAAATTTCCACTGGTCTATAAATCATGTTATGGCATATTTTTATCCAATCAAATATTGCTATATGTCATGCATACGTGGAGATTTGGATATTTGACGGCCAATTATATTTCTCCAAGTGTCAAGTTGAGGTGCACTGGCCAATGAAAATATTGGAGTGTCTCGGCCAATTGAATGGCGCCATATCACATACTTCATGACTAAGCAAAGTTGAATAAACATATAAATATTTATTTCTTATTAAAAAGATAATATTTAGAGTTATTTAGTCCTCATATATGTCTTATATACTGCAAAGGCTTGGCAATTAAATCTCACCATGTCATATGTCTCTACGAGTTAGCCAATCAAGAAAATACATGTGAGCATTATCTCTTTATAAAACAAAGGGATAATATTCAATGTGATACAGCCCTTATATGACTATACGTCTTGCAAGACAAGTAAAGTGGTGCATGAGTCTTCAAACTCTACCATATCCTACAATTATAAATAAGGGGTCTCTCCACCAAAGTTGGGATATCACATCACACATCAAGAGTGATCAAGCATCAAGTATCGCAAGTCTCAAGTCTTCTTGTAACTTCAAAGCCACGAAAGCTCTGCAACTTCAAGTTCTTCAAATATTCTTCATATCGAAACTTGAATCTTCAAGAGTCTTCAAATCTTCTTTATATCAAGCTTTGAAACGTCCTTCGTGTTCATCAAGTTCTTTAAATTATCCATATCAAGGTTTGAAGAAGTCAACGGTTGATCCAAGATCAAGCTACGAAACCCTTGGATTAGCTTCGAAGAGAAGAATCGAATGAGTCTCTCTACAACTTTGAGAAAATCTCAGAGATTGTACTCGCCTCTCTTTTAAATTTATATTTCATATTTGTCGTATATTTTTCTTGTCTTTTTGCAAACTTGAAATTTTATCGCGTACAAATTTCTGGCACGCCCAGTGGGACAATCTCTGCCTTCCATCTCTTCTCTTTGCATATTCAACTACACATATCGATCAATGGTACCAAAGAACAGCAAGTCTGTGACTGCTAGTTCCAAAATTTTTGATGCCAAATCTGCACATGTTACTGCAAATACCAGTACTGTTGGCCCCGTGACGAGGAGCATGATAAGAGTGGAGGTTCCATCTGCATCGACTTCTGTTTTCGTTTCAACATCACCAATGTTTTCTTCTGCTATATTGAAGCCTGATGATGTTCTAGTTTCAATTGTGAAGACTTTTGCCATGCTTGAATTTGGATCTGCATCCAAACTTTCTAAGCAAGATGATGATCTATCAAGCATCGGATCAGTCTCCTCTAATGGAGCTCTTCAATTGAAATTTCTCATTGAAGATTATGCTACTTCTTTTGCCACAATGCCTGTCATGATGACAAACACTTCAAGTCTTGAAGACCAAGCCTTGAATATGTCCAAGATGATGGAAAACATGATGAAACATATCAAGGACCAAGATGCTCTTATCACCCAACTGCTTAACCAAAAAGATGGTGCTCATGAAAGAAGTCGCATGAACTCCAAAGAACACCAAGATCGTAGAGGTAAAGAGAAGGTGAAGGAGGTGTACGTAACTGCCGAAGGAACAATTCCTGTGGAGCAATTGAAGGAGTTTGTCGAAAACGTGATCAAGGACAAGAAAGAAAGTTGCCCAAGGTCAAACTTCACTTATTCCAAACCGTACACTGCAAGGATTAACAACCTAATAATGCCCGTTGGATATCAACCACCTAAGTTCCAACAGTTCGATGGAAAAGGCAATCCAAAGCAACATGTAGCCCATTTCATCGAGACTTGCAACAATGCAGGAACATATGGTGACTTACTAGTCAAACAATTTGTTTGATCTTTGAAGGGCAATGTGTTTGACTGGTACACCGATCTTGAATCTGGATCCATTGATAGTTGGGAACAACTTGAACAAGAGTTCCTGAACCGCTTTTATAGCACTCGAAGAACAGTTAGTATGTTGGAGTTGACCAACACTCGCCAATAGAAAAATGAACCCGTGGTCAACTATATTGATAGGTGGAGAAGTTTAGGTCTCAATTGCAAAGATAGACTCTCTAAAGCTTCTACCATCGAAATGTGCATCCGAAGGATGCATTGGAGGCTAAACTACATTTTATAAGGTATTCGTCCAAGCACGTTCAAGAAGTTAGCCACTCGAGCTCATGATATGGAGTTGAGCATTGCAGCCAATGCAACTGATGGCCTACCCATTCAAGCTCCACGTGTTTAATCTCCTCGACAAAACAATGAAAGGGAAGAAAATAAGAAAGAGGGCAAATCTCCTTCAAAACTCAATAATAGAGAGTCCATGGCAATAAATGTAGCTCCCGTTAAGATCGCCACGAAAGTGAGCCAAAAAGTCATCGAGAAATTGGACCCCTCCCAAAGTAGAGTACCAAGAAGGCCTATTTTGAAAGAAATGCAAGAAAAGGAATATCCCTTCCTTGATTCTAATCTGGAAGGAATGCTTGATGATCTTTTCAAAGCAAAGCTCATAGAACTTCCTGAAATGAAGCGTTCTGTGGAAGCTGGTCAAGTCAGTGATCCCAATTATTGCTGCTTTCATCGCCTGATCGGTCATCCTATTACAAAGTGCTTTGTCTTTAAAGACAAAGTCATGGAGTTAGCCCGTCAAGGAAAAAATTCTCCTTGAGAAAGATAAAGTGTCTGAGAACCAAACCACTATAATGTTTGGTTCTTTGTCTTGTTCGATAGAAGTCCCCTCCAAGCTATCCGCGTCAAGTGATATTCCATCTATAAGGAAGAAAGTTGAAAAAGCTTTACATGAAATGTTATCGAAGATGATAATAAAGGGTGAACTCTTGTCACACGAAGAAAAACTCATAAGCCAAGGATGAAGAAGGGCACTTCTTCAGAAGGCATTCGTCCAACAGAACCCAAAGTGATAAAGAATCGACGAAGTGCAGCAAGAAAATCGAGAAGAGCGACCACAGCATTAGCTTCTTCAAATGATCCACCTCTTCAAAAGGTTCAACAACCTGTGACATTGAAAGAATTCATGCCAAAGGGTTATTTCAGCAATGATGACGATGACTACACCTCCTGTAATGTCATCAAAACTAAAGATCCTCAAATCACGCAAATTGGTGCTAAATTTGAGAAAAAACTCAATGTTACTGATGAAATACCTATAGATTGTGCAACAACTATCACTTTTGATAGTGATGATCTCGCAATTGATTCCAAGACCCATACTCGATCCTTGTTCATAAGTGGGTATGTTCAAGAGCAAAAGATAAATTAAATACTTTTTGATGGAGGATCTGTTGTTAACATCATGTCTGTGCGTGCTATGAAAGAACTTGGGATTTCAATTGATGAATTGTCCCAAACCCACCTCATGATCCAAGGATTTAATTAAGGGGGGCAAAGAGCAATTGGCCTCATAAGGCTTGACTTGCTTGTTGGCGATTTGTCTTCAAGCACACTCTTCCATATCATTGATGCCAAGACCTCCTACAACATGCTTTTAGGAAGGCCATGGATTCATGAAAATGAGATTATACCATCCACTTTTCATCAATGCCTTAAGTATTGTCATGACGGTATAGTCAAGAAAGTTGTTGCTGACAACAAACCCTTTACCAAAACCAAATCGCACTTTGCTAATGCCAAATTTTATTTGCAATGAGTGGCAAGAAGAAAAGAATCGGTAAAGGAAGAAATTCAAGATTCCAAAGCACCTATTTTGTGTTACGTTCCAAGATCAAAGAGAAATGAAGGACAATCTCCTTTTGTTAGATGTGGTGCATTGAATGTCCCGCTAACCAAAATTGAAACTGTCAAGAGCGAGAAAGCTGTATTGAAAGGATTTGTTCATCCAAAGGAAGAACTTGCAGTGGAACATATTTCGTTACCAACAATTAGGACACAAGAGAGTTTCGATCCAAGTGCATATAAACTCCTCGCTAAGGCCGGCTATAGCCAAAACGAGAAGAATGCATTAGGCAAGCTACTCCATGAGACGACCGGATAGAAAACCCACGGATTGACCTCTACTCAAAAAATGCTAAAAGAAAAGGGTTATAGCATTGAAAACTCATCAATAGGTCTTGGCTATCAACCACCTTTTCCCATTCGCATAGTAATCAAAAGAGCAAATTGTAATTATGTGAATGTGGAAGCAGAGGTCATGAGTCAAAGAAGATCCGTCTTTGATAGATTGAGAAACAAGTCGAAACGTGTTTCTGTGTTCGACCGACTTGGCCCACAACCAAAGATTTTAAAATGACCTGTCCATGAGAGATTAGGCACCTTGAAATAAGAGCAACAAATTCTGAAAAGAGAAGAGAATCCTGTTTCAATAAAAAGGAATAGCTCAAGGAAGCAAGTTACCAATTTCTTTATACACTACGGTGATTTGTTCAATGCAAGAATTGAAACGGTCATTGATGAACGAGATCAGGAGAGCACTGCTTCCTGCCATCATATTACAATCAATGACCCTGAAGAAGAAGAAGATGCGGGTGATCCCCTTTCGAACTTGAAGTAGGAGTAAAAAGTACAGCTGATGTGCTAAAAGAAATTAATCTTGGCATAAGTGATGATCCCCGTCCAGTCTACATAAATTCGTGGATCACTCCCGAAGAGGAAAATGAGAATGTTGATTTGCTACTCGAATTCAAGGACGTTTTCACTTGGAATTACTCGAAAATGCCTGGTTTTGATCCAAGAGTTGCCGTCCATGATTTATCTATCAAATGAGGTGCAAAGCCTGTTAAACAAACTTAGAGACACTTTCAACCTGAATTGATTTTTCTAATAGAGAAGGAAGGGGACAAGTTGATTGAGATTGGATCATAAGAGAGGTAAAATATCCAACATGGATCTCAAGCATCATTCTCGTCAAAAAGAAGAATGGACAAATTCTAGTATGTGTAGACTTTTGAGATCTAAATAAAACTTGCCCAAAGGATGATTTTCCACTCCCTTCACAGAATTAACGGTTGATGCCACAACGGATCATGAAACACTTTCATTCTTGGATGGATCTTCTGGGTATAATCAAATATGCATGGCGGCAAAAGATGAGGAGTTCACCGCCTTTCGCACCCCCAATGGCATTTATTGCTATAAGGTGATGCCATTTGAATTAAAAAATGCCGGAGTGACATATTAAAGGGCAATGCAAAGATCTTTGATGATATGCTACATCGAAATGTAGAATGCTACATTGATGATCTTATGGTAAAATCAAAGAAACGAGAAGACAACATCCAAGATCTTCGAAGAGTTTTTCGACGCCTTCGGTGATATCAATTAAAAATGAATCCATTAAAATGTGCATTTGGAGTGGCTTTTGGCAAATTCCTAGGTTTCATTGTCCATCAACATGGAATAGAGGTCGATCAGTCTAAAATTGATGTCATTATGAAAATATCCGAACCCCGCAATATCCACGAGTTGAAAAGTCTTCAAGGAAAGCTGGCATACATCCAAAAATTCATCTCCAATTTGGCCAGACAATGTCAACCCTTTAGTCGCTTGATGAAGAAAGGAGTGCCTTTCGAGTGGGATAAAGCATGTAGAAATGCTTTTGCAAGCATTAAGACTTATCTCATGAATCCTCCTGTGTTGGCACCAGTTCTCGGGAAGCCATTGATCCTCTACATTTTTGCGTAAGAATAATCAATCGGGGCCTTACTTGCTCAAGAAAATGATGAAGGCAAGGAGAATGCACTGGACTATTTGAGTCGGATGATGACAGCAAATGAATTAAAATATTCACCTATTGAGAAGTTGTGCTTGGCACTCATATTTTCCATCCAAAAGTGGAAGCATTATTTCCAAATATATACGATTCGATTTATATCTAAGGCTAATCACTTTAAGACTCGTGTTGTCGGATTGTCTGGCGAGATGGTACCTTCAGTTTCAACAATTTAAATCATTTATGTACCAGCCAAGGTTGTTGAAGGACAAGTATTGGCTGATTTCTTAGCTGATCATCCTATACCTGTCGAGTGGGAGTTGATTGATGAACTTCCCGATAAAGAAGTATTTATAATCGAATCGCATGGTCGATGTATTTCGATGGAGTTTCTTATTGTCATGGAGCTGGTGCCAGAGTCGTCTTTTACACTTCACAAGCAGATATCTTACCATATTCTTTCACTTTGACACATCGATACTCAAATAATGTGGCCGAATATCAATCATTAATTCTTAGTCTCGAGATGGCTGTAGATATGAAACAATTGCATCTTAAGATCTATGGTGATTCCAAATTAGTAGTGAATTAGCTTCTGGGTATTTATGAGATAAGGAAACCTGAATTGGTCCCATATTGTAACTATGCTAGACAACTCATGGGATATTTGGGTAATGTCACCATAGAGCATATTCCAAGGAAGTTCAACCAACAAGCTGATTCTTTGGCAAAATTAGTTTCGATGCTCACTCTACTTTCTCATTGAAATCAAATTTCAATATGCCAAAATTGGGTCGTACCTCCAATGTTTGATGAAGAAGACCATGATGAGGTGGAAAATATTTACCATGTCTGTGTCTACGAAGTTGAAAAAGAGGATTGATGTCATCCCATAATTGACTAGCTCAACCATGAGAAGCTGTCAGATGACCCAAGAGTAGAGTTGACATATGTCGTCGAGCACCCCGTTTCATCTACTACAAGGAAACACTTTATTAAAAGTCATTTGATGGAGTGTTTCTACAATGTCTTGGAGAAGATCAAGCTATGCAAGTAATGAAGGAAGCTCACTTTGGGATATGTGGTACTCATCAATTTGGTCCCAAATTACATTTTCGCTTTAAGAGAATGGGATACTACTGGCCAACAATGGTAAAAGATTGCATTGACTTTGCGAGAAGATGTCAAGCATGCCAATTTAATGGCAACTTTATTCATCAACCTCCTGAACCATTGCATCCAACTGTAGCTTATTGACCGTTAGACGCTTGGGGATTAGATATAGTTGGAACACTTCCAAAATCGTCTAATGGACACATCTTTATGTTGGCTGCAACGGATTACTTCTTAAAGTGGATTGAAGCAGTTCCTCTAAGGGAAGTGAAGAAGGAAAACGTAGTGGATTTCATCCGCCTTAACATTATTTATCGATATGGGGTTCCACGTTATATTATCACCGACTTGGCAAGCTTTTTTGCAATGCTGCAATGAACAAGTTTCGCAAAAAATTTAATTTTAAACAGTACGATTCTTCTATGTACTATCTGGCTGCAAATGGACTTGCTGAGGCATTCAACAAAACTTTATGTAACTTGTTGAAGAAGATTGTTGACAAGTCAAAAAAAGACTGGCATCTTCGAATTGGAGAAGTTCTTTGGATTTATAGAACTACTTTTTGAACCCCTAAGCAAGCGACTCCATATGCACTTATCTACGAAGTGGAAGCTGTCCTCTCGCTTAAGTGTCAAATACTTTCGTTAAGAATTGCAATCCAAGAAGGACTTAATGAGGAGGACAATATTCACCTTCGCCTTGAGGAATTAGAAGTGCTCGATGAAAAGAGATTGGAAGCTCAACAACAAATTGAGTGCTATCAAGCTCGACTTTCAAAAGCTTTCAACAAGCGTGTTCGATCGCGCTCTTTTCAAGTTGGAGACTTGGTGCTTGCTATTCGAAGACCAATCATCCTTACTCATGGTGGATAAAGAAAATTTGCCTCCAAGTGGGATGGTCCATATGTTGTCCAAGAAGCATATTCAAATGGCTCGTACAAATTGATTGCCGAAGATGGATTAAGGATTGGCCCCATTAATGGTAAATACTTGAAGAAGTACTATGCTTGACTTGAAGGCTCCATGACGCATGAGTCAAAACTGCATATTATTCCTGACCCGCATGAACTAAAACTGTTAATAGTAACCACTAATAGTGTAGCATGTGGTTAAATTGCTAAAACACTCCACCAAGTTTAAGGTGGTAAACAAATAGACACTCCTGGCCTACATGACGTTAAACTGTGTATGGCAGGAACTACGTGTGACTTGATTCCCTTTTTAGGATACGTAGGTAACTTAAGGGCAGCCTTTAAATTCAGTTACACCTCCTAAACCAAATCTTTTTTCGCATAAAAAAAAATTCTTTTGATGAAGATGCTTGGATGAATACGATCAACTTTCTTGCTCGACAAGAGGAATTTGCAAATCTAACATGCTATGAATGCCGTTATGTAGGTCTCTCTCCTCAATGATTCTTGAATATTTAAGATGTCGAAAGGAATGTTAAAGTTCTCGTGTCAGCAAGATGGTTGGGCTCCATGCTTCCAGAAGGATTGAATGTCATTTTGGGTTTAGATGTAGTCTTTCTCCTGTTTGCCCTGTCAGGAGGAGCCCTATATCTAACATCTCCTTTGAACCAGAAGCGAATCCAATCTTTTATCCACACGCCTTGGTCATTTGTCCAAACATGAAAGTAAGCAGAAAAGAGATGCTTGCAACTTGCAGGAAGAAGTGGCTTTCCTTCTTTGTCTGTAGTAAGAAGTTCCACCGCCAAAGGGACAACTTCATCGAAGAACGTGCCATCAATTGGTAGGCCACCAAGTCGATAAAGGTCTCAAAGCATGATTGTGACAGCCTTACCTCCCCTTAGGGCGAACCAAAGGGTTTGACAGACCGCCTGCCCAACTCTTGCCGGGAACAATTCCACCCATCTCAATATAACTAACTTCACATTTCAAACCAACTACTTAAAAGAACTAAAATTCAACTTACATTTCCAAAATAAATTCCAAATACTAAAATACATACAAAAGCTGAATTTACAAATCCCAATAATTTCATCCAAATTTCATTAGTACTATAAACCATCAAGCGCTCAAATCAAAACAACCTTATACAAAAGAGCGGAAATTCTACGAAAGAAACTAAGATCCATGGTTAGCGAACTCCGCTTCAAAACCTGTTAAGGAAAACAAATCTTATAGGGTGAGTAAAGCTCAGTGAGGCCAAGAAAACATGCAAGCATGCAAGATCAAGAAATATACACTTTTATTAAACAAGATAAGTAACCAAAACTTTGAGGCAAGAATGCAAATAAGGAATTTAATTACACATTAAATAAAGGATACAGGGGCTCTCAGGAGCCAAGTTCCACGAAACGTGATCGCATTCCAAGTAGTTGACACTCCATCAACTTTCATAATTACCATGTAGAACTCCACTTGTCAACCATCTCCGTCTACCGTTTCACCCCCCCAACCGGGCCTGCTTGTCAAAAATAGGAAATTTGGTAATACTCGAGTATACCCAGGCAAGTAGTTGGTGAGCGCACTCCAACCGACGAAAATATGTAAAGACTTATGACTTACCAATCTCTCGGCCAAACCCTTACCGGCCCGAGGTGAAAGGTTTACCAACGAGTTTTGGGCGTCCCCAACAAGTTTAAGGAGCAAGTAGGATGATGAGACAATGCTCAATCATCAATCAAGTACAAGTACGGTTCAGGCAAGTCATTTCAAGTACAACAAATACAAGCAAGCATGTCAGGTCAATTAAGAGAGGTCGGATGAGATAAAGTACACGTCCACCTCGACAAGTTTAATAACATGTTCAAATCAAGTGTGTACAGGTTCAAGCAATTCAACAAATCATGCACTTGACACTCACCAATAATCGAGAGTAAGTGAGAGCAATTCAAGAGATCAAACAAGCTTCTCGGTGTCCACGTGATCACCTAAGAGACGAAAAACAAATCAAAATTACCTAAGTATGGATTTAAGGTCAAATTTTCAAACAAATAAGCTTTTGATTCCAAATTAAGAGGAATCTTATGTAATTGGAAAAATCCATTTTCCAAGTTTGAAATAGTGTACAAATACTCAAAAGGTTACGCCTGAAAACCAGAAAATGTTTCCAAGGCATTTCTCAACTTTCGTCGCTTCCCTAGAAGAATTTTCAGTTCGTGTGACATTCTTTGAAAAATCGTAACTTGAGTTCTATAAGTCCAAAAATTACAAATCTTTTACTGTTAGAAAATAAACTCAATGAACTAAAACTCTCAAGAAGATACTTTAGCGAGATTCTAAATGGAAATAGCCTAGCTTTTTGTACAAAAATACTGCTTCAGTGAAAACAGGACAAATCAGGCTGATTTTTCAGCATATTTTGGAAATTTGTTAAAAATTGTAGAAAACGAATTAGCCCCTGAAATTTACACAGTTCATAGCCCTATGACTCTAGTTTCAAATTCCACCAACAGCATTCAATTCTGACTCTCGAGTAAGAAAATATAGTTGTCCAAACAGAGAAGGTTAGTCATTCCTGATTTTCCGAAATTCCAGTTTTGCAGGGCAAGATTTAATGCATCATTTTGATGATGAATTCTTACTCAAAAATCACCAAATTTTTCAAGCATAAATCTCAGTATGTGAACTACACTTGTACCAAAATTTAGCTAAAAAAATCACACGGGAAGTCAGTGATCAATGCCCCCAAAATTGACTGAAATTTTGAAGTTCAAACCTGTCAAACGAAATTCTTTTCCTTTTCAACCTTTGGTTCAACCAAAACAACCTTCATTCCATTCCATTTTCAAAACCAAGACTCTAGAAACATTTCTTGAGAAAATTATGGTAAAATGGTAGCAAAAATTCAGACCAAACAACACCCCAAAACAGGACACAAGTTCGGGCAGATTAGAAGCAAAATTTCCATATTTTGGCTTCTTTATTTCATGCGATTTTACCATACCAAATGGAATGATTTTTGCAAGTCAATTTACACATATATAGAACAACATTTCAGCTCTCAAAACCACCAAAAATTCCATGAGAAGCTGCTGCCAAAACAGGGGAGAAAATGCTGAAATGAAACCAGCAAAATAACATTCCTTCCTCCCTCAATTTTCCTAACTTCCTAACTTCCATGAATTCGTCACAACTCACTCCTTCACACATACACACATCATGGCAGTCCAATAATCAAGGAATGTGGGAGTTCGTAGAGCCCACAAAACCATCCAATTCATCAAGAACAACAACATTGAATAATCAAAGCTTAAAGCTACAAAAGGACATCAAGAGAGCTAGGTCAAGTTGGAGAAAACTACCTCTTCCTTTCAAGTAGAAACCCTAAGTTGATTGTGGTATAGAGTTGCACCAAAACTCCTTGTTTCCTCCTCCAAAGCTCGGCTCACACTCTCTCTCCTTGATGATGCTCAAGTTCCAAGGTAGGTTGACAAGATTGGGTCAAGTTCTTGGTGGATTAGTGAGGTTTTGGAGTAGTTTTTGGAGATGAAATCAAAGGGGAAGAGGGAGGGGGAGAGGGAGGCTGATGAGAGGTTGAAGATGTGACGACCCCACCGTACCCAGAGGCGTACCAAAGGGCTTAGCGGGTCGCCTGCCCAGCTCTCGCCAGGACTCGATAGCAAAAATGATAAACGCATCAATTTCTCACCAAAGGACGATAGATACATTATATATATACATAATATCCACTACAAGACCACAAAAGTTAGAGAATAACTCCCGTTAAGGTTTCTCACACTTGCTATCCACAATACAATATACATGGCCAAAACCCCAACCCAAAGCAAGTACTAAAGCTAAAAGGCTACACTATGCCTCCCACGCGTCAATTCTCGCTTCAGCCCCCTGCTAAGGAAAACAAATTGAAAAGGGGTAAGCTATATGCTTAGTGAATAATTAGGAGGGGGGGTACATGTAAATCACATTGCCACAAATTTTCAAATCAATAGCAAAAGTAACACCACAAATAAGGATACGGGTGGCTTCAAAGCCATTTCCATTGAGCAATAATGTCATTGAGATCCCAAAAGCATTGAGATCAGACCATCTATTTGGTCGGAAAAATAACATTTACCATTGAGATCCCAAGGCAACCCCTTGAGATCAAACCACCCAAGTGGTCAGAAACAACATTTACCAATGAGACCCCAAGGCAACCCCTTGAGATCAAACCATCCAAGTGGTCAGAAATAACATTGAGACCCCAAGGCAACCCCTTGAGATCAAACCATCCAAGTGGTCAAAAATAATATCGACATTGAGACCCCAAAGGCACCCCTTGGGATCAGACCATCCACATGGTCACTCATCACCAAAAATATCATATGTACAATTCATATAGTACCCATCATATGCATTCGTATATCACACAACACGTACATTCAAGAATCATATATGGATCTTTGGTCGCGAAATCAAGTACACCTCGCCCAAACTTCCACTTAACACATTTCACATTATATTCACAGATAAAGTCCTAATTACTCACCATGAGTACAAAAGCAAATAGGTTAGCAAATTCCCGGTCTCTCGACCTGCGTCACTTCACAGGAACGTTGAACCAGAAGATTACTCAAACAATCACTAAGATGCCAAAACCACTTAGAAACACTTAAAACAGTAAATAAAGTACATGCATGTTGCTCACCAAAACGGATAAGAACGGGACGAAAACGGAAAACACACACTAAAAGGTGTAAAAAATAGTTTTGACACCCTGTGCTCCTTTACTCATAACTCAAGCTACAAGTATCGGATTAGAGTGAACGAGGTGCCGTTTCGAAGCTAAGAGAACAAGCTACAACTTTTGTGAAGACAACTTCTGCCCAGATTTTCTCTTTCTAGGTGAAAAATACCGAAACAGTTTCAAAAATTTTCCCGTCAGAAATTCCGACAGGCTAGATTCAAACGGTCATAACTCAGCGCTCACAAATCCAAATCAGGAAATTCTAGCGGTGTTGGAAAGCTAGAATGAAGGGCTATAACTTTCGTGTTTTGGCCAAAGACTAAATCACAAAGGATCAACACGAAAAATGAGGCTAAAGTTAGTTATCATTCCTGTTTTCAGTTTTACGCCAAAACTCAATGCTTCCAACCAAAACACACACATGCAAACTCATCGAATCAATGCGACAACAAACATGCAACGCAGCTTTACAACGCCCCACAATACCTCAACACACACACACACATGTAACCTTAAAGTTCCTAAACTTGAGCCAACATTTCACCTTCCAACAATTCCACCATATCCGAACTACATCAATGCATTAATACAAGTGCAATATCATCAATTCCCAATCATTCCATAACTCAACCAATCAAACCCTAACCTCACCCTTCTTGGCCAAAAATTCAAGGCTTGCAAATCTTCAAAATTTAATCATCAATTCACACAAGAAGCCAAGTTCAAGCATTAATCTATCAACATAAGCCATGCTTCCTCCAATTTAAACTTGAAGACATGAAACCCTAATTCAATCTTCTTGACCAAGATTTTAGACATGCAAACACAAAATCCAATCCATGAAATCATCTCATAAGCTAAGAGTAGGCATGAATCAAGCCAAAATAACCACAAAATCCAACCATCATGAAATCCTCAACTAAAAACCCTAGCTCTTGGCCAAGATTCAAGACAAGCAAAACAAGAAAACTAAACCATGGAATCTTCTACTCAACTAGCTTTGATCATCAAGAAGCCATAACATGAGTAAAATCCATCATCTTCATCAACTTAATCAACTTAAATAAATTTCAGCAATTGCACCAAAAATTCAACTTGCAAAGTGTAAAATACCTCTTGAATCCAAGGCTAAGCTTCACAATCAAGTGCTTCCACTTCCAAGGAAAGGTTGATGATTGAATTGGCAAAATTTCCCAAGATTTTCTCTCTTGTTTTTTCCTCTCTTTCTCTTTTTTCCTTCTATTTTCTTCCCTCTTTTCTCTTTGCTTGGCGACTTTCTTGTCTTCCTTTTGCTAAGAGATTAAGTCTCTTAGATATTTGTTTTGTTAGTCAAAATTTGGTCCAAGTCCAAGTCAAAGTTGTCATGCTCAAATCAACCTAGAAACTTAAGCTATTTTCCACTCTTGCCCAAGTAATTTTCTTTCCTATCAAACTAGTCCATAGGTGCTCAATTTAACCTAGCCTATCAAAGCTTAATCACACTTACTTAGGCTACTAATCACCTATGCACCCTAATCTCTCTTCTTGCACATGCTTTAACACACGTAAAATCAAAGAAATAACAAACTTGTAGTTGGACGTAAAACTTAAATTTATTTTCAAAACTAGGGTTTTACAAATCCAAACTAGGGTTTTCATTTATACAAATTAGGTTTTATCCAAATTTAGGTTTTCAAGCAAATTAGGGTTTAAATGCAAATTAGGGTTTTCAAACTTGTAAAACAAAATAATTAAAACAAACATTTTTAAAAGTAAAACAAACCATATAAACACCTTGGCAAACAAAAATAACTATAATTAACATTATTTAATATTTTCCAAAATTGAGAAAAATCGGGGCCTTACAGAAGAGAGAGAGGATTTTAGGTGTTTTGGTAAAGTGAAGTTGTGAGAGGAAGAAATGACACAAAGCTTTCTTTAATATGCAAAAAGTCAACTTGAATTTGTGGCCTAAAATGCTCCAATTGGAGTTTAATCCTAGTCACTCACTTCTAATCTCTCATTTAGCTTTTCTTAATCTACTACAGATCATTCTTATAATCCAAAATTACTTCACTCTCAGTCCAAATGTTTGTCTCAAAAAATGTGCCTTTTTCCCTTTTTCACAATTGAGTGACAGAAAAATCAAATTGATGGTTAAACAAGATTTTTAAAATAAAATGAGGTAATGTATGGTGTAATTTCAATTAAAATGATTTAAATCAATCATTTAGGAAAACAAATAATTAAATAATTAGGTCAGATGAAATAAATTTTCGGGTCCTCACAGTGATGGACATCTCTCCAGTACGCTGTATGAAGTGTGTTCGTGAAAAGGCCTCAATATTTGAAGAAGACTCGTAAGATGTTCTCACAATGATCATAGGAGAATCTTGATGCATAGACAGCTTCAAATATACCCACGCGCATGAGCACTTCCTTATATCTTCCAAGGATATCCTCAGTCCGTTCTCAATAGTGGGAAGTGTAGCAAGCCTTGCAACTTGCAAAAAAACGATGAAGGAATTCTCTGTGAGAGCCCTAAATATATATATATATATATATAATAATAATAAAATTCATGCATACATTACCCTTTAATTTATTCAAGTGCATATAAATTTCTTTAGTGCATTTGTGGCATGTTTTCACTAAGTGCATTCTTCATTGGTTGATTAAATGAATTTTCAAAAATTCCATTTTAGAATTAGTGAGCATTTTCTTGCATGGCTTAATTGCTAAGAAAATAGGGTATGTTGGTGTAATTGGAGACCAAATCAAATTAGAGGAGTTAGAAAGCAATTAAGTGAGATTTTGTTAGCTAATGGCTAAGAAGTTGCCACTTGTCACCCAAAGATTTAACCCTTGACTTGATGACTTCTTTCCCTCCAAACTTATCTTTTAAAAACAAAACATTGTCTTCATTTTGGGGTGGAGTGGCAACCTAAGGAGGAAAACAAGA
Organism: Gardenia jasminoides; assembly: GCA_013103745.1. Classification (NCBI taxonomy): domain Eukaryota; kingdom Viridiplantae; phylum Streptophyta; class Magnoliopsida; order Gentianales; family Rubiaceae; genus Gardenia; species Gardenia jasminoides. Next base: position 25,856,647 of record CM023095.1, read on the forward strand.
GAGGAATTCATCCAAAAAAAATCTTGCTTGGCTTAATAGGGAATCAAGAGAGGAAGTTGGTAGCATCCTAAGCCATCAATCCTCAAGCTTGATAGGGAAGGATTTTGGTGGCTTGAAGAGTTTCTTCTTGGGCTTGAAAAGGTATTTTCCTATCCAAACCCTAGCTCTATGATCCTAGAAAATGGTCTAATGAAGGTTGTTGGTGATGTTTGTAGTAGGGTGATGCTTGGAAGCTAGGTTTTTGGGTTTGGATTCTTGGGGTTGCAACATAGGAGTTGGTTTGATTTCATGCCTATTATGTGTTTGATATTTGGACTAGTACTAAACACTAGGCTAAGATGATTATTTCTTTGAGAAAGGTGCTTGATTACCTTTCATATGCATGCTAGAGAAGTTATAGGAGTTGCTTTGACCTTTAAAGAAAATGGAAGAAGTTGTGGTTCTTTTCCTCTTATCTTGTGATTTCTTCTTGCTCAATCTTCACTAATCCTTGTTGAGAAACCTTGTTGGGACATTTGTGTGTCATATTGGAGTGAAATCATTCTAGTTTGATGGGTGAAAACCTCTTGGAATGCACCAACTTGTAAACAGAAATTTTGTCCTGCACCTCGTCAGAAATGAAAAAACAGCCAACTTCCCAGGTTTTCTGGTATTGATAGGAAACGAACTAGAGCTGAACCATATACCGCTGGAAAGCCCATGAGTCTAGTTTCTAACGCCACTGACGGCACTCACTTCGATTTTTCTACACCAAGATATGTCCAATTTCCCAAGACTGCGCAGTGGCCACTGATACACCCGAATTCCAGTTTTGTCATAAACTTGCTCTTGGTTGAACCTTGAAGTTTCTTGAATCCTTGCGCGTTTATTTCATTCTAAATATCTACTTGACTTGTGAATCCACTAAACCTTCAATGTTTTATCATTTCATGACTTGAATCGCCCTAGAATTTCCTAGTGAGATGCATTAGTTAGTAGTGTTTATTCTTGCACTTGATTAGGTTGCATTTGTTTTGTTTTGCTTGAGTTGATGATGGTATACGTTGAATATACATAGGACTCGAAGGAGCTAACGAGGGTGATCAAGGCGTGAGCGTTTGAGTTGCTTGACTTGCTTGGTGAGTGTTTCCTTGCTTGTTTCGTGAATCTATGAGTTTTCTCAAACTACGTAAATGACTTGTTTGCTTGAACTACGTGGCTGTGTGAATTACTTGAGATGTGATTATTGAATTGGCTTACATATCAAATATGATTGGACACCTGAGGGTGAGTCGAGGGCGTACTTTATCGCACTCGGACTCTTCCGTTTGACTTTTCTTGGAATTTGACTTTCTTTGACTGTGATTTGACTTTGCGTACGTTGATGTGAAAAGTTGTTCGGGTGATATCCCGTCGACTAATTTGATTTGTTTGGGGCTCCGGAAACCCCAAAACCCTATTGGTGAACCGTTCGTATCGAGCCGGCATGGGCTTGGTCGAGAAGATCGGTGAACCATAGGTTATTTGATTTGGTTCCTTGGAACATGGTATACTCGAGTATTACCCAAATTTGATTAGTTGAGGTGTTCGGGCCCGGTAGGGGGTGATTGGTGGACGGTTGTGGTGTAAGTGGTGTCTACGGAACTGGTTCTTGACCTCAAACGTTGACGGAGAGTCAACGGCTCGTGTTTGATCAAGCTTTGTGGATTTGGCTTTTGGAAGCCACCTGTATCCTTTACTTGAGTGCTATGTTTTAATTTACCTTAAATATATGATTGACTATCTGTTTTGCTTAATTGTTAATGTGGTTGCATGTTTTTGTTTGGGGACCTCATTAAGCTTCTGCTTACCCCTTTTCCCTTTTGTTTTTCCTTAACAGGAATTTGTAAGAGGTCGGAGAGTTTGATTGTGGCTAAAGTCAATTGTTTATCTTTTGTTAAGAACCGATGTATTTGTATTTTGGCTCTGTTTTGTAAGTTTGAAGTCGGTTGTAAGTTTTGGGATTTAAACGTTGTAAACTTTATGTTCTTGTAATTTTGGAGTTATTTTAGCTTAAGTATATGTTAAGATAAATGTTTGATGAATTTGGGTATTCGAGTCCTGACGAGAGTTGGGCAGGCAGTTCACTAATCCTTAGGGTACGCCCTAGGGAAAGGTGGGCTGTCACATTCTCCATGTAGCTTTGTCGATATTGAAACTCACAAATGGAAGCATGAATTTGGCTATCCCTGGATCTCCATTGTGAAGTGATGAGTTTAGTACAATGACCTCTTCTCTCTTCAACGTTACAGAAAACGTCAACGGCACTATGACATCTTTAGTCCACTTGCTAGTCCAGTCCTCAAGGTACATTGACGCATTAAGAGGAATGAAAGACTCAGCAAGACTAGCATACAGTGATAAGCTTTTCGATTGAGAACCTCCACGTTCATCTATCAAGGTGATATGTGGTAACGGCGTGGCATAGTCCTTGATTTGCATGGTTGCTGAAATTTCATAATAAAAAAAAAGAGATTCTTATGTCAATGGAAAAGAATTTTACAAAATTTTGGAAGGTGCAAGCAAAGACAAAATTGATATCGGAAAAATAATTGAAAAAGAAGACATTGGAGTTTATGTTACTAGAACGGTTATATATCAAGGCATGAGCATAATAAAGTCTCGACCACAGAGAATGAGTCATGCACTAAAAAAAAGGGTATGTCTAGTAGCTATGCTATTTTGTGGCGAAGCTTCAAGAGAAGTTTGATTGATCAATCATATTTTCTCAAGCAATTGAAGAGTGGCGAGATTCTTGGTCAATAAAATATGTAAGGAATCATATACTAGTCACTTACAAGACAGAACTGAGAGTGATTACAAAATCTGATGATGATAAGCGCAGCAGCGATAACTAGTAACTTACTAGCTAACGGTGGCAGCTCGATGACGGCTATTAAAAGGAGAAGAACAAAGCTCGTTCAAGTTTTCTATCATTGAGGGAAGATCATGGCCTAGACTTGGCTATTTATAGTGAATGTTTAGTGCTAAATCCAATGGTTAGTCTACTTTGAATAGGAATAGGATTCTTTACACCTATTGAAAGATTGCTGGTTTCTTGAACAGAGCTCTTCTAAAGTCTTCGCAATTCCTCTCAGCTCAATTGGAAGATTGAATTTGATAATGATTGTGATTTTTGTTGCTTGGAACTTATAGTATATTTGAAGCTTAAAACCAACAAGGAACAGTAAGTATTAATCCGCTGGGTTTGATGATGAATTATCAATTCATGGTAATACCATTTGTAGTGTTTTGCTTCTCGGGTTCTGGAATCCAACAAGGAAGGGATTGCTTCGGTAGTTGATTTTTGTAAGAGTGATTGATTCCTTTTATGAATTGAAATCAGCAGAAACTACAAATTCGCTGGATAGAGTATTGATCCAATATTAAAAGGAAGGAAAGTGCGATGGTGTTTCTTTTGACCATTTTGGGATAAGAATGGCTTGCATGGACAATTCACGCAACTTGAGTCCTAATTTTTAGGATTCATCTTCTAAATTATAGTGGTAATTTCTCGGAGACTAAGTGACGGGGAAGTCAAGTGTTTACATGGTTATTTTGCGCCACGACTGAGAAATTGGTGGGATTCAAGTCTTAATCCCACTTTTGGACTTTATTTGGAAATTAATGTCTTAATGGCATTTGAAAAATATATATCAAAACTTGTTCGTTCAAATCTTGCTTGTCACGAACAAGTTTCGAGGGGGCATTTGTACACAATGGAATTTCAATTAGTTTCCTAAATTTCCATTGGTCTATAAATTGTGTTTATGACATATTTTTAGCCAATCAAATATTGCCATATGTCATGCACACGTGGAGATTTGGTTATTTGACAGCCAATTATATTTCTCCAAGTGTCAAGTTGAGGTGCTCTGGCCAATGAAACTATTGGAGTGTCTCGGCCAATCAAATGGCGCCATGTCACATACTTCATGACTAAGCAAATTTGGATAAATATCTAAATATTTATTTTTTATTAAAGAGATAATATTTAGAGTTATTTAGTCCTCATATATGTCTTATATACTGCAAGCACTAGGCCAATTAAATCTCACCATGTCATACGTCTCTACGAGTTAGCCAATCAAGAAAATATATGTGAGCATTATCTATTTATAAAACAAAGGGATAATATTCAATGTGATACAGTTCTTGTATGACTACATGTCTTGCAAGACAAGTAAAGTGGTGCACGAGTCTTCAAACTCTACCATATCCTACAAATATAAATAAGGGGTCTCTTCACCAAAGTTGGGACATCACATAACACATCAAGAGAGATCAAGCATCAAGTATCACACGTCTCAAGTTTTCTTGAAACTTCAAAGCCACGAAAGCTCTGCAACTTCAAGTTCTTCAAATCTTCTTCATATCAAGAGTTGAATCTTTAAGAGTCTTCAAATCTTCATTATATCAAGATTTGAAACGTTCTTCGTGTTCATCAACTTCTTCAAATCTTCCATATCAAGGTTTGAAGAAGTCAACGGTTGATCTAAGATCAAGCTACGAAACCCTTAGATTAGCGTTCGAAGAGAAGAATCGAAATAGTCTCTCTACAACTTTGAGAAAATCTCAGAGATTGTACTCACCTCTCTTTTAAATTTATATTTCATATTTGTCGTATATTTTTCTTGTGTTTTTGCAGACTTGAAATTTTATCACGTATAGAACCAAAACTTCAATTTTATATCATTGAAATTTTTATGAGTCTAGTTTGAAATGCTATTGACGGTGCTCAATTTTGATTTTTCTACACTGAGTTATAGCCTTTCTTCCGAGACTGCCTAGCTGCCCTGTTCTTGACCTGACAGTTTTCCTGTGTCTCTGATTTTGCCAATTTCGACCCTAATAATGTATGATTTGTGATCCAATGTATTCACAAAAGTTGTAGGTATATATTAGCTTCGAAACGGTAAAAATTTTGCCTCAATCCGATAACCATAGCTACAGTTATGATCAAAATACCGAGGGGTGACAAATCTATCACTCTTCATTTTTCCTCTTTATAAGTGTTCTTTTCACCTCTCTTCTAATTCATTATGCACCTTGTCACGTGACAACATACTTAACTCTTGGTACTATTAGTATATGCTTTTGGTCATCTAAATATTTTTATTTCACTTGCTATTAGAGTTGACCAGAGGAAACGAAGAAGATTTGGGTGCAAACGCTTGAAAGTTACCATGCTTAACTTGGTGAGTGTTCCAAGAACTTTTGAAGTACTTGAATGCTATGTTTCTTGTTTGAAGGCTATTCCACTGGAATGTTATGCTCTTGATTAAATGACACATTGGTTGCTTAATATGCTAATTCGTGAATTGTTAATGCATGGGCGAGTGCGTACTTTATCACGTTCGTCCTTTTCTGACCGTGTGAATGATACTTGGATTTGTGAAATGCTATACTTGTGCATGACTTGATTGTCATTTGGAAATGTTGCTTCGATTTCACTACGTGCTTGGGGCCCAAACCATTGGTTAGTTGTTTATATCGAGCCCGCAAGGGCGTCGTCGACGAAATCAATGAGCCATGGTTCTTGTATCTTGATTCTTGAATTTGAATCGGTATACTCGAGCATTACCTCTCTTGAATTTGGTGTGCGGGCAGGGTCGGGGAATGTGAGGTGGACGGAGTTTGGCGTGAAGCTATGAATCTACTTGGTAATATTCATGAATAAGGTTGACGGAGTGTTAATGGAAATCTTATATGCACGACAAGCTACTTGAATGAGCTCATGAGAGCCCTGTATCCTTTGAATTGAATGTGCTATTATTTCTTTGAGATGTATAATGCTTTATTTTGTGAAATTGATATTTTATAGATAACTAGTGTAAGATTCTTGTGAATGCATGTATTTTCTTAGAGCCTCGCTGAGCGAAAACTCACCCCTTTTTATTTGTTTTCCTTACAGGGAATCCCTGACATAGGCAAGTAAGCGAGAAGGGGCAAATAGTTTAAATTTTTTTGTTTAGCAATAGTAGCATCGTACTAGTTTTGGTTATGTGTTGTAAGATTGAACTTTGGTTTTGTAAGGTTGGAACTGCAATGTATTATAAGAATGGAAGTGATACTTGGCTAGTGTGTATGTGGAAGAATGGTTGTAGTTTTGTCTATTATGATCATGCTGATTTTAACTGTTATCATTAGAAACTTTGTGCTTGAGTCCTGGTGAGTGCTAGACAGGCGAGCCGCCATTACCTTAGGGTATGCACTAGGGGAGGTGGGATCGTCACATCAAGTACCAACTCAAACTTTCAACCAGTCACAACCTCAGCTATAGAATGATTCGCAAGATCAGGTGCCAAATCAATCAAATGTCAATGTACGAAATCAGTCCCAAGCTAGTATACGAAGTCAACCTCCTTTTTTGGAAGACCAGTCCTCAACTCAGCCACAAGTTCCTATGCAAACAAGACCTAATACTGGATCCGTCATTGGCCAACAGCAGCAGGAATTTTTTGCGTTAACCAGTCGGTCAACTAATAATTCAGGTTTAAGTATTTTATTTAATGTGCAAAGAAAGAGGGGATCTAATCTTACAAATTTTTTCTTGACAATCTTTTTGTTAACAAGTATGATTTATATAAAAAATTAGCTTTCCATTACATACTCTTCATAGGTCCTAGCATGATTTATTTTGCAAACAAAGTTACTCGAGGTCGAGGTGCTGCCCGTCCTTGTAAAGAATGGGATACAGGTGTAAGACTGCAAGTTTACCCTAATCCTAGTGGTAGAATTGCTGGAATGGATGAAGTAAAATTGCAATCCGTTCTTGGTGTCTTAGCCAGAAATGGTTCCAAAATCCCACCCACATATCCATCATTTTTTGAGATACTCTCTCGTATTACTGATGATCTTTGGGAAGAAGTCCAAGTAAATATCTATTTGTGTGCTTTTAAAACTATATTATTTATATCTTATAGAAAACATTTTTCGTGTTCCTTTATTTTTTTTGTTACTAACTTGAATATCAATATTACAGGACAATACTGCTCTACCTTCTGAAGCTAAAGAAAAAGTTCTAATCGATACTGGAATAAAGTTGAAGGATTTTAAGAGTCGACTAAAGAAAAAACATTTTGAACTCAATATATATAATGATGAACTTCTTTTGAGTTCCTCCAACTAAACATATTGATGATGATCAACGGGGAACTTTAGTTGTATATTGGACGGACGAATGCATTATGGTTATATTGCTTTATCTATTAAGCTTTTATTAGACTATATGACTTTGTTTCATTTTGGCATAAATTTGTTTCTTATGTCAAGATTTTATTCAATTGATAGTCACTTATCATTACTTAGTCAACTGATTTTTTTTATCTTATTAAACTGACTTATGCTTATTCATTTGTCATGTAGGACATTGATGAGAAAAACAAGAAAAATAGAGCATTACTGTGTTATCCTCACAGGACTGGAAGGAAGGACTTTGATGATGTGATTGAATTAGTAAGTTAATTTTTTTTTCTTTTGGTTGGGTAAGCCAAATTTGTGCTAGTTATACTGTTTCTTTTTTTCTTTTTTCTAGATAATGACTATATTACTTAAGGTATTTTCTTATCATATTCTAATATTTTAGATGAAAGCTTCTAGATGGACACTTCTAGTCTAGATATATTTATGTCTACTCGTATGCCAAAAGATGGAATTCTGTTTGATGATGATATGAAAACTGTATTTGTAAGTATATTTATTATTCATTATAAATATACTCTTAAGTATTAGAATTAGTAACTAAATTAGCTTAACTATAGACATTACAAGATGCATTTTTCATTACTCAATTAGAATAATGTTATTACCTAACCCAGAAAACTACATTTTCCAAATTATGTTTTTTATAGGATAGCATTAAAGAGTGCTTATCTCAAGTACCTGAGGCTGATTAGACTTGAGCATTAAAAGAGCAAGTATTCGCTGGACTTGTAACACAAGATGGATATAATCGCATGCATTGCCTTGGTAGAGGTATCATGCCAGTCGAATTGCATTCTACCTTCACACCCATGCCAATTACATTGGACTTCATACCTAAAGAACTTCTCCAATTATTAATCCAAAAAAGAGAGTATAAAGTTCAAGGTGAGGCACGAGCTTAGGTTGCTTCAGTTTTAGAAAACTTCTTCACAACACTTATTTGTGAAGCAAATCGTGTGCCAGATTTGACTTTAAGAGGAGAGAATGCTAATAGACAGGTTAATATCATTTTATTTAATTAGTACACATAAATGATTTTGCTTTCATAATTTTAACATCTTTCATTTATATAATTCCAAAACACCTAACATATACAGAGTAGAATTGTCTTCATCTTTGGATGGGAATTTGAAAGATTAGCAGGATTGTATGGTACATGTTTCCACTCAAATTTGAGATTTTTGGTTAGTACATACCACCTTATCTTCCTAAATTATGTTGTTTTTAACTATGTGAAATTGAGTTTTTTTTCCAAGGCCTTATTGTGAGAACCCAGAGAAAAAAAATGAAAATGAAAAAAAAAAATAGCTTGATTGCACCATGAAAGCATTAAGTGCATTATTTTCCTTTAAGTACTTTATTTTGCACACATAGCATGACATTAATTTGGAATTTCATTTTACATGTTTCATGTAGCAAATTGCATAAAATTTATGTGGCATTAAGTAGGATACATTCTAATTGAGGGATTAGAAGCTAATTGCATAGAATTTTAACCCAATTCATGGCCAAGACACTTCCACTTGTCAACCATCCAACAAGTCTTGACTTAAGCCTTTCTATTTAACCTCTCATTTTCAAAAATTTGAACCAAAACTCCTCCTCTCTCTCTCTCTCTCTTGGCGAACTCCATAAGCAAGAAAACACTAAACCCTAAGATTGATTCTAGCAATTTTAGGTGAGGAAAAACATGTTCAAGTGAAACCCTAGCTTAGATTGTTGCTTGATCATCAAGCTTGGTTGGAAAATTGGAGCTTTTTGGGTGGTTTTCTCTCTCAACTCTCAAGGTAACTAATCACTTATCTATGCTTTAATGATCTTCAAATTCAAAGTGGGTGCATGATTAGTGAGTTTAAGTCATTTGAGGTTGATTAGAAGGAAAAATTATGGAAGAGTTTCTTGTGTTTGAGAATTTGAACTTAGGTTTTTGCTTTAAGCTTCTATGTGTTTGATGAAATGTCTAAGCGTTTGTGATGTTTTATTGATGGGTTTAGTTGATGTTTAGCATGTTATACACCTTACTAAGAGATGGAATAACTTTAAAGGATTAATTGAAGAGATTGTGTCAAAGCTGGAAATTTTCACAGGAAATCAGAAATGGAAATCAGTGAATTTTCCGAACATTCTGTTGATTGTAGAAATCGAATTAGAGCCTAATCTTTATACCGTTATAAAGGTCTATGAACCTAGTTTTAAACGCCGCCGATGGAGCTCAATTTTGATTTTCCTACAGTGAGTTATGGCCGTTCTTTCGAGACTGTTTGACCAGCTTGTTTTACGCCTGACAGTTTTCTAGTGTTTCTGAGATTTGCAATTTCGACCCTGATTTAGTGTGATTTGATGTTTGACCTCTTCATGAATGTTTTAGATCTATGTCTTATCTTCGAAACTCCAAAAGATTTGGCCCAATCAGATAATCACAGCCACAGTTATGATTAAAACACTGAAGGGTGGCAAACCTGTCGATTTTCATTTCCTTTCTATAATGGCTTCTTTTATTCCTTTGGACTCGTGTTCACCTTTTCCGTGGTCCAACCTACTTAACTCATGATTTTACTATGTTTATAAGATTCTTCATTTGTTTCACATATACTTTGGATTAGACCTCTTATAATTTTGTGCATCCAAATTGTGATTATTATCAAATAAAGAAACAGCTAGTGTATGCATTTGGCCTCTCTTGTTTGGGGTAGTCAATCCTAAATGTTTTCATTTCATTTGCCATTAGACTTGGAAGGAGGAAATAAAGGAGATTTGGGAGCGAACGCCTGAGGTTATTTTGCTAACTTGGTAAGTGTTCCAATGCATGTTTCCTTGACGATGCATGATATTTGAGTAAATGCTATTATTTGTTTTAAAAGCCTCTTTGATTGACATACCAATGAGTGACATGTTATTGTGATTTCCTTGATTCATTAATTCAATTAATTTTCAATAATTACTTGCTCACAATTCATAATTGAATGATAAATGTACATAAATGTAGGCCGATGTGTACTTTATCGCATCGGCTAAACTGAGCTTACTCTGTGCTGGAACCCTATCCTTGATCCGCCATCGTGAGGTCAGGTAGGCCAAAAGCTTATCTTAGACCCGCCATTACGAGATCGGATCAGCTGGACAGCCCTGGGTGATGACTTACCAATGATAAGTGCAAAGCTCAAAACTCTTCGCCGAAAGGTCTTGAGTATAATATCTAATGTTAAATTTCGGGAATTGTTTATCGTTTTGGAGGTGATAAGGTGAAAGTAAATTTCGGGGATTGTTTATCATTTTGGACGTCATAAGGTGGGATTTCGGAGGTTATAAGGTGGAAAAATGTAGGGGATTGTTTATTGGAAGTTATAAGGTGAAAAATGGCTCCCAATGAGTCCTGTATCCTTTGAGATCTCATTTATTATTCATTATTTGATTTACTTGAATGAGTAATCGTTTATTTGAATTAATGTGATCATTTATTGCTCACTATGTACCTTATCTTATTTCTTCATTCCTAAATTTGGTAATGGTTATACTTGGAGCTGTGCTTCTTGATTACGTGTTAACATGATTAATTTTGGTATTGCTCATGTTTTGCTTGATTTCTTGGAATACTTACTGGGCGAAAGCTCATACCATGTATTTGTTTTCCTTAACAGGATTCGAGACAAAAGGGCTCAAGGATAACATTAGATCATTTTGGGATTTTAGGTTTGTTCGCCTGGTATATCTACCTATAATCCTCTTTACTTTTGGGAGAGGCGGATGTACTTAAGATGAATTCTAAACGCTTGACCTTTTAGTCCATGAGTTTATGTAATTACTTTTGGAGATATGTAAATATTATTACGAAGTACCTTCAAGGTTATGTTATCTCGAATGGACTTTTGAGTATTTGTATTTGTGAAGAAAATTGTGGATTGTAGTGAGTCCCGGCGAGAGTTGGGCAGGCAGTCCGCCGATCCCTTTGGTTCGCCTTAGGGGGAGGTGGGGCTGTCACACTTATTATGTTGTAAGTTCTCAAATTTTTGATTACTACGAGTTGTAGATTGAAAATTTAATTTTGAAAAATTGCCATGTGGGATATTCTTTTATAAACCCACTTGAGTAGTTGTGATAATTTATTGATTGTTTGAGAAGTCATAGGTGAAATTAAAATAGCACAAGGACTGTCCTTTCTTAGTTTAACCAAACTTTGTTGAATTTTTGAAAATGGTAATAGGTAGACATGTTTGAGTTGATTTGGTGGACCTTTAATTTGACACTATTTTTTCAATTTTCATGATTGCAAGTAATATCTTATTGGGAAATTGGCAATTACAATCTTTAATGGAAAAGTATTCTCTGTCTACTTATTGGGTTCATGATTTGGTGATATAGGAATGTCCATCTATTACAAACATGAAACTTGCAATTAATTAAATTTTGTCATTTCAGGATTAGTCATGGTTATATTTGTCTTGAATAATTTCTTGAAATCAAGTAATTCTTTTGCTAGATATATTCCTAGCTGGAGTGATGTTCATAGAATATTCTTAAGTACATAGTTTCATTGGGAATTTAAATTTCTTTTGAATTTCAATGTATCGATGAAAATATTGTTCATGCATGTTTCAGTTTAGAATGGTATCTGTGCAATACGGTTATGTTCACACCTAAATTTGAAAGTGGAATCGACGATTTTTAAGAATGATACTTGTGAGGACCCGAAATTTCTTGAATTATTTGCTTATATTTCTTGCGAGAACCCTAAATTTTTCATGAATTATTTGTCATTGTATTTATTTAAGTGCACATCATTTTCTTTAAACATTGGTAACATAAAAGTTTCATCAAGTGCATTATTTTCCTTTAAGTACCCTATTTTGTATGTATTGTATGACATTAATTTGGAATTTCATTTTACATGTTTTATGTAGCCAAATACATCAAACTTATAGGGAATTAAGTAGTTATATTTTACATTGAGGGATTACTGGCTAAATGTGAAGAATTTACTCCAATTCATGGCTTAAATTGAGCCACTTGTCAACCACCTACAAGGTCTTGACTTAAGTCTTCCTATTTAACTTCTGGTTTTCAAAAAATTGAACTAATTTTCCCTCCACTCTTCTCTCTCTTGGCCGGCCACATCAAGGAGAAAAACCACAAAAACCCTAAGCTAGAATCTAGCAATTTTAGTGAAGAAAACATCTTCAAGTGAAACCCTAGATTGGATTGCTACTTAGTCATCAAGCTTGGTTGGAAGAATTGAATCTTTTGGGTGGATTTTCTCTCTCAACTCTCAAGGTAACTCACACTTATCTATGCTTTAATGATCTTCAAATTCAAAGAGGATGCTTGTTAGTTAAGTTTAAAGTGTTTGAGGTTGATTGGGAGGAAAAGTTATGGAAGAAATTTTTGTGTTTGGGAACTTGAACTTAGACCTTTATTTATAACCACCAAGTGTTTGATGAAATGCCTAAGGATTTATGATGTTTTACTAATGGTTTTCCTGGATGTTTTGACATGTTTAACACCCTACTAAAGGTTAGAAATAACATTGAAAGGTTATCTATAGCAATCATGTAAAAGAAGGAATTTTTGACATGAAATCAGAAATGGAATTCAGCCAACTTGCTGAACTTGCTGGTGATTATAGGAATTGAACTAGAACTTAAACTTTATACCGTTGGAAATATCTATGAACCTAGTTTTAAACGCCACTGATGGAGCTCGATTTTAATTTTTCTACATCGAGTTATGGCCGTTCTTCCGAGACTGTTCGACCAACCTGTTCCTAGTTGACAGTTTTCTAGTATCTCTGTTTTTGCCAATTTCGACCCTAATTAAGTCTGATTTGAGTTCGACTTATTCATGAAAGTTGTAGCACTACGTCTTAGCTTCGAAACAGCATAAAATTCATCTCAATCCGATAAGCATAGCACTAGTTGTGATCAAAACGCCGAGAGGTGTCAAAGCTGTTAAACCAAAGTGTCCTTTGTTCGTTGCTATTAGACACGTTTAGAACATGTATTTTTCGATTCATCTATATTTGCATGATTCTTCTACATTTGAACTAGTTAAACCTGAATATCTATTATTTGTTTACAATTAGGTGTTGACGGTGGAAATGGAAGGAATTCCGAAACAAATACCAAAATTTGCTTTACTTAAATCGGTGAGTGTTCCAAAACCTTTTCGATTGACAAATTTACTACTATTTTGTTCCAACTTGTTTTAAAGGAAATGTTCCCCTATGACACTTTTGTGTTACTACTGTTTCAAGGAAATCACTTGTGCAATGTTTTACTACTAATTTACTATTGACTTGCATTGGTTTACAAGTATAACAATTTGATTTACTTTTGAAATAATTTATAAGTGCATTTAGGTTGATTAATCGAAGTGTGAATTGTTGCTTGGGATGTTATCTAAATAAATGTGATATAAACTGTTAGTGAGTGCTCCACTTTCTTCACAATTGAAAAGGTTTATTCCGTTTCTATAAGAGATGGTTTCCATTGTTCTCGAGTGAAATGATTTGTAAATGTTGTGAGTGATTTAAACTTGATTTTCAAACTCATGTTTACAGATAAAATTATTTCCAAACTCATGTTTATAACTAAAATCATTTCCAAACATGATTTCATATGATTTACTATTGAGATGATTCTAAATGAAATGAGTTTCACCAAATGATTTCTAAGTGAAAACTTGTTCAACTATGCGACTTGCTTGACTCAGGAAGTTGGCTGTGCATGATGGCTTCTTAAATGTGCATGTTTGTAGGCTGATGTGTACTTTATTGCATCAGTTGAACAGAGCTCACTCTTTGCTGGAACCCTATCCTTGATCCGCCATCGTGAGATCAGGTAGGCCAAAAGCTTATCCTAAACCCGCCATCGCGAGATCGGATCAGCCAGACAGCCCTGAGTAATGACTTACCAATGTTAAGTGCAAAGCTCAAAACTCTTCGCTGAAAGGCTTTGAGTACTATATCCAATGTTCAATGTTAAATGAGGGGATTGTTTATCGTTTTGGAGGACATAAGGTGGGAGTTTGGAGGTTATAACGTGGAAAAATATTGGGGATTGTTTATTGAAAGTTATAAGGTGGAAATGGCTCCAAGTGAGCACCCGTATCCTTTCAATATTTGAAATAAATGTTTATTGAATTATTGTTTGCTGCATTGTTGATTGTTAATTTAAGTGTTTATGGAATGAATGTTTAAGGAATTATTGTTTCCTATATCTTTTAAAATGAAAAGATTCTTAAATATTTTCAATGTGAATGTGTGACCATGCTCTCGATCTTCATGTATTCTTTTAAAGATTCAAATGTTTTACAAAATGCTATTTGATTCAAATGTCCATGAATTTGATAAAACATGAATTTTCTTATTTTCACTGAACATTCACTGAGCTTCTAGCCCACCCCAAAATATTTTATTTCCCCCCACAGGGCTCAAGATGAAGGAAAGCAGGAAGTGATCTTTCTTAGTAGGACTGGCAGGATTATCTCTTGTACTAATTGTAATCTTAGACGGTTGGACTTTTGGTGTATTTGGATTAGTTGAAAATGTAATTATTATTTGAAGATCTTGCATTGTCATTATTTGAGGTCTGTAATATGATTGAGGATCTGCAGCGAGTCCCGATGAGAGCTGGGCAGGCGGTCCGCCGATCCCTTTGGTTCGCCTTAGGGGGAGGTGGGGTCGTCACAATACTCATTGTCCATTGTATTTTTAATTTTTAAACTTGTATCAGATTGGCATGATATGTTAATCATTCTCCATTTTATTAACTTTTTGTTCATTGTTCCTATCTTTGAAAGGTTATTTATTTGTCAAAGGAGGCTAGCATTTGCATGGACTACTTCAAATTCACTTCAATAGCTAGAAATTACTTGCTAGAATAAAACATTATTTAGGTGTTATGGATTTTTATAATTATAGGTGCATTTCATATATTTGTTCAATGGAATAAAATATTGTTTAGATGTTATCGATTTATATAATTGTTGGTGCATTTCATGCTTTTTATGTAACTAAAGAATACTGATGTTTGATATTGCTTTGAGGCTCAACAAAATTTAGCTACTTGATATTTAAAATTTTTTAGTTTTTGTTTTTAACCAATTACAAATGAACAGGTGTAATGAATATATTGCTTTCAGTATAAGATGCTGTTTTGGCATGTAATAATTTTTTTTGCCAATTTGTGAATTTTTAAATAGGTATTTGCATTGACTAAATTTTTTAAAAATGCATAATTATATAAATATAATTTTAAATCCTTATATTAGGATGTAATTAACATTCACATGGAAATAATTTTTGTGATGATAAGCCGACTGTAATCTAGGTCATCGTAAATTAATTATGTCATTTAGGATGTCAGATGGAAGACATAGCAAAAGGTTAGTTTAGTTGCATCATTAAAAGTGTCGAATGAAAGACATCACAAAAAGGTTAATTGCGATGGTGAAAGTACGGTTAATTATCTGTAGTATTTAATTGATTGTAATTTACAATGGATATGTAGTCATCACAAATATGCATATATTTGTCAGAATACATTTGTGACATGTGCATATCCATTGCAATTACTTTGCGACCCTCACGTATATGATGAGCCTTTTTTTGTCGTGTAGCTGTCATAAATGTTAATTTGTGATGGAATGAAAGCTTTAACGATGATTACAAGTTATTACAAAAAAAGCTTCTTCTTGTAATGTGTTGATTAAAACCTGTAATATTTATACGAAACTTAGCCATTTTATTAGGAGGAAAATAATTATTGAAGAATGCTTTGGACAACTCACTCATGTAATAAAAGTATTAGGTAGATACGAATTAAGCCATACCTTCATTTTGTCACAAAGTCTAATCGTTTCACCACTTCATTTGTTTAATTGTACCACATTGTGAAGTTGACTAAATGTGTGTTTGCATCTTCCGTTGCATTTTTTTCCAAATTGGCTTTGTTGAACCGTTTGAATGAGCATAGGCTTGATTTCAAAATTATTTGCATTGATGGCCAGCCTTGCGATACTTGTTTGTGCTTTGGATTCATCCGACAAGGCATAGTCTCTCAAAACTCTTGGCTTTTTCTCCTCCATTTGGTCTACTTGTTGCGCAATAGAGGTTTCTCCTACACTCTCCACCATTCTGTGCTCTTGTTGGGCATGTCTTCTTCCTCTTCTCACTATTTTTTATTTGAACGCAAATATCACCTTGATGAAGAAATTAGTACCAAAATTAGTTAGATTATGTGAGGCCCCGATTTTTTTCCCAATTTCTGGAAAATATTAAATAATGTTAATTATAGTTATTTTGGTTTGCCAAGGTGTTTATATGGTTTGTTTTGCTTTTAAAAGTGTTTGGTTTTGACTCGCTTGTGTTACCAAGTTTGAAAACCCTAATTTGATTACAACCCTAGTTTTTTCGAAAACCCTAAATTGGGAGAAAACCCTAATATGTATATGCAAAACCCTAGTTTGGATTTGTAAAACCCTAGTTTTGAAAATACATTTAAGTTTTACGTTTAATGACAAGTTTGTTATTTCTTGATTTTACGTGCGTAAATGCATGATTAGGAAGTGAGATTAAGATTTCTAGGTGGTTAGTGATCTAAGTAGGTGTATTTAAGCTTTGATAGACTAGGTTAATTTATGCACTTATGGACTAGTTTGATAGGAAAGAAAAATCATTTGGGCAAGGGAGCAATTTACCTAAGTTAGTAGGTTAAATTGAGTATGACAAAATTGACCAATTTTGACCAAGACTAAATATCTATGGAATGTTATCTTTTAGCTAGTTCTAGAACAAGAAGGACTGGCCAAAGGAAGGGAAAAGGAAGAAAGGAAAACCGTGGGAAAAGAAAGGAAAAGAAAGAGAAAAAAAAGAGAGGAAAAGAAAGGAAACTAGAGGAAAGCTTGGGATTTTGTCAATTTCATCCATCAAACCTTCATTTGGAAGTTGGGGCACTTGATTGGGAAGCTCAACCTTGACTACAAGAGGTATTCTACACTTTGTATAATGGATATTTGGGTGAAAGTGCTGAAATTTACTTAGTTGATTAAGATTGGTGAGGATGATGAATTTTGCTTGTGTTATAGCTTCTTGATGATCAAAGCTAGTTGAGAAGATGATTCCATGGCTTAGTTTTCTTGTTTTGCTTGTCTTGAATCTTGGCCAAGAACTAGGGTTAGGGTTTTAGTTGAAGTTTCATGTTGTAGCTTATGTTTGTGTTTGTGGGTGATGAAGTGTTGTTGGTAGAATTTCTGTCCATTTTTCTGTCCGAATTTGCTTGATATTTTCGAAAATGATGAGGACAGAATTAGCCTTAGCTTAAAGCATGAAAGTTGTGGACAATTAAGTGAGGATTCTACCTGTAAATTTTCAGGTGAATCGGAGTACTGTATCATGTGAAATGACTAGAATACCCCTGATGCCCTGTTTCTGGCAGAAATGGTTTTCTGCTACTGTAATGGGTCATTTTGACCAGGAAGATGAATGTTTTTACTTTTGATGTCTTCTTAAGAATTGTAGCCTTGTATGTTAGCTTTCTAACGGCTTTGGAATTTCTGGATTCGGATTTGTGAGCGCCAAGTTATGATCGGTTGAATGTAGCCTGTCGGCAATTCTGACGGGGAAAATTTCTGAAAATTTTTCGACATTTTTCACCTAGAAAGAGAAAATCTGGGCAGAGGTTGTCTTCATGAAAGTTGTATCTTGTTCTCTTAGCTTCGAAACAGCACCTCGTGCATTCTAATCCGATACTTGTAGCCTGAGTTATGAGTATTAGCGTACAGGGTGTCAAAACTGTCTTCTGCACCTTTTAGTATGTGTTTTCCGTTTTCGTTCCATTTCATTCGTTTTCTGCCTAACGCTCATGCGCATGCTCCTTTTAACTATATGAAGTTTTTATAAGCGGTTTTTGAGAGTTTAATTCATTGAGTATTTGCATGTCACGTCATTTCACCTTTGAAAATGGATTTTGCCAAACCTTTTAGTTTGGAATCGGAAAAGTAATTTGCTTGCACTTTCACATCTCAGGAGATTCTGTGGACGTTGGAGATCGTGTTTAACCGCCTACATTGTCTTGTTTATGCTCAATTGTTGGTGAGTGTTCCTTGCATGTTTGTGAATAAATTGCTCATTGGCGTGTTTAAATACTTTTAATAGTATGTGAAGGCGGTGTGTACTTTATTACTTTGTATTCTCTTTCAAGCTGTGCTTTTCCATTGTTTGTATATTACTTGCATGATGTAGGCCATGTGTACTTTACCACATGGGCTGAATAAGGCCTTTCCCCTGTTATCGACCTATTCGAAGGTTGGTACTTAGTATACTAGTAGCACTAGGAGTTATAAGGTGGAGTAGGGGTTGAGTATTGAACAAGGCGGACTGCAACTACTTCCAGTGGAACCTGTATCCTTTCGGGTATTTTTCCCGGTTATGTGTTTATACATTTTATGCTTATAAACTGAATTATATTAACCTACTAAGTGCTTAACTGATATATTTTTTGCTCCATTCTTGTGTGATTTGTATGATATTAGGATCACTCTTGGGCTTTAGCTCATCCCTTTCAACTTTGTTTTCCTTTGAGATCGAGAGCTTCCAGGGGTTACACTAGGTTGATTGGTTTGGAGACCTAACCTTTATTTTGATGTAGCCCTTGTATTTTGAATTGTACTAATGGAATGTTGGATGGATGGATAAACTTTTGTATCTGTGATTATTGTTCGGGATGTTTGTGGTTCGTTAAGGAAATTTTGGGGTTTACATTTTGATTTGAGGATATCGATGTATTTTGTTATTTGCATTTGAACTAAGGATCGGTAGTGAGTCCGTCCTAGGGTTCAGGTGGGGCATCTAAAAGATAAAAGATATATAATGATAGAAAATAAAAATAAAATAACAATATCTAGATCAATAAAGCTGTAATTCTAATATTGCACCTAGTCCCTGGCAATAGCACCGAAAACTTGGTAGGTGTTTAGGTACACAAAGTTTTATCTAACTAATCCAACCACAAGTATATGGATGAATAAGTATAGGGTAGTAGGGTTGATCCTATAGGAACTAAGGATCGCAAGCCCTGGAATTTGTTTGCTTACTTTCTTTCTAGACAAACAATATTCCAAATATATTTATCATTCAAAAATACCTCAAGAAATTAACAATAAAATGAAAAAAAAGGATAAATATGGTGTATAAATGACCATAATAATTAGGTAGTAAGACTAGCCATATTCAAGTGGTAGAACTAAGCATATTTAGGTAGCAAACTAGCCATAAAATTCTTGTGGAAATAATTAAAAATAATAACTTAAGATTCAATATGAGGAAACTTCCTAGGATAATTGAATCCCTTATTGTGCCAAGAGTTGAATTAGTTAGGTTAATTATGGTATTGCTCTCATGAATTGTTAAGGAAATGACTTCCTAATGCATGTCCTTACTTTCATTAATGAATATGATACTATTGGAAATCACTTTCACCAATTTCTCAACTCTTTAGATCCTTTCTTAACCCTCTTTCATAGTAAAAAGGTTAGATACAAATTAAATAAATTCAATGAAATTATTGCATGAAAATTAGGGGTGGGAAAATATATCTGCTAATCAAAAAACTCATGGGATTTGATCGATCTACTCCAAAAAATACGATACTCGATACCTATTATTTGTCGAGGTCAAAAGAGAATCGGGTACTCGCTTATGTACGGGTGGGTTAGGATCACGGATTAAAACTTGAGGGCATCCGACCTGTCCATATATATTTATTTTTATTTTTATATATTTTTTATATACATATACAAAATACTATTTTTAGAGCTAACTAAGTAATTTTTGTGAGAGCCTCAAAATTCTATTTTTATTGAAAAATTAAATTAAAATATTTATATTATGTTTATTCACTAAAATATTAGTGAATTTATGCTTTGAGTTATTATTTTCTAATTTAGAGAAATTTTTATGAATTAATTATCGGTGTTTGGTTTCAGCCAGTTTTAGCGTCGATTTTTGAGTCGTGACGTGAATAGTAGCTCTAAGATGAAACCGAGCATATGTAGAGATATTACAAAGATATATTTAAGGTAGGACAGTGTGAGAAGAGGAAAAATCAGTAAACGTTAGAGTGTCGTGCATCGACACTGTAAAAAGTGGAAGTTGACCACTTTTCCTTAAATTAAGGCCAACCAAATATCTTGTCTCCTTAAAGCCATATTTCTTGCTCCTTTTCCCTTCATTTTCAGCTGCCATTTGAAGCTTAGAGAGAGAGAGAGAGATCCAAAATAGAGAGAGAGAGAGAGAGAAGAGAGCTTTGATCTTCATCTTCTTCAACTTCATCCTCTTGCACCTTGAAGAAACCATTTGAAGAGTTTCATCTTGCTTCCTTTTGCTTCTTGTTGCAGCCGAGTGAGAGAGAGAGAAAGGAGAGAGATTCGAGAGTGAGAGAGAGAAAGGAAGAGGGAAGAAAGCTTCATCTTGTTTTCCTTCTTCTTGGTTTTGAAGTTTGTGGAGGAAATCACCAAGGAACAAGCTAGTGCTTGGCTAAACTTGAAGGATCTCAAGGTTTCAAAGCTTGGAAGATCATCCTTAAGTGGAACTACACTAGATCCTAATTGATCTTATTAGAGGTATGATGGTTAGGTCTTTGAGCTTTAACCTTGTTAATATTAGATCATGTAGATCTACAGATTATTTTGCTAGAAATGATAATACTTGGCACATTTGAGTTGGGCTCTTGAATTCCCAACTTACGTAGCTGATTTGAGGTGACCTTTTAAGTAGCGGACTTGAAGATCTTGTTGTGGTTGTGGTTGTTATTATGAGACGAGTTCATTTTGTGGTTAGAAAATAAGATTGATGGTGAAAATTTTGAAGAAAAGCCAAGAGGGCTGGCCGAAACTTTGTGAGGGCCCGTAAATTTTATTTTTATCAGAAAATAAATGATAATGATAATAATAATAATATTAAGTATTTTCACTTAAATATTAGTGAATTTATGTTTTGAATTATTATTTTCTAATTTAGATGATTTTTCAAGAATTATTTGCCGGTGTTTGGTTTCTGCCAGTTTAAGCATCTAATTTTTGTTCCGAAACATGAATAGTGACTTTAAGATGAAACCGAGCATATGTAGAGATATTACAGATATATATTTTAGGTTGGACAGTGTAGGATTAAGATAAATCTGTATAAGTTAGAGTGTCACAGCGATGCCACATAAAGTGGTCGTTTGACCACTTTTCCACGAATTAAGGTGAGCCAATCTTTTTGTCTATAAAAAGCCACCTTTTATGCCTTCTTGTTCCCTTGTTATTTTCATCCAAACTTCAAGATGCAAAAGAGAGAGAGAGCCGAGAGCATCAAGAGAGAATAGAGAGAGTTCTTCTTCATCTTTTCCATTTTCCATTTCTTGAAGTTGAAAGACTCCATTGAAGGTTTGAGTCTTGTTTCTCCTCCATCCTTGTAGCAGCCGAGAGTGAGAGAGAGAAAGGGAGAGAGAGCCATGAGTGAGAGAGGGAAAGGAAGAGGGAGAAAACTTCATCTTGCTTCTTTTTTCTTGGCCTTGAAACTTGTGGAGGAAATCACCAAGGATTGAGCTAAATCTTGGGTTAGCTCGAAGGATCTCGAGGTTTCAAAGCTTAGAACATCATCTGTGGGTGGAACTTCATCAAATCTTCCTTGATCTCGCTAGATCTGAAAAGATCTTGAGGTATAATCCATAAAACTCTTAGTTTTAGCCTTATTAGTGTCAGATCTGTAGATTCTACGGTTAGTTTTGTTAGAAATGGTTATGATTGGAATATTGGAGTTGGGCTCTTGGATTCCCAACTTAGGTAGCGAACTTGAGGTGACTTTTAGGTAGCGGACTTGAGGACCTGAAAGGACCTGAATGTGGTTGTGTTTGCTGTCTATGAAATGAGATTATTTTGTGGTTAGAATGTAGGAATGTTGTTGGAAAATTTGAAGAGAAAGTATGAAGGCTGGCCGAACCTCACTTGGAATGTTTTGATACTTGATTTCAAAATTTTATGATGTATCTTGATTATATTTTGCCTAAATAAATATGTATTATGTTCATTTATGAGTGTATGTTTGAATGGAGTGAAATCATGAATTTGTAATGGTGAAAAGTTGTGTTTTCACTAATTTTGGGTAAAAGTATCATTGTGGGCAGATTTGTTTTAAAACAAGGAGCAAATTTTGTCGTCTAGAACATCGACTTCCCATATGATTTTTGATTGAATTTTGGTACAAAACTAGCCTATATATGGAAGACTAAGTGTACAAAATTTGGCATTTTTCCCATAAGTTTTCGTTGGCCAAATGGTGTCAGCAGAGTGGCTTTGTAAATCTGGAAAATAGCTTTCAGGCAGCTTTATACCTTATTTTCAAATGGCTATATTTTCTTGCTCGGGAGTCAAAATCGAGCGTTGTTTGTGACGTTTGAAATTAGACTTCAAGGGCTTTCCAACGGTATAAAATTCGTGTACTAGTTCATTTTCTATATGTCGCAGAAATTCTGGGAAGTTGACTAATTTTGCAAACTGATAACACCGTGCTTTGACTACTACTAAATCTTGCGACTTGATTTGACCTACATTGCAAAATGAATTTGAAAGTGAAGTTTTCTAGTGAATTATAGTACTCCGAGTCTAGTTTCCATAACCATAAGCCTTGTTTAATTTCGATGAGTGTAACCTTAGATATGGTTCGAACAAGAAACTGTGGTAGTGAGGTTTTGGTGATTCTAAGTAGTTGAGTTAGGTTTTGAGTTTTAGATATTCTGGCTAGTATTTGATAGCTAAACTTTGGCTCAGGTGGCCAAGACTTTGCTAAGGGTGAACCAACTAATGAAGTTTAGCCTTCTTCTTTGCTCACTCATTTAATTGAATTAAGGTGAGTGTTCCAATCCATTTTAAATCAAATATTTTATTACTATTTGAAAATGAATCGTGAAATAATTTACTCGACTCATATTTGCAAAGAAATGATTTACCACTATTTCCAAGTAAAACGCTTTTACAAGTGAAATAAATTATGAAGGATTTGTGAGTGTCCCTTGCATGTTGTGTGAGTTACATGCTTATGTGATTAATATTTGGTGTTACTTGTTCTTACGAGTGTTAAATATTTGTTTGTGAATAAATTGCTTAAGTGTGAAATACTTTATGATGAATTGCTCATTTGACATGTTAAATGCATTTCAATACTTTTCAATGATTATGTGAAGGGCAAATGTGTACTTTATCGCACTCGGCCTACTTTTCATTTTATTGTTCAACTGTGTACTTTTCTACTATTTGTGCATTATTTGTGCATGACTGTAGGCCATGTGTATTAACACATTGGCTGAACAAGGCCTTTCCCTTCGTTATCAGCCTATTCGAGCCAGAAGCGGACTCGGTCGGGTTAGTTGGTAACTTAGGGCACTGTACGGTGTACTCGAGTATTACCACTGGGCGTTATAAGGAGGAGTAGGTGTGACAGCCCCACTTTCCCCTAAGGCTAACCAAAGGGTTGGCGGGCTGCCTGCCTAACTCTCGCCAAGACTCACACATTCGAAAATACTAACTTAAGCGGGTAAAACCTCAATTTAAAACAACCATAAAATTAGAAACTCTAAAATAACGTTTAAATTTATAGTAAAATTATCAATTCAAAAACAAACACTTAAAACCTCGAACCATAATTTAATACATTCCCATTAATTCATAATGTTCAACTCCAAAAGAATTTACAGATTGTTTCACCATTCTCGAGGCAAATAAACCAAAACATAGTACTAGACCTAACTAAGTCTCCGGATTCTCGTCACCTGTTAAGGAAAAACAAACGGGAACGGGGGTGAGCTAAAAAGCTCGTGAGTTTTCAAAAGACATACACATGCATTTAAAACAATAATATTATAAGCAATAAATGAAACACGTAGAAAATTAAATTTAACACACAAGAAGGATACGGTGGATCTCAGGAGCCTAAATACATATTTCACAAACATTTAGAGTAGTCGACACTCCATCAACTTTCCAGTCCAAATAGACGACTCTTCACGCCAACCTCCAACCACCAAACTCCCCCTACCGGGCCCGCACGCCAAACACTTAAACATTTAAGCATTTAACCACTCAAGGGACGCGGCCAAGAGTGGTTTTATAACACTTTTCTTCTCTATGAATTAACACAAGCAAGAATGCTAAGATCGCCATCCACACTTAGAGGGGTGTAATGAAGTATACTCTCCTTTAAGCGGGAGGCTTAACAGTTTCACATTTTCAAGCACGAAACACGTTCATACAATGCATACAGTCAAAGCAAGTAACACACATTAAAACTCACCGACAAAGTAGGGGTCGGAACCCAAGTTTTGATCAAATGGCAAGTCAGAACTTTGCCCTAAAATAATTAAAACTGAACGGAAATGAGTTTTCCTAGTTCACCGGCCAAATTCATTTCAAGAGGAAGTAAGTTTGATAACTTTCTAATTTGAGCTGAAATTTTTGAAAAATCATAACTTGAGTTATACAAGTCCAAATTGCACAAGATTGATACCGTTGGAAACCTCTTTTAAAGTTCTAAAACTTTGTAGAAGGCACCCAGTTAAAATTCTGGACAAAATTTGCCCATATTTCAATTAACAAACTGCTATAGTGCCAAAACAGAACATAACAGGTTGGCCGACCAGACAACTGTGAAAATTCATCAAAATTATAGAAAATGAATTGGCCTCTGAAATTTTTACAGTTTAAATTACTATGTAAGAAGTTTCAAACACCACCAATGGCACTCAAATCCAGCACTCAAGCAAGAAATTATGACTGTCCAAACATAGCTGGTTTAAAAACCTGAATTTTCTGAAATCCAGTTTTACAGGGCAATGTTTGAAGCTTCAAATGAGTGACAAATTCTTAGTCAAAAATTACCAAATTTGGTACACTAATACTTCCATATATAAGTTAGGTGTACACAAAAATTCAACCAAAAAATCGAATGGGAAGATAGTTTTATACTTGCCCAAAGTGACCTGGACAACACTTGTTCATTCCTGCAAATTTCACTCCCTTTCTGATCATTACCCTTAGCACATCCAACACACTACCGATTCACCCCATTTTAGAACCTAAGCTAATATTAACCTTCCTAAGCCTAATGATGATCAAAAATTATAAAGGCTTATATTAATTTTTCAGCATTAAATCATCCCAAAATTCGGCCAGTTTACTTCCCCAATTTTCCAGATTTTGACCTTATCTTGACACTCATTCTTGCCACAACTTTTTAAGGGATTTGTGTGGGACAATTTAACATCCTAACCTTCAACATTTAAGCCTCACATTAAGCCTTCAAGATTGTCAAATTCTCAGCCACGAAATTAAAGAGAAATCAGAAAATTTCAGCCCCCATTTCCACTTTCTCCTAGCCGATTTTCCTTGAGGTTTTCTTCCAACTTCCTAACAACAATTTCAAACATATGTACACACATTTCACCATTTAACCTACTAGTAGGCAAATTTACACATTGTGTGGGAATTCCAAGAGCCCACATTTTCACCTTAATCATCAAATGCAAAATAATGAAGTTTAGCATCTTAAACCACACAATCAAAACATGTCAAGGTTCTAGGAACCTATCAACCACCCAAGTTCCTACTTTCATGCTTGGAGTTTTAAAGAATGTACAAAGATGAACTTTCTATGATTTTACCTCTCCTTAGTTGTTGGAAAAACACCAAGAAAATGCAAGTGTTAACCACCCAAAACTTCTTTCTCAAAGCTCCTTGCTCAAACTCCAAACTTGTGCCAAGTTTAGTGCAAGATTGTTGAGGATTTTAGTGAAGAAATGAAGAGGAATTTGATGGAAATACAAGAGGAAGAAAGGGAGTGCTGGTTCGGGTGAGAGGGAAGAGAAGAGAGAGGATTTTTGGGCAAATTTTGAGTGAATTAATGGGGAAGAGAAAGACAAGACATAAAGCTTGTATTAACCCCAAAAGTCAACACAAGAATAGTAAGATTAATTAGCAATTTAGAGGGAAAAATAATTGTCTCATTTGGCTTGAGATTAAGGAGCAAATCTCGATTCGGAGAGGGGAAAGAAAAGGAAAATTTTAAGTGAACTAGAGGGGATTAGTTGGAAGAAATAGTGGCTAGTTAAAATTTTAGGTTTGAGGTGGTTAATCCAATTCTTAATTAAGGTTTCAAAACCCTAATTATTCACCTTCAATAACCCATTACCAGTCATTTAATTACACTTCTAACCCACCAGAGATCATCCGTGCTCTCCTTCACTAATACACTCACAGTCCGAGTTTACCTCAAAAAACGTGTTTTTACATTTTTCGCTAATAGACGCTATGAGGCGATATTAAAAGATAAAATAAGGCTAAAAATTCAATGAGAAATTATAGATGATGTAAAATTGAATTTCATGAAATAATTAAATAAATAAATAAAAATGAATTTTTTCATTTAAATTTTTGAAGACAAAAATTAACTCAATAATAAGAATAAAATAAATAAAGGAATAGTCAAATGAATTAATGGAGGTAATAATAATAATATCTACATTAATAAATTTTGAAGCCCTCACATCCTCCCCTCCTTAAAAGAATTTTGTCCTCAAAATTCTTACCTTGTTGGACGAATAATTCTGGATATTTCTTTTGCATTTCCTCTTTCACTTCCCAAGTTGCTTTCTCGACATCGTGGTTTCTCCATTGGACTTTAACCAAAGGAATTTTCTTCGTCCTCAAGTCCTTTACTTCTTGATTGAAAATCTTTACAGGCCTTTCCTCATACGAGAGTGTTTCATCCATTTTAATCTCATCTAATTGCAACACATGATTCGGGTCTGGGTGATACTTCTTGAGCATCGAGACATGAAAGACATTGTGAATCTTCGACATGCTGGTAAATCCAATTGATAAGC
The DNA here is from genome assembly GCA_013103745.1 of Gardenia jasminoides. Lineage (NCBI taxonomy): Eukaryota > Viridiplantae > Streptophyta > Magnoliopsida > Gentianales > Rubiaceae > Gardenia > Gardenia jasminoides. The sequence goes on from CM023095.1 coordinate 25,883,781, forward strand.
CACTTTCCCAATTCATTTTAGAATCTCGAACGGTCCAATGTACCTCGGCTTCAGTTTCTTCCCTTTCTTCGACACTACACCACTTTTCACTGGTTTAGCTCGCAAGAAAACTTTATCTCCTACCTCAAATTCCAAGTCTTTCCTCCTATTGTCGTAACTCTTTTGGCGACTTTGAGCCGTTAAAAGTCTTTCCCTAACCAACTTCACTTTCTCATAAGCTTCCTCAATCCAAGGTATAGCAGTTAGGTTAAGAACCTTCTTTTCACCCACTTCATCCCAATGAATCGGCGACTTACACCTCCTTCCATAGAGTGCCTCATAAGGTGCCATTTGAATCGATTCATGGTAACTGTTATTGTATGCAAACTCAACCAGTGTCATGTACTGGCTCCAACTTTCTCCAAAATCCATTATACAAGATCTCAACATGTCTTCTAGGGTCTGAATGGTCCGCTCAGATTGGCCATCTGTCTGAGGGTGATAGGTTGTGCTTAACTTCAACTTAGTTCCCAAAGTATCTTGCAACTTCTGCCAAAACCTCGATACAAACCTAGGGTCTCGGTCGGACACAATACTTACTGGAATCCCATGCAACCTCACTATCTCATCCAAATAGAGTTTGGCCAATTTCTCCAAAGGATACTTCATATTCACTGGTAGAAAATGTGCAGATTTAGTGAATCGGTCTACTACTACCCATACGGCATCATGTCCCTTTTGACTCCTTCTCAGACCAGTGACGAAATCCATGGTAATATGCTCCCATTTTCACTCGGGATTTCTAACGGTTGTAAAAGTCCTGAGGGCTTTTGGTGTTTAGCTTTAACCTGTTGACAAATAAGACATGTCTACACATACTTAGCTATATCTTTCTTCAATCCATCCCACCAGTACAATCCCCTCAAATCTTGGTACATCTTATTACTCAGGATAGATGGTATACTTGGACCGATGTGCTTCTTCAAAAATCTCTTTCTTTAATACCTCATCGTTCGGAACTACTATCCTTCCTCGGAATCTCAATACCCCTTCTGGCCCTGTCTTAAAATCCTAGGTCTCCCCTTTCTGAACTTTCTCCAGAAATTTCTACTCACGGGATCTTTTGATTGTGCTTCCTTGATCCATCCCAATAATGGAGACCTTAGTTCCACGTTCCCAAAAATGACCTTTTGTGTCCCTAAACAAGGTTTCCACTCGCTCACTTGCTCCAACATTTCCCATTCTTTCACTATTAACCCCGCTACTTGAGCCTTGCAATTTAACGCATCAGCCACGACATTTGCCTTTCCAGGGTGATACTTTATTGAATAATCATAGTCCTCTAAAAACTCTACCCATCTCCTTTGCCTTAAATTCAATTCCTTTTGAGAAAACAAATATTTTAAGCTCTTATGGTCCGTGAATACCTCAAAAGTCATCCCGTATAAATAATGCCTCCACTTCTTCAAAGCAAAAATAACCTCCGCCAACTCTAGGTCATGTGTTGGGTAGTTCTCTTCATGGGGTTTCAACTTCCTAGAAGCATATGCTATGACTTTTCCATTTTGCATCAATACACAACCTAATCCATCCCTAGAGGCATCTGAATAAATCATGAATCCTTCTTTGCCATCAGGTAAGGTCAAAATCGGCGTCTCAGTCAACTGCTTCTTCAACTCTTGAAACCTCTCTTCACACTTAGGGCTCCAAATGAATTTTTCATGTTTCCTAGTCAAGTCGGTCAAAGGCCCAGTGATTCTTGGGAAATCCTGAATGAACCGACGATAGTAACCAGCTAACCCTAAGAAACTTTTGACCTCGGTAGGGTTCTCAGGTCTTTTCCAATGAGTAATAGCTTCCACTTTAGTTGGGTCAATCGCAATTCTGTCCTTGGAAATCTTATGCCCTAGAAAAGATACCTCTTCCAACCAAAATTCACACTTACTAAACTTGGCAAACAACTTGTGCTCTCGGAGGGTTTGTAATACAATCTTCAAGTGTTCGGCGTGGTCTTCCAGGGTTTTAGAATACACTAATATATCGTCAATAAAGATCACAACAAATCGATCCAAGTAGGGATTGAATACGTGTTGCATCAAATCCATGAATGTGGCCAGAGCATTAGTCAACCCAAAGGGCATTACTACAAGCTCATAGTGCCCATACCTTGAATTGAAAGCCGTTTTTGGTCCATCCCCTTTCCTAATTCTCAACTGGTAGTACCCCTGTCTAAGATCTAGCTTGGAGAATACCACTGAGCCTTGTAACTGATCAAATAACTCATCAATGAGTGGTAAGGGATACTTATTCTTGATTGTCACATCATTTAACCCCCGATAGTCTATACACAGTCTTAGACTACCATCTTTCTTTTTGACAAACAACACCAGCGCTCCCCATGGAGAATCACTTTCCCTAAAAAATCCCCGCTCCAATAAGTCTTGTAGCTGTAACTTCAACTCTTTAGCTCGACCGGAGCCATTCTATAAGGAGTCTTAGAAATTGGTGCTGTACCAGGTACCAGATAAATCTTAAACTCTACCGCCCGCTCAAGAGGTAAAGACTCCAATTCCTCGGGAAATATATCGGAAAAATCCCTAACAATCGGTACGTCTTCCAACTTCACCTATCCTTTGGAGGGTTTATAAGAAACGCCAAATATCCTTGAGATGCCCTACTTAGAAGTTTTGTAGCCCTAATTCCAGAAACAAGGGCCGAGGATACCAACCTTCCTTTAACATCCAATCTCAACTTCGCCTCCCCCGGTATGTCAAATTCGACTACTTTCAATCTACAGTCCACTTTGGCATGGTGTTTAGCCAAGCAATCCATTCCAATAATCACATCATACCCCTTAATATCCAGACTTACCAGGTCGACCATTAATTTTCTCTCTCCAATCCACAACTCACAATCATTATACACTAAACTCATAATCAAACTTTTGTCCCCTGTTGGTGTTCTAACCTCTAGGTCAAAGGGTAACCTAACAGGTTTTATATCTATACCATAGACAAATGCAGGATTAACAAAAGAATGAGTTGCATCGGAATCAATTAAAATTCTAGCTAAGCAATGAAAGAGGGGAATGGTACCTTCGACCACTTCCGTCGACGCAGGCACCTCTTGATGGTCTAGTACATAAACTCGAGCTGGTACTTTTGTCCTATTCTCCACCGTACTAGCTTGGCTCGGGTTCAAATTTTGGGCACTACCTCGCTCTTGGGATTGGGGACAAGCAAATATTAGATGGTCGGAACTTCCACACATCAAGCACTTTCCTTGTTTCTTCCAACAATCATTGGCGGTGTGATTTGGTTTTCCACAGAAACCACATGTAAGGCCTGAGTTCGAAGCTTGGCTCCCTTGTGGAGCACTCCTTATTAGGCCTCTACCACTAACGGACCCTCGGGATGCCCCCCCTCGAGAAAAGATTCCTCTCGAAGTCCCTGAGGCACTGGCCCCACTCGAGCCTCTCCCAAACTTGGAAGGCGGGGCACTTGAATCTGTTGGACCCCGACTGCTAGAATGGGCACTCCTTTTCCTAGCATGAAAAGTCTTAGGTTAAGCCTTGGTGGTCTCGATCGTCTGAGCTTTTTCAATGGCCTCACTGAAGCTGTTAATCTGAGCCGCTGCTAACCCTTCTTGAATCTCCAAATTCAAGCCCTGGACAAAACGTCTAATTCTCCTTTGCTCCGTGGTCACCAATTCTGGGGCAAACTTGGATAGTTTAGTGAACTGCGCCTCATAGTCTGCGACGCTCAAGAGACCCTGATGACACTTAATGAAATAATCTTCCCTCTTTTCTTGTACTAAGGAAGGGAGAAACTTAGCGTAAAACTCCCGAGTAAAATTATCCCAAGTCCTAGGAGTCTGGTCCCTATCCCACTTAGCCCTAATCATATTCCACCATGATCTGGCTGCTCCTCAAACTGAAAAGCGGCAAAAGATACCCGCCTCTCCTCCGTATAGTTCAGAGTACTAAAAATATCCGTAATACGCTCTAGCCATCCCTCAGCTGCCTCCGAATCGGGTCCCCAAATAACTTAGGCGGGGCGTACTTTTGAAAGCGTTCTAAAGCCCTATCCTCGCCACCCCGTGGCCCCTAGGCTGATTAACTGGACCTTGACCTTGTTGGTCCACTAGACGAGCCAAGATGCCCATCATCTGATTTATGGCTGTCGCCACTTGTTCTCCAAAGTCTACCCCTTATCCTTGACCTTGGTCAACTGCCGACCCTCGGTCGTCACCCTCATTTTGGGGTTGTCTTGCCCCTCGCCCTCGTCCTCGACCTCTACCTGGGCCTCGGTCTCGTCTACCGTCCATGATTTCTATATTAGGTAGATATAATTAAATACAAATGTAAAATAAAATAATATATAATACTACGAAACCAAGTGAAATAAGATAAGGGGAAAATATAACGGAATAACACAAATTGAAATAAACAATTTAACAAATTAAATTGTGAAACAAACAAGAGAATTTTCTAAAATTATCCAAATTTTTATACATATAACCCGTGGGAGTTAAGTACACTACGGTGGCATGTTTACTACAAAAGAGTACACAAAAATTGCTTTCACGGCCAATTCATCACACAAAATACAATAGTGAAAACAGTAAGTAAACATACACCCACAGAGACGAGAATCTTTCTAAAAGTGTTCTCCTTACAATAAGGTTAATAAAATCCTAAAACTTTAGTACTACTACCCTAATCTTCAACAGGACCACCAGGAGGGGTCTCCTCAGACGGGTCCTCCTCCTCAGGCTCAAGCTCCTCAGAGGGGTCATCCTCCGAAGAGTCTTCCCCTAAAGATCTCTCAAGAAAAGCGTCCGCATTCACTTCGGCCACAGTATCCTCCAGAGCAGTGGCGTCAGCCCTAATCCTCGCGGTCCGATCATGGACCTCATCAGTCATCCTAGCAAGTTGGGTCCGGAACCTCTGGAGCTGATCACGAGCAGCCCTAGTCCTATCACGCTTCTCATCGATCCGAGCCTTTAGTAGCTCGACCAGAACCTCTAAATCTCGAATCCGACCCTGACGGTAGTTCATGACATCCATCACAGCCGCTATCTCTTCCTGAAGATCTCTATTAGTATCAAGCAACTCCTCACACTCATTATCAATGGATAACACCACATCACTAGGATAGGAGTATCTCCTCCTACACGCAAGACCTCCTCTTCCCCGATGTGGGGTAAACAGAAGCCGAGTCCCATCATCCCCCGTCACCCTATACCGAACGGGCCTAGCTGGTGACCCGTGACCATTAGTAGCCTGTCCATTAGCTCCCGGAGCACCACTACCGCTCGCCATACCTACAAACAATCCAGAACTTAAGTTAGAAATTTCAAAATTTCAACTTTACTAAAATATCAAACTTAAAGTACAAGAAACCATTCTAAAAAGAACTTTTAAAAGTTTCCTTCGTAGACCTCTAACCTAGGCTCTGATACCACCTGTGACAGTCCTACTTGTGGCTGCCCCACGTTTCCCAAGGCAAGCCCTAGGACCCGTGGCTGCTGGCCTAGCTCTCGCCAGGACTTGGTCAATCCAACAGTTCAACTTAGGGTTTCCAATAGAAAATACATCCATAGAATTTGATTAATTTAATTCACATCCATTCATCCACTAGGGTTCCACATACCTTTACCGTTACTATTCAAAAGAAATTCACAACATTTTCACTAATAACAAAATACGTAAATAATTACATCCACAATTCAAAAGTCTCGATCCGGACTTGGAATTTCTTTTCACCCAATCTAACACTCTGGAGAACCTGGGAGGGGAAAATATATTGGGGTGAGCTTTTGAAAGCCCAATGAGAGTCCCAAACACATAATCAGTTAAGCACATTGACATAGCATGCTTTCATATATCACATTCACATGTGAAAAGTTCCAAAACAGTAATTTCTATTTCAGGAAATTCATGAAATAGTGATTTCACAAATGAATTGGTCAAATAAACGGTAGCAATCACAGTGGAAGGATACAGTGCTTCCAAACCGGTCAGTATAGAGTCTTCACTGCTTCCCATTCGCCAACCCCTTACTCCCAACTTTGAACCCGAAAACCAACGGTCGGTAGGTGGTGTACACTCGAGGTAACCTTAAACGGTCCCCAAGGTCTGTCGACGTACCCGACCAAGCCCTAATGCCGGCCAGGAATAGACCGACTCGCCTCTGGAGTTTGGGATCCCGGCCAATGGTCATGCACAGTTGACATACATAGGCACAATTACAGTAATTTAAAGTTGTTTTTGTAAAACGGTAGGGTCGGTGCGATAAAGTACACACTCGACCCCCTTTCTTTATATAAAAAAAATGTTTTGAAATAGAACTCAACAATTAAGCAATATAATGGCTCACTTAATAAACAATTACATTCAATGACAAGTAACACGTAATGAGCAAGTATTTCAATAATGAGTAATAATTTAATGAACGATAATTTCAATGAAAATAGTGCTTATTAGTTAAGCATGGTAATTGTCAAATAACACATAAAATCATTTAGCAACAATATGGAACCCTCACCTCAGTTGGTCAAGGTTGAGTAGGTGAGTCGAAATCCTCGGTCTCAAAGCCCTCGTTTGTATCACCGACGGGTCCTGAGGTGCATAATTATTATATCAACTTTTAATTATTAAAATCAATTTTGACCAATTCACTTCTTTTATGAAAAACAAGAATATATTAAAGTTTACTTATCGAGTTGATAGAGTGATAAAACGATGGTTCGAATTTCGAGAATATAGGTCTTGGTTAGATAGGTCAAAATGCGTGAGTTTTTTTTTTTTTTTTTTGAAAATCGGTGAAATTAAGGTTGGAACAATTTCAATAGTTGATGTTTAAAAGAATTTGAAAACTTAAGGTAAATACGGTTGGAATTTTAAAAGAGGGTTGTCTTGGTTAGAAGATTTTACTAATGGTTGTAAAATTTCATTTGTAGTAGTACTAAAAATGAGCTTTCATGATTTTAGTTCGAAAACAGTGTGACTTTATTTTACCCGTTTGGTCTGATTGAAGTACTGTACCCTTATAGGATTAAAATAGTTTTGTAAATCGGAATTTAAGTTTGAAAATCGAGGTCTTGTTAAATGAACAAATAAAGTTCATAAGGTGTATTTCTGTGAAAACTAATTTGCCATGGTTTATTCCGAAATTTGGATTGAAAGTCCTACTAGCATGTATTGCATGGTTTTGGTGCCGTTTGAAACTACATTCATTGTTCTTTATTTCTCCAGAAAACATCGAAAGCCAATTTAGTTTAGAAATCACTCAAATTTGGACAATAAAGTTCGAAACCATTTTGGTTAACAAAAACGCAGTCTTGATTTTCAGCGATGTTCGTCGGATCGCCACGGTGCGTAGAAAATGAGTTACGGGGTGTGTGAGGTACCAAATCGAAGCTCTTTGGGTCTAGTTTCGAATGCCCTTGACGGCACTTGATTTGGAGTAGCAATTTAAAAGATACAAGCATTCTGTTTTGATCCATTTTGCTCACTAATTTTTGGAAAATGTAGCTTTGAACACTTTGCGAAATTTTTAATTATTTAGCCACGCGGTTAGAGGTCTGGTTTGGATTCCAGCAATTCAACATCAAATCATCATCAATTATTAGTCACACACCAACACATGCACGAGAACAATAGGTAGTCACCCATTAAGCAAAACAGTGAAATATCAAACTTCAAGTTCATTAACTCAAAATTTCAGCTTATGGTTCGAATGATTTAAATTCATCATGCATTCATGAAAAGTTGGAAACATGCAAGAGCAAGTCAAATAAGCTGCCAAGCAGCATTTTAACACGATGCTTGATTGAAATAAGTTCAAGAATTCGATCTCAACCATCATTTCCAGCATATGTGTCTAAGAGCTTCAAGAAGTCGAAATACCAACATGCATGGAATGATTTTAGTAAAACCAACCAAAATAGGTTCAGAAATTTCAATGCCAAGCCAATGTATCAAAAGTTCAGGTATCATCAAGTCAAAACCGAGACAAAATAAGTTTTAAAAGAGGTTCTAAGGCCCCAAGTTACACGCAACTTCAACTACCAACATCCAAAGTTCAATGAGTAGTATTTCTTAAAATTTTTAGAACAAGAAGGATGGATTTCAAACATTTTAACCATGATTCTCAACATGTGATCAACTTAGGAAGTCAAGATTGCATGCACATGGCCAAATCTACAAAAAATTTGGCTAACACTCCTCAAGGTCGGAAGTGCCAAGCTTGGTTCAAAACAGCAAGAATCCGAGGTCTCTAAGCAAGTAAAATAGTACAAGTGAATGTTTAACTACTCTCAAGTATCATGCATGGAATAAAAAAAATGAAACTGCCATGGAGGCCTCGGTTAGCTTAGAGAAACCAAGAATGATGCCTCATCAGTTCATCAGATTTCCAAAAAAGGATTAAGAGGGTATATGCATGCCATGACAAGATTTTAAGCTATTCATCACATGCATGAGCATTTCATCCTTCAAGATGATATGTTTTGGAAAGGGGAAAAAAAACTATTTCTTTGAGCTACAGAGAATATGGAATAGGTCATACCCTAAACCAGCTTCGAGGGATGAAGAACAAGTGGAGATGTTAGTTGAGCAGCTCCGGTTTCCAGCTACAAGAAGGAGACAAGCTAAGAATGGCAAAGAAATTTCTTAGGCTGCCAAGGAAGTTTTAACTAACATCTTTTACCTTTTTGCTTGATCAAGAACGGAGGTAGAGGTCAAGGCAGCTGCTTCCAAGTTTCCAGCCTCGGTTCCAGCAGCTCGCAGTCAAGGGTGAGTTCTTGGTGCAAGGCTGAATCGACCAAAGAAGCAAGAGAAAGGGAGAGTGAGAGAGGTTTTCGGGTGAGAGTTTGAAGGAGGAAAACTGAAGTAGAATAGAAGTGTAAGTGAAAATGAGAGAGTGGAGAAAGGATTGAAAATGTTTAAGGGAAGAGGGAGAGCTTCGGATGCCTTGAGTGAAGGAAAGAAAACAGAAGCTGCCTTGTTCAAGTGAGCATAGATACCTGAATAAATTGCCAAGTGGTATAATCCTTTCATCCATTGGGCATGGGGGCCGGTGATCATCATCATCTTTGACCAAATTGATCTGAAAATTTGGTTAAGCCAAACCAAAGAGCTGCTGATGATAATGAAATTCCTGGATGACTTGTTCAATTTGCCAAAATTTTCAGCAAGAAACCGACAAATGGCAGTCATGTAGAGGTGGAAAAGGGGCGGCTAAATTGCTTGCTGGAATTGTGAAGGGAAATCCGAATTGTTTGGAGGGAAGAATTGATTCAAAATTGCTAAAGAAAAATGGTTTCAGCTATTACAATTTTGTTCAAGAATTCTTGGAGTGAAGCCGGTTGGAATGAAAGAAAAGAAAGAGATATTTAAGACCTTGTATACATGATTGTAATGGTTCTCATAGGCAGCTCGTTTAGGTACATTTGAAATTGAATGAGTTAGACGGAACTTACTGGACAATTGAATTGCTTACTAATTATTGGGGGTGAATTTCAAAAGTTTACGTAAGTTTCTCGAGCTATCATTTTACAACAAATTCGATGGTTTTAAATTTTTTTTTTTTTGTGATTAAGCACACGCTCAAGCAAAATTATAAGAATTATTCATGAAATTTTTAAACAAATTTTTAGGTTAATTTCACGGCCCTCACACCACTTCCTCTTAAGGCTAACCAAAGGGTTGGCGGGCTGCCTGCCTAACTTTCGCCAGGACTCACACATTCGAAAATACTAACTTAAGCGGGTAAAACCTCAATTTAAAACAACCGTAAAATTAGAAACTGTAAAATAACGTTTAAATTTACAGTACAATTATCAATTCAAAAACAAACACTTAAAACCTTGAGCCATAATTTAATACATTCCCATGAATTCATAATGTTCAACTCCAAAAGAATTTACAGATTGTTTCACCATTCTCGAGGCAAATAAGCCAAAACATAGTACTAGACCTAACTAGATCTCCGGATTCTCGTCACCTGTTAAGGAAAAACAAACGGGAACGGGGGTGAGTTAAAAATCTCATGAGTTTCCAACAGACATACACATGCATTTTAAACAGTAATATTATAAGCAATAAATGAAACATGTAGAAAATTAAATTTAACACACAAGGAGGATACGATGGCTTTTAGGAGCCCAAATCCATATTTCACGAACGTTTAGAGTAGTCGACACTCCGTTGACTTTCCAGTCCAAGTAGACGACTCTTCACGCCAACCTCCAACCACCAAACTCCCCCTACCGGGCTCGCACGCCAAACACTTAAACATTTAAGCATTTAACCACTCAAGGGACGCGGCCAAGAGTGGTTTTATAACACTTTTCTTCTCCATGAATTAACACAAGCAAGAATGCTAAGATCACCATCCACACTTAGAGGGGTGTAATAAAGTATACTCTCCTTTAAGCGGGAGGCTTAACAGTTTCACATTTTCAAGCACGAAACACGTTCATACAATGCATACAGTCAAAGCAAGTAACACACATTGAAAACTCACCGACAAAGTAGGGGTCGGAATCCAAGTTTTGATCAAATGGCAAGTCAGCACTTTGCCCTAAAATAATTAAAAGAGAACGGAAATGAGTTTTCCTAGTTCACCGGCCAAGTTCATTTCAAGAGGAAGTAAGTTCGATAACTTTCTAATTTGAGCTGAAATTTTTGAAAAATCATAAATTTAGTTGTACAAGTCCAAATTGCACAAGGTTGGTACAGTTGGAAACCTCTTTTAAAGTTCTAAAACTTTGTAGAAGGCTCCCACTTAAAATTCTGGACAAAATTGCCCAGATTTTCGATTAACAAACTGCTACAGTGCTGAAACAGAACATAACAGGTTGGCTGACTAGACAACTTTGAAAATTCATCAAAAATTATAGAAAATGAATTGGCCTCTGAAATTTTCACAGTTTCAATTACTATGTAAGAAGTTTCAAACACCACCGATGGCACTCAAATCCAGCACTCAAGCAAGAAATTATGACTGTCCAAACATGGCTGGTTTAAAAACCTGCATTTTCTGAAATCCAGTTTTACAGGGCAATGTTTGAAGCTTCGAATCAGTGACAAATTCTTAGTCAAAAATTACAAAATTTGGTACACTAATACTTCCATATATAGGATAGGTTCACACCAAAATTCAACCAAAAAATTGAATGGGAAGATAGTTTTCTACTTGCCCAAAGTGACCTGGACAACACTTGTTCATTCCTGCAAATTTCACTCCCTTTCTGATCATTACCCTTAGCACATCCAACACACTACCGATTCACCCCATTTTAGAACCTAAGCTAATATTAACCTTCCTAATCCTAATGATGATAAAAAATGATAAAGGCTTATATTAATTTTTCAGCATTAAATCATCCCAAAATTCGGCCAGCGTACTTCCCCAATTTTCCAGTTTTTGACCTCATCTTGACACTCATTCTTGCCACAACTTTTTAAGGGATTTGTGTGGGACAATTTAACATCCTAACCTTAAACATTTAAGCCTCACATTAAGCCTTCAAGATTGCCAAAATCTCAGCCACGAAATTAAAGAGAAATCAGAAAATTTCAGCCCCCATTTCCACTTTCTCCTAGCCGGTTTTCCTTGAGGTTTTCTTCCAACTTCCTAACAACAATTTCAAACATATGTACACACCTTTCACCATTTAACCTACTAGCAGACAAATTTACACATTGTGTGGGAATTCCAAGAGCCCACATTTTCACCTTAATCATCAAATGCAAAATAATGAAGCTTAGCATCTTAAACCACATAATCAAAATATGTCAAGGTTCTAGGAACCTATCAACCACCCAAGTTCCTACTTTCACGCTTGGAGCTTTAAAGAATGTACAAAGATGAAGTTTCTATGATTTTACCTCTCCTTAGTTGTTGGCAAAACATCAAGAAAATGCAAGTGTTAACCACCCAAGACTTCCTCCTCAAAGCTCCTTGCTCAAACTCCAAGCTTGTGCCAAGTTTAGTGCAAGATTGTTGAGGATTTTAGTGAAGAAATGAAGTGGAATTTGATGGAAATACAAGAGGAAGAAAGGGAGTGCTGGTTCGGGTGAGAGGGAAGAGAAGAGAGAGGATTTTTGGGCAAATTTTGAGTGAATTAATGGGGAAGAGAAAGACAAGACATAAAGCTTGTCTTAACCCCAAAAGTCAACACAAGAATAGTAAGCTTAATTAGCAATTTGGAGGGAAAAATAATTGTCTCATTTGGCTTGAGATTATGGAGCAAATCTCGATTGGGAGAGGGGAAAGAAAAGGAAAATTTTAAGTGAACTAGAGGGGATTAGTTGGAAGAAATAGTGGCTAGTTAAAATTTTAGGTTTGAGGTGGTTAATCCAATTCTTAATTAAGGTTTCAAAACCCTAATTGTTCACCTTCAATAACCCATTACCAGTCATTTAATTACACTTCTAACCTACCAGAGATTATCCGTGCTCTCCTTCACTAATACACTCACAGTCCGAGTTTACCTTAAAAAACGTGTTTTTACATTTTTCGCTAATAGACGCTACGAGACGATATTAAAAAGATAAAATAAGGCTAAAAATTCAACGAGAAATTATAGATAATGTAAAATTGAATTTCATGAAATAATTAAATAAATAAATAAAAATGAATTTTTTCATTTAAATTTTCGAAGACAAAAATTAACTCAATAATAAGAATAAAATAAATAAAGGAATAGTCAAACGAATTAATAGAGGTAATAATAATATCTAGATTAATAAATTTTGAGGCCCTCACGTAGGGGGTTGACTAACGGACAAGACGGACTGCAACTGCTCCAGTAGAACACTGTATCCTTTCAATACTTGAACTAAATGTTTACTGAATTGTTGTTTACTGTATGTTGTTTGTTAAGTTAGTGTTTATGGAACGATTGTTTAAAGACTCAAATGTTTTACAAAATGATATTTAATTCAAATGTCCACAAACTTGATAAAACATGAATTTTCTTGTTTTTGCTGGACATTCACTGAGCTTCTAGCTTACCCCAAAATATTTTATTTTCCCCCCCACAGGACTCGAGATGAAGGATAGCGTGTGTTGTGATCTTTCTTAGTGTAATTGGCTGGATTATTTCTTGTTCCATTTGTAATGATGGATTGTTGGACTTTTGGTGTATTTGGGCCTGTAAGATGGAATAGTGGTTGTACCTTAAGTACATTGAACTGTAATTTGAGAATTTGAGTTATAAGTTGAATTTAGTAATGTTATTATTTGTGGTTTGGTTTGGAATGGTTAATTACGTTCACTTTCGAAGTGTTATTAGTTATTCGAGCAAGTGAATCCTAGCGAGAGTTGGGCAAGCTGCCGATACCCTAGGGAGAAGTGGGGCTGTCACAAACTTTGCTTGAAAGTTTTGATCATTGATCTTGAAATTTTATGATGTTTTTTGACTAGATCTTGCCCAAATAAATGTGTATTATGTTCACCTCTGAGTATAAGCTTACATGGAGTTGAATCTTGAATTTTGAATGGTGAAAAGTTGAGTTTTTTCACTAATTTTTGGATAAAGCTACTATTTGGACAGATTTGAGTATTTGAAATGTTTTGAGTAATTTTCATGATTTTTGTGCGTCTAGATTTGGTGAAAATTGAACTAAAAATGTGTCAACGTCTTGGTTAAAATTTTACAGTTGAGTTTAAGCCCAAATGGGTGATTTTTGAGGTAAATGACCTCATTTGATTTCCTTGTTCTAAAAGTTGAGAAGTTGCGAGTATGGAATACATCGTTGGAGCATTTTAATCTCTAGGAAACCAAGGTTTGATGTCAATTACAAGGCCTAACGCAACCTAAGGGGGGGAGATGAATTACATTGTTCCCAAATCAAACAAATAATTATAAATATTCACCCAATTTTAATTAGGCAATTTACCTAAGTGATCACATATCAAAGCAAGTAAAATAGCAATACGGATAAGGCAATTTAACTACAAGAACAAGTAGTAAAAGAAAGCAACAAAAGTAAAGAGAATTACAAACTAAACAAACTCCCAAACTTCTTCTAAACTTGGAGTTGATTCCACTAGTAGTTTCTTCAATTGATGAAGCAAACCATCTTATACAAATGAAGGTTCACTCTTTGCCCACCCTAACCACTCTTTAGTTAAGCCAAAATTTTTTTACAATTTCATTCAAGTGAACCCTCAACTTGCTACAATTGAATGTTCACCAATCAATTTAAGAACCACAACCATTAAGAGCTTCTTCCAGTGTGGTTAAGCAAACCAACTTATACAAAGAAGGGTTCACCCCTTACTCTCACTAAGTTCCCCACTCTAGCTGAATCAAGGGATTTTACAACTTTTCCTAGATAATTCTCTCTAATTTATAATTGAATATCCACTTAATTGATGAAGAACTCTTACATTTTTCAACCTCACAATAAATACAAGTGCACCACAAAGAGTATTTTTCTTCAAAATTCTTCCTAAAAATTTTGTGAACAATGCAAACAAAAGTCTCTCTTATTTTTAAGACTTGAGAGCATTTATAGATAGTGAAAATTTGTGCCAAAATTTTTTTCCAATAGTCAAAAACTAGCTATTGAAAAACTATCCCAAATGCTTTGCATCTGAACCATGTATCTAACACCTTGTTGGATGTCCAATTCAAATACTTTGTGTCTGAACCATACATCCAATAGAAATCTATAGCTTCCCAATTTTTTCTTTAACTATCAAATGGTCGATACAATGACTTATCATCTGACACTTCATTGCCGATCCTTCAAGATATCTCCAATGTGATGCTTCAAACGTTCAATCAAATAATTGTGCATCCAAAGCTCCGTCTAAAGCTGAATGACAATCTTCATTTCTTCTAGTTTTTTATCCTTTCTTTTTCCAAATGTTTGAGCACTTGTTAAAGAAAATATCATGTACTATTCAAAAAAATGTAATAAAATATAAAAGTACAAAAAAAATTTTACTTGGTTATTACATTAATTATGTCATTATTGAAGCACATTATTTTGTCATGATGAAGTTGACATTATTGTCCACAATTTTTATATAGCTCCAAGAACATATTATCCATGCCAATGCTGTGAATATGAGCAACAATCTAAAAGTATTTAACCTAATAACATTGAACAAATTAATATGTTCTCATTATAAACTGAAAAGGATATGTAGAAAGTTTTAAAACCAACTAATGTTTGGTGATGTTTTACCATAGGCATCACAACAGACTCAGATATCCATATTCTCTATGAATTTGGTATCAACAATGCTTGTGATGTTAAAAATTTATTTAATCACAATCAGACTGTTAAATTTTGGATACATCTATCATTTTGAAATCCAAAGAACATTCAAATGTTTTTTCATTAAGGTGATTAACAGTATAAATAGCTTTATTTTTATTATAATGAAATTTACCAATTATGCATGTAGCAAATAAAGTCCAAATTTTGATTAATAGATAACTTGGTTGCTTGAATAGTACAAAATGATAGTCCTATTTAATAAATGATAAACATTACAATAATTAGTGAAATTTCATACATAAAAATAAAAGAGGAATGATATATCTTTAAAGTATAGTATAGAAATTCCACATGCCAATAAAAAATTATTTTCAGCAATTGTTTGGTCTAGTTGTTCACCGTTATGAGTAGTAAATTTATCCCATAAATTTAATCAAGCGATTGTCAAGCTACTCATTTTTCAAAGCATGTAAAATGTAGATTAAAATATATATATAGTATATGAAATATTAAAAATATGAAACTAAATAACTTACTATCAAGTAGCAATATCTTATGTTTAGTTGAATTGTTATAGATACTTGATGGCATGCACTCATTGATATAACTAAACTGATAACATCTGTATGAATTTTAAAAGTGTAAGTAACAACATTGTGAATGTATAGATTAAATAGAAAATTTATGTATATGTGTGTACACGGAAGTTTAGTAGAAGTTTTTAATAACTTCTCTCTTCTCCCTCCAACCTTAGAATTTGATTCTACAGTTTCCATGGCTGCCCTTCATCCTTTGGGTGAAGGACAGCCCTCCTTTCCATCTCCAAATAAATAATCCGTTGCTGACATTCTGTCTTTGTCGTCTTCTTCCTTGCCATAGGCTTTTTTTCACAAACCCAGGGAGCAATACAGGGGGAATTAGCTGTATTTTGTTCGGAAGAGGTATCCCAGTTGTCCATGGCCTTCAAATTTGCATTGGTGGGAAAATTCTCCAAAGGACATCCAGCAATGGAAGTGCTTCGGAAAGATTTTCTTACTGTTGGCTTTAAAGGGCTGTTCACTTTAGGCCTCCTCGACTCAAAGCATGTATTGATCTAGAAGAAGATTATCATCAATGCTAGTTGCATGGTTTTTGGACTATTTAAGGCTTTGGAATGAGGGTCTTTAAATGGTCATCCTATTTCTCAGTTGATTCTAAATCATCCATTGTTCCTGTATGGATTTGACTCCTGCATCTCCCAGTTCTTTTTTTTTTTGGAAAAGGCCCACTTTTTTCCATTGTGAAATTGATTGGAGAGCCATTAAGAATGGATGCTTCAACGGCAACTTTGTCTAGGCCAAGCGTGGCTAGAATTTGTGATGAATTGGACCTCCTTCGTTCGCTGCCTGAAAAGTCTGGATCTGGAATGGATCCTCTACTGGTTTTTGGTAGCGTATTGAATACGAGAACATACCAGATTATTGTGACGTTTGATACAAACTAGGCCACTCTCCCATCTCATGTCGTTAAGGGCAACACAAATCTCAAGATCAAGGTAACAACGGGAATAAGTAGTTGAAAGTCTGGATTCAGAAGGATAAGACTGCTCATGAGGGGAATTTTCCAATACATAAGGGAACATCCATCCTTCAACCTCGTGATGAGGGAGCATCGACCCAAGCTGTTTGTGCAAGTGGGGATGATTAGCAATGCCTGCATCAACTACAATAGGTCAATCACACTGATCAACAACAAAATGTTGAACATCAATTGAGTAAGATGCAACCAATAGATGACGGTGCATTGCAGAAGCAGAATCAGGTGGAGATTGAAAATGTGGACTCGAATTTATCCAACTCAATTTGTGATGATCACTTCTTTAGGAATAAGCCGCATGGTGTCCCAGAGTTGCACCCGGATGTGGAGGAACCGTTGGCTAAAATTCCACGGTCAGTTTTGATGGAGAAGTTCAGAAGTTTTAAGCAAAAGATAAATCATTTGTTTCCAAACCCAATTGTTGATGACAGGGTAGAGTCTAAGAAACGGGTATGAAAGAGAAGGTATGGAAACTTGAAAAAGACTATAGTCATTCATCACTCTTCAAAAGCTGAATCTGTAATGATGAATGTTTTAATTTGGAACATTAGAGGGATGGCTAGCCGTGCTACTAATAGACGGCTTAAGTCAATACTTTGACTTCATTCCATTTCTTTTTTGGTTCTTATAGAGCCAGTGGTAGATTCTAGTCAACTTGAGGATTTCTTGAATAAGTATGGTTTTCATTTAGCACTTTGTAACTCTAGTAACAAGATTTGGGCTCTCTGGAAAAGGGGTATGCAGTGAATGTGTAGATTAATTATGATCAATTTACACACCCAACAGTAACTCATGAAGCTTGGGGTAATGTTGTTAATTGTACTTTTATTTATGCCAAGTGCACCTGTCTGGAGAGGAGATCGCTTTGGGCTAATTTAAATGATGTATCACTATCGCTGGTAGGCAAGCCCTAGATTGTTGGAGGGGACTTTAACGTTAGTTTATCAATAGAGGAGTATTTAGGTAGAGTCTGGAATTAAGCAAGGAGGAAGAGTCTGGAAACTGCTGGACCGAGTATTAATGAACTCTAGTTGGCAAGTTCAATTTCCCAATTCAATTGTTGATCATCTAAATGGAGCAGCTTCGGGCCATTCTCCTATGGTGTTTCAATTTAATTCTTTTGGCCAATCGGGTCCTAAAGCTTTTTAGTTTCAGAATATGTGGGTTAGGCATCCTCAATTTCAAGAACTAGACAGCTAGAATTGGGCAATCTATATAAGGCTATGGTATGTTTAGGCTTGTGTAAAAAATGAAGTGGCTGAACTAGGTTCTTATTGCCTGGAATAAAAATGTTTTTGGGAATATTTTCCAAAACATAATCAAAGCAGAGGAAGAGGTTCGATTGTAGTAGATTAAACTGGAGGAGGAACAAACAGATGAGGCAAGAATGGTGTGGAGTCAGGCTCAAGCTTCTCTACTTAAATGCCCGTCAGATGAAGAAATGTTTTGGAAGCAAAAATCCAGAACTAAGTGGTTAAGAGAGGGCGACTTGAACACCAGATTTTTCCATTCATTGGTGTTGGATAAAAGGGCATGGCAGTCGATTTGTAAAATCAAAGATTCTACTGGTAGTACATTGGAAAATGAAGCTGACATTGGGTTGGAAGCTGTTAAGTTTTACAAAGGTCTTCTGGCTAAAATCATGGGACCTGTTGATGCGGATGTGGTTGAGCGGGTGCTAAGTGTCATTCCTGAGTTAGTATCTCAACAATAGAACCAACAGCTTGTTAATGAAGTTACAATAGAGGAAGTAAAGAATGCGGTTTTCCAACTAGACGGTGACAGTGCGGCTGGAGTAGATGGCTATACGAGTTAGTTTTTTACCCAATGCTAGAATATTGTCTCATATGATGTTTTCCAAGAGGTACGGGAATTACGTGTGGTGTTCCTATATCGGAAGCCTTGGCCAATTCTTTAATCGTGCTAATTCATAAAAAGGATTCGCCGCAAACATTTGTTGACTTTCGGCCGATAAGTCTATGTACTTTTGTCAATAAGATTTTTTCTAAGGTTGTAAGTAATTGACTTAAACTGATTTTGCCCTCTTTAATCTCGGCCCAACAATCTACTTTTGTGAGAGATCAAGAAATCTCCGATAATATCCTACTAGCACAGGAGATGGTGCAATCGATTGATCGAAAAGTTTGGGGTCATAATATTATGATAAAGCTGGACATGATGAAGGCTTTTGATCGAGTTTCTTGGCATTTTCTAGCAGTAGTGTTGAGCAAATTTGGCTTTCATGCTCAGTTTGTGGGTTAGATTTTAAACAACTTGACTTCAGTGTGGTTTTCAATTTCGGTGAATGGCAAACCACAAGGTTTTTTCCAAGTTACTGGTGGGTTAAAACAAGGTAATCCTTTATCTCCTCTCCTATTTATCTTGGTTGTTGAAGCTTTTAGTCATGGATTAAATTTGTTGCTGACTGAAGAGAGGCTTGTGCCATATGCTTTGCCTTTGGGTTGCATGGCCATTTCTCATCTAGCCTTTGTAGATGATATTATCATTTTTACAAGGGGGCTACATAAATCTATTTCTACTTTGATGGAGTTTTTGGATTTGTATCAGCAAGCTTCTGGTAAACTTACTAATAAGGAGAGCTTCTTTATTGTCTCATCTAGATGTCCAGCCACAAAAGTAGCTCAACTTTCTCATCTCATGGGTATTCGAAGGAGGAACTTTCCAATTGTTTACTTAGGGTATATTTTATATAAGGGGAAGAGGAAAGAGAACTACTTTCCTACTTCGGTAGATAGGATGAGAGCTAAATTTGCCGGTTGGAAAACAAAACTTCTTTCTGCAGGAGGGCATTTAATCTTAATTAAGCATGTTGTAGCAATTCCTTTATACACCTTCGCTGTGTTGGACCCTCCAAAGGCTATTTTAAAACAATTGGAGAGCATTATGGCAGATTTCTTTTGGGGCAAAGCTATTGGTTGCAATAGCAGACATTGGCATAGATGGAGTGAACTATGTTTTCCAATTGAGCAAAATGGGTTAGGATTTTCTAAGCTTGAGGATGTTGTCAAAGCTTTTTCATGCAAGTTATGGTGGAAAATGAGGACAACATCAACTCTTTAGACTCGGTTTATGGCCACCAAGTATATTAACAATGCTATGCATATTCTTAAAGTTGACATTCGGCCTAGTGCATCTCATACTTGGAAGTGTATGCTGCAATCCCATGATTTGGTTGAAGAGAACTCTTGTATGATTGTAAGAGATAGGAGCTCTTCCATTTGGTATGAAAATTGGCTAGGCTCGAGTTCATTAGCCAAGGTAAACTCCATACTTTTTTGAATATTCCGATTAATGCAATGTTTTGTGAGGGAAGATGGTATTTGGATGATGTCAAGCAATATCTTTCCTTGGAGGAATATAGTTCAGTTCTTGGCTCATAGTTGTTCCTGTTAGAAGAGGTAGATTGTTTAATTTGGCGTTTGGAATCGGATGGTCATTTCAACAACTCATCAGTCTTGGGGAAGATTCACCAATCAGTAGTTACTATAGTCTCTCTTCGATTGATATGGGGGTAAATGCATCCCATTGAAGATCTCGATCTTTATGTAGAGGTTGCTCAACAAGCTCTTGCCTTTTCCTGATGTTTTATCTTGCTTGGGTTCATCTTTCTTCAAAATGTGTGTTTTGTGACAATGAAGATGCTATCAATCATTGTTTTTTGGAGTGTGCAGTTGCTTATTAGGTGTGGAGGAGATTTGAACCAATATTTGGTATCCCTTCTATTGCAGCTGTGGATGTTTTATCCAAGCTACAAACTTGGTGGTGTTCATCATTGGGTAACTCTTTGGAGGCTAAGTTAACTCAGATTATATTTTTGGCAGTGTGCTGGGACTTGTGGAAGGCAAGGAATTAGGGTTGCTTTGAGGGTATAATCACAACACATGACCAGATTTGTTTACTTGTTCTTTCCTTCTTGCAGCAAATAGGAATAGCAATGCCCTTTGGAATGATTGATGAATGGGATGAAGTCTTTCTCCAACATGGGCTGGTTCCTTTTCTTAGGAGGCCGAGAGAGGGATTTCAGTTCGATACCTTGTCATGGTCCTTTGTGCAATTTCCAACTGTTAAGCTCAATATTGATGGGTCATCAATCGGCAATCCAGGTAACTTAGGGGTTTCCTCAAGGATTCTGAGAGGTTGGTGCTTTTGGCCTTCTCTCATTTTTACAGTTTTGGTATGAACAGGGTAGCTAAGACAAGAGCATTGGTCGACGGGCTTTACTTGTGCCTAACTAAGGGCTTTTTTCAAGTCACCATAGAAATTGATTCCATGGCTTTGTTCAATGTAGTCCAAAATGGGGGATTGTGGCCTTGGACGGTAGATGCGGGAATCAAACGTATTAAGAGCTATTTACAGTAGGCAGATTTTCAGATTCGTCATTGCTATAGGGGGTTTAATTCTGTAGCAGATTCATTGGCAAAACGGGCAAGCATTACTGGAACTTTAGTTTCTTATGAGGCAAGATCACTTCCATGGCATGTTAAGGGTCCTGTTCAATTAGACAAAGCACAATTTACTTATCTTAGATGCATGCATGTAAGGGAGTAGTAATCCTTATTTTATGCTTTAAATTTCTAATTGGAGATTGGCCTACAAACCGCTCCACCTTGTACTTTTTCAAAACTTAATAAAACTTTGGAATGGCATCCCGGGCCCAGTATGGGGTTTGCTAGAAAAAAAAAGATTAAATAGAAAATGTTATCAGTATTATATAAAGTACCAATCAATTGCAGATCATTATTCATGTGAAGTTTTATGTATTTTAGTTTAGCCAGATAGAATTTGCAGCTGAATTGATTGGATAATCATCCAAAATCTTCACTATTTTTGTATCCTCAGCAAATGACAATTGATTGATGTGGTGCTAGATGATATTTGCTATCTACTGAGATGACACTAGTGTTTTGAAACTAATATATCTTGTCCTTGCAAAGAGGATCTTCTGAAAAAGGTAATGATATTATCTCTTATTATGATACCCTGCATCACAAATTTCTGGTAAATAAAAAAATTAGTATATAGCACATACTATTGTAGTTAATGTAAAGATTTCTTTGATGATAATATGCTCATTAAGAAAAAGCATCTCAATGCATGCCAATCTCGAGCCACTCCAAGTTCAATTGCATCTAATAATCTACGTTACTGCACCTTTATATTCCATTTATTTCCATAAGGGTGAAGACAAGCCAAGATGTACACTAAGTATCTATGTTTTGTTTATAACATCACAAGAAAGTACTAGTTAAAAAAACATGTAATTGCAACATAAGAAAAATGTAAATAACAAAATTTACAAATGAATATCAAAGCATCGAAAAATAGAAATAAATAGAATGAAAGCCAATGTACAACTATCGTGATACAATGTGATGTCGGTGAAGTATGCAAGATTATCACAAACCTTACTATACATATTATTTTTTTGTATAATCCCATGGATCATCAATTTTATTGGTGAAATAGTACAAGAAAAAGCAACGTAAAGTTGACCATGAGAGAACACAAGTTTGGGAAGATAGATCATAACATTTTTGAAAGTTTGGCCTTGACTTGTATTGACAGTCATTGCATATGCCACTTCAATTGGATACTGACTCCTTTTAATAGGAAAAGATATGTGGATGCTTTATGGTGCTAAGATGTTCGAGATATGAGTACTATATCTCCAACATTCGACCATGTTATGACTTCAGCATCAATAACTTCAACACCCGTCTTTGTAGATAAGTCATGTTCCATTGTAAAGACCATCTGATTGATTGAGATTTCTTAAAAGCATTATTGTGACGACCCCGCCTTCTCCTAAGGTGAACCAAAGGGTTTGACGAACAGCCTGCCCAACTCTCACCGAGACTCATTAGCGAGTCAAGTGAAGTCACTAGATTTAACCAACCGAGTTCCATCTCATAAAACCAATTACTATCCACAATTACACAATGTTCCAAATCCTACTTCTATTATAATCCAAATGTCACAAATACATCTCAAGTACAATTTGCATTTACTAAATACTTGTCAAAATATACAAAAGATATCATAAACTTAGCAAAAGATTAATCACAATTAGTACTGCCACTAACCCTTTACTTCACTGCCCTATTAAGGAAAACAAATTTAAAAGGGGTGAGCGAACACTCAGTGAGACCAAGAAAAACATGCGAGCATGCAAGATCAAGGAATATACACTTTCTTTAAGCAAGATAAGTAACCATAACTTTCAAGCAAGAATGCAAATAAGGAAATTAATTACACATTCAAGAAAGGATACAGGAGCTCTCAGGAGCTAGTCCACCACTTGATCAAGATTTCTAGTTGAGTTGACACTCCGTCAACATAACAAGAGCAAGTCCGTAGAACCACACTTATCAACCATCTCCTTCCACCGTACCAGGCTCACTCGTCAAACAGGTAAGTTGGTAATACTCAAGTATACCCAGGCAAGGAGTCAGCGAACGCATTCCAACCAACAAAACAGGTAAAGACCCATGGCTTACCAATCCCTCGGCCAAGCCCTTACCGGCCCGAAGTGAAAGGATTACTGATTAGTTTTGGACATCCCCAACATGTTTATGTATCAAGTAGGATGATGAGACAATGCTCAATCTATGATAGCCCCACCTTTCCTTAGGACGTACCCTAAGGATTAACGAACTGCCTGCCTAACTTTCATCAAGATTCAAATACTCAAAGTACCATCAAAGCATTCAAACTCAACACTTTCTCAAAATAAAGTAAAACTCCAAGTTGTATGGACATAAAGCTTACAAATGTCTCAACCCTAAAGTTTACAACCAACTTTAAACTTACAAAATGGAACAAGTCCACTAATATATCGGTACTTAAACAAAAGGTAGAACACTTGACTTTTAAACCAAAAGCAAACTCTCTGATCTCTTACACATCCCTGTTAAGAAAAACAAAAGGGAATGGGGTAAGCGAAAGCTTGATGAGGTCCCCAAATAAAACATGCACTCACATTAACAAATAGGCAAAACAAATAGTTGAATATCGCATTTAATGTAAAATAAAGCAACACACTCAATAAAGGATACAGATGGCTTCCAAAAACCAAATCCGTCAATGTTTGAAATCAAGAACCAAGTCCGTAGACACTACTTACACCACAACCGTCCACCAATCACCCCGTTACCGAGCCTGAATGCCTTAACTAATCAAATTTGGGTAATACTCGAGTATACTATGTTCCAAAGAACCAAATCGAATAACCTATGGTTCACCGATATTCTCAACCAAGTCCACGCTGACTCGATACAGACGGCTCACCAATAGGATTTTGGGGTTTCTGGAACCCCAAACGAATTAAATTAGTCGATGGTATATCACCCGAATGACTTTTCACATCAAAGTACACAAAGTCAAATCACAGTTCAAGTAGTTCAAACTCCAAATGAAAGTCAAACAGAAGAGTTCGAGTGCGATAAAGTACACCCTTGACTGAACCTCAGTAGTCCAAACATGTGTGATATGTAAGCAAGTTCAATAGTCACATTTCAAACAACTCACGCCGTCATGTTGTTCAAGTAAACACATAAATCATGTTGTTCGAGAGATCACACAAGTTCACGAAACAAGCAAGGGAACACTCACCAAACAAAGCCAAGTAACTCTTGATACCACCTTTGAGCCCTATGTACAACCAATGTATATAATCATCAACTCAAACCAAAACAAGTAAATATAATTTAACAAGTGAAAATGAATGCTACTAGTTAATGCACCTAAACTAGGAAGTTCTAGGGTGATTCAACGTTGCAAAATAATGAAATATTGAAGGTTTAATAGATTCACAAGTCAAGTATGATATTTGGAATGAAATAAGGGTGCAAAGATTCAAGAAGCATCAAGGTTCGACCAAGAATAAGTTCACGACAAAAGCTGAAGTTCGGGTATAACAGTGGGCACTATGCAGTCTTGGAAAAATGGGTATAACTTGGTGTAGAAAAATCAAAATTGAGTGCCGTCAGTGGTGTTAGAAATTAGACTCATAGGGATTTCCAACGATACATGGGTCAGCTCTTGTTTCATTTCCTATCAATACCATAAAACCTGGAAAGTTGACTGTTTTTCCTATTCTGACGGAGTGTAGAACAGAAAGTTGGTTCAAACGTTTGCACAATTCAAGAGGTTTTCACCCTTCAAAATAAATTGATTTCACTCCAATTTGATACACAAATGTCCTAACAATGTTTCTCAACAAGATTTAGTGAAACTTGAGCAAGAAAGAATCATAAAAAAGAGTGAAGAATCTCCTCGGCAGATTTGGTCACAACCTTCCACAAAACAGTCCACAACTTTCTTCCAATTTAAAAGTTCAAATCAATTTCTATAACTTTTCTAACATGTATATGGAAGCTAAAAAAGCATCTTTCTCAGAGGAACAATCATCAAAGACAAGTGACTACTGCTAATCCAAAAATCAAACACATAATAGGCATAAAGTGAAACCAACTCTCAAGATGCAACTACAAGAATCCAAGCCAAAAATTTATGTTTCCAAGCATCAACCATCCTTTATCATCACCAAAAACCTTCATTAAACTATCTTTAAAGATCATAGAGTTAGGGTTTTGGAAAAAAATTACCTCAACAAGCTAAAGAACTGGATCTCCAAGCAACTAAAATCTTCTCCTACCAAGTTTAAGGATTGATGGTTGAGGTGTTAGCAAACTTTCTCTCTTTGATTTCCTATCAAACTAAGCAAGATTTAGGTTGATTTTTGTGAGTTTTCTCCTCTCCTTTTTCTCTCCTTAAGGTCGGCCAACCATCTCAAGAAGAAGAAGAATTTGTGTTGTTTTTAAAAGAGAAAAGTTGGAGGGAAAAGCCATCAAGTCAAAGTTTAATTCTTGTGGTGACAAGTGGTGGTTTCTTGGTCACTTTCTTAAAAAAACCTCACTTATTTACTTCTAGCTCCTCTAATTTAGTTAGTCTCCAATTAATACCAATAAATCCTATTTTCCTAGCAATTAAGTCATGCAAGAAGTTCTCACTAATTCTAAAATTGAATCTAAGAAATGTTTATCTAACCAAACAATAAATAATGAACTTAGTGAAAACATGCCACTAATACACTAAAGGAATTTATATGCACTTGAATGAGTTAAATGGTAATGTATGCATGGAATTTCTAAGGCTTTAATACAATCATCAATCAAGTACAAGTGCAAGTTCAGGCAAATCATTACAAGTATGAGCAAGTACAAGCAAGCATGTTCAGGTCAAGTAAGAGAGGTCAGACGAGATAAAGTACACATCTGCCTCGACAAGTTTAATAATATGTTCAATTCAAGCATGTAACAGGTTCAAGCAAGTCAACAAATCATGCACAAGACACTCACTAATAGTCAAGAGCAAGCGAGAGCAATTCAGGAAATCAAACAAGCTCTTCGATATCCGCGTGATCACCTGAGACATGCATAATCAAAGTTACCTAGGTATTCAACCAAGGCTAACTTTCAAACAATCAAGTTTTCCCCATTCCAAATCAAAAGGAATCTCATGTGATTGGAAAATCCATTTTCCAAGTTTAGAATAGTGTGCAAATACTCAAAAGGATAGGCCTGAAAATCAGGGAATGTTTCCAAGGCATTTCGAAGCTTTCATCACTTCCTTAGAAAGATTTTCAGTTTTGTGCGACATTCTTTGAAAAATCATAACTTAAGTTCTATAAGTCCAAAATTTGTGAAGCTTACATCGTTGGAAAATAGACTTGATGAATTTTAGTAGACACTTGTACAAAATTTAGATCAAAAATCAATCAAATTTCAGTTTAAAGCCGCTGCTGCAGTAAAAATAAGGCATAACAGTCTTGATTTTTAGTCAAATTTGAAAATTCACCAAAATTCATAGAAATCGAACTAGCCCTTGAAATTTGTATCACTGAAAGAACTTTGAGTCTAGTTTCAAACGCAACAAGCAAAACTCAATTTAGATTTTTCTACACTAAGATATAATAGTTTTTCAAAAGCTGATTTTCAAAACCTGCTACACGAAATTTTTTGCTACTCACTTGTGGAAGTTTTCTCTTTTCCTTTCTTTTTAAATCCATTTTGTTGCCCCACTCAAATAGTATCTAAGGGCCATTGCTTTGGCAAACTTTTGACCCAAGAAGAAGTTCTAAAAAATAAATTTTTTAGCTCAAATCTTTGGCCATGAGTGTGGCCTTAAAACATAAATTTTTAGTTCCAAGTTAGAGCCAAATTATGGTTTGTAAAATCAAAAGTTTTAGCACATGATTGGATTTAAAATGAAGCTCTAAAACCTGAAAGTTTTGCTCCAATTTCTCAGCCAAGGAAAGCTTTTGAAAGCTAAAATTTTCCACCAAGATTCAAGCATAAAAACTCACTTTACATGCTACCAAGACAATCATCAAAATCACAATCTTGCAAGCTAATTAAAGAGCTAACATTCAAGCTACCAAACAAGCCAAGAATCCAAGCCATAACACATAATCATCCAACCATTTAAGCACATAATACCTCAAGGCCTCCACCTTAGAACAAATCAAGAAAGCAAGTAAAATCTCCTCAAGACCTCTACCTAATGTCAAGGTTCATGGAACCCATCAACAACCCAAGTTTTATCTTGCTAAGATCTAGCTAAAAATGAAGAAAAGATTGAAACTTTAAAGGATTTTACTTCTCCCAAAAGGGTCAGGCAAGATCTCAAGAACTAAGCTCTCAACCTCCAAGAATCTTCCTTTCCACAAGCCTTCTACCAAGCCTGAAGATGATCCATGGTTAAAGCAAGGATTTGAGCAAGCTTTGAGCAAGTTTTTGGAGGATGAAATAAAGTTCAAGACAAGGGAAAAGGGGAGGGGGAGGTTTGGCAGCTTCAAGCAGAGAGAGAGAGTTTGGTTGCTTTTTGGGTGAGGTTGAAATGGTGAAAGGATAAGAAGACATAAAGCCTTAATTTAAGGGCACAAGTCAAAAGTGAATACTAAGCCATTAATGCTCCAATTTGAGCTTAATTCCAATCACTTACTTCTAATCCCTCAAGTAGCTTTTCTTGATCTACTAATGATCACTCTTACTCTCCTAGATTACATCACTCTCGGACCAAATGTATGCCTCAAAAAACGTGCTTTCTCCAAATTTCACTAATGTGCAATCAACAAATTAAATTGAAGGGTAAACATGGTTTTAAAATAAAATGAGGTAATGTATAGTGCAAATGCAATTAAAATGATTTAAATCAATTATTTAGAGAAAATAAATAAATACTTAAATAACTAGGTCAGATAAAATAAGTTTCCGGGTCCTTACAATTGTGGGTCTCGTTCTTTAAGATCCATACAATGAATAGGAAGTCTATATAATGTTTAGAAAGTCCATAAAAGTTCAATGAGTGCAATTATTTAAGAGGGTTTGTATTTTCAATATTATCTCCTTTAGTAGGACAAAGTGTATTAAGACTCATATACGTATGTATTTGACTTGGAAGCATTGACATCATCTTGTTGTTCAGATTGTTAACATGACTATTTTTAGGAGCCAAAATAGCACATTCTCTACGATAACTATTGCTTTTGTACATGCACCTTAAATTTGGATATAAATTGAATCTATTAGTCGCTTCAAAAATTGACAGTCATTTTTTATCTGAAATTATGAGGAAATTTGTATCCAATTTGCTTCTCCAAATTCATTAAGTGAAATTATTGCAACTTTTCCTTAGGTAACTAATAATACTCAATTTGTAATGTGTATGTACTCTTTACGAGTATTTTCAAAAATATGAAAACCCATGACGTGCATGTTTGTCTTAAGGTAAAATACCTTACAGTGTTTTCATACAAGAGACTCCTTCATTGTGGATTATACCATTATTTCTCTTTTAACCTTTAGCACAATGGGTAATGTTTTTCTAAAATCCCTACTAAGAACATCTAATTTCCCCTACTAATGTGATCTGAATAGTTTGTAGTATGTTTTGAATAACCTTTATGTTTTTATCAATAGCTTCCAATCAATGTCAATATGTCATTAAAGCTTCATCCCAAAATATCAAAGATGTCTCTTGCATTATTTTTGCCTAATCAAAAGTTTGATTTATTGGATAACTTGAAAACTCATCTAGCTTAACTAGAATTTTGAATTAGAAGTACACTGTTCTTATTTTCTGCAATACCTAAAGATACAAATGAAAGAACAATCATTCTTTCTAATCTAATTCTAGAAATTAATGTTATCCATAAGTAAGTTTTACCCATCCCACCACTTTCATAAACGAAAGTAAATTGCCTAGATTTTTTATGTATGAGTTCATTATAAGATCAAATGCTCTTAATTGGTCCTCAGTTAAAAGGATATAGCTCATCAAATGCCTAATGCTTGGATGCAAAATCATAATCAAGCTCTTCTCTTGTAAGCCTATTAATAGAAAGTTAGGCATTTTGAAAAGAAGGCATAGGCATTGGAGGAAAGCTCATCAACAGTGACCATTTTTTTAGCCAATTTGATTGGAGAGTTTAGGGATATTCAATAGAGATGATCATTAGTGATAGTTATTGATAGTGTTTGGTACTCTACTGTGACAATGATTCTACAAAAATAGAAGATTCTACAAAAATCCCTCAATCATCATTCTTGAGTAATATGGACACTTTTGCCTCTAATTACTAACCAGACCAAATAAATAAAAAAAGATATTCTCCATTTTTGTCTCCACCATGTTCTGAATCTACTATACTTCTTAATTCTTCATCATCACCACCAAGCCCTCACTTGTTTCCAACTTTGCACAATTCTCTCTCTATCTATGCTTATCGATTCCATCCTTGCTACCCATCTCTTTGTCCTTTCCACCTTCTAACCTATGCTCTCTACTAAACCATCAGATCTTCTTTCAACATAGGCTAACCATGGAAACTAAGATAGAGAAATGTTTGAGCATTCTTAATTTTTTATTTTTTGGCAAATTCTGGCGGTTATTGACTGGATTGCACATGAGATGGTTGAGGTTTCCTGATTTTTGGTTGATTTCAGTAGTTCTGGTGAATATGATGATTTGACTTTTTTGAATTACAATTTATGGTACTGGTGGTAGGTTCTAGTTTATACAAATCTAAAGCAAAGTATTTTGTTTAACTTCCATTCAAATTTCACTTTTGCCTGGAAATGGATTTGAAGAGTTTGAAGAATTTTTGAAGTTTAGCAACTATGGGTTCATGGTGTTGTAGGCTATGGGTGGAGATTGGGAATGGTTTTGGTGCAATGATCTATGGATCTTAGGATGCAAGAAAAAATGAATTGAGGAATAAAAAAGGAAATTAATTATAATAAAAATATTTAATCGATATGCATTCCAGCCCACTACCAAATATGGAAAAAGAAATGGCCAAAACCTATTGCTATTGAGGAGCTTTTTGATAATCATTGCTAATGCTATTTTGGAGGCTTAATCAAGCAGATGTTTAAAATAATAACTATTCCCAAATTTTGTAATTCATTATCACTTACACATATTAAGGGGTTGCCTATATTCCTTTAGATCTGGGATTGCAAATCAATAATCACACTTTTACAATGTCACTATCATACATGAAATTGCTTAGTTACCTTAGAATGCATCAACATTGTGCAATACATGCTCCTAAGGTTTATATATATATATATATATATATATATATATTTGCAGATACCTATATTACAACTTTTGTCAAACTTTGCTCCACCAAGTGTCATCATCGAGAATACTAAGTGCCATGTATGCTGCCTTAAAATGTTGGATGCATTACTCTATTGATAGTTCTAATATGCTAAAAAATTTCAGCACCACAAACTTTATGCACGAGCATTCTCAAGTAGTATCATCCACTAGACTTTGGATATGCATATGGTAGTCAACCAATATCATGCCCCCAATTTGGATTCCTAGACTAAATTTGCAATGTGAGACGTACTATACTCTTGAGATCTTATTCCCATGAATACAAGGCATCATGATTGTAACCTATAATAAAAACTCACTAAAACTTAAAACTTACAATTACTAAAGAAATACATACTATATTCAAGCCAATACATCTGCTAAACCCTTACTCTATGCTCTTAGAGTGAAGATGTTTTTCTATATATCTTTCTCTTATCTTTTAAACATACGCGATCCTAGTTTCTTAATCTGAAAGCAAAATAAAGAAAATGTGGGTTGAATGACGTACACCCAGTAGATCATATTTATTCCCCAATTGGACCATGTAGCTGTATACATACCATATATATTTGCAAATTCAGTAACACAAAATGATACGATTCCTACGCCCTACAAGAACGCAAGAAAGATTCCCACACGCCAACATAGCAAGGTATCATGTTTGGAGCGGATTGGACTTGAAGTTGGATAGTTCAAGATCAAGTTTAATGGTAGAGAATCCCATAATCAAGGATGGTTGCTCGATTGATAAGTCAATGATTACCTTAGGACAACTCTAAGATATTCAAAGGTAGCTTTCACAAGCAAAAAGAATTGAATCTTAGAGAGAGCTCAAATCTAGAAATTTTATTTAAAACTCACATAATCTGAGAATGAAGGTTCAAACTAGGCTATTTATAGCCTTACATAAGCCTACTTAAACTAGGAAATTAATAAGACAATTCAGCCTTTAAGATAAGTAAAGCTAGCCAATTCCTACCTAAGCTAGGAATAATAAAATAACTCACTAATAACATGCTAATTTGGACCAAAACCATAGTATGCTGGCTGAACTATCCTTTATCGAATAAAACATCAAACAACAAAATAAACTAAAACCCTAGCTAATGACTTGATCAACATTGGAAGCTTCATCCTCAATTGCAAGTAAAGTTGTAGGTTGTGTCGGCACTCTAATGCCTTCAATATCCTTGTAAGACCCTCTTGCATGTGAACCACTCCCATTGAGGTTTGGGGTGATTCTTTGAATCTTTTCCCCTTGAATGAGTGATGGGACCAATTGGAACCATCACACCAATTGGACGCTGCATACCACGAATAGCTTGTGACCTCTCATCATTCCTCTCATTTTGAAAAGGATTTGCCCTCAAATCGTATTCGTCATCTGCAAGAAAAGAAATCAAATCAGCCACATTAAATGTAGCACTAACATTGTACTCACCAGGAAGATCCAAACGATAGGCATTATCATTAATCCTCTCAAACACTTGAAAAGGACCATCTCCTCTTGGTGATAACTTGCTATGACATTGCTTAGGAAATCACTCCTTACTTAAGTGCAACCAAACCCAATCATGAGGCTCAAATCAACTTTCTTCCTTTCTTTGTTAGCTTGCTGTATATATTGGGCCATGTATTTCTTAACGTCAGCACATAATTTCGCATTCAATGCCTTCACGAAATCAACCTTTTTCTTACCATCTAAGTTTGCATGTTCAAAAGGAGGCAAAGGCAATAAGTCTAGTGGAGTTAAAGGATTAAAACCATACACAACCTCCGAAAGTGAAAATTGTGTAGTACTATGCACAGACTTGTTGTATGTAAACTCGACATACAGTAAACATTCTTCCCATGACTTAAGATTCTTTCCAATGATTGCATGCAAGAGTGTAGATAAAGTTCCATCCACTACTTTAGGTTGCCCATCAGTTTGACGATGACTTGAAGTAGAAAACAGTAACTTAGTACCTAATTTACTCCATAACATTTTCCAAAAGTAACTGAAGAACTTCACATCTCTATCAGAGATAATAGTCCTTGGTATGCCATGCAAACGAATAATCTCTTTGGAAAACAAGTTTGCATCATGAGATGCACCATCTGTTTCGTGACAACAAATAAACTGCGCCATTTTAGAACATCTATCAACAACAACAAAGATGCTATCATTACTCATTTTAGATCTATGCAACCCCAAAACAAAATCCATAGAGATATCCACCCAAGGTTCCTCAGGTATAGGTAAAAGCGTATAAAGATTATGAGGTTGAAGTTTAGACTTAGCTTTGTGGCAAGTGATGCACTTAGCCACCACATGTTTAACATCTCTCTTCATCCTCAGCCAATGGAAATGCTTTTGGAGCATAGACAAAGTCTTGCAACCCTAAAATGTGTGACAGCCCCACCTCTCCCTAGGGCGTACCCTAAGATATCAGGGGACTGCCTGCCCGACTCTCGCCGGGACTCACTACAATCCTCAACAAATCTCAGTGCCAGCCTTTAATAATTACAATAAAACTCCAACCATTACATCCATGTTGTGAGAACCCTAGAAAAAAAAAGAATTTCAATTAAGTGTACCATATAATCATTTAGTGCATTATTTTTCCTAAAGTACTCAATTTCATGTGTATTGCATGGTTTAATTTAGGACTTCATTTTTCATATTTTATATCGCCAAATGCATAAAACTTATGTGGTATTATGTGGGTTGCATTTTGCATTAAGGGATTAGAAGGCAATTTGCAAAGATATTATTCAATTCTAGGCCAAGACTTGGCCACTTGTCAATCATCAACCAATGCCTTGACTTAAGTCCTTCTATTTAACCTCTTGTTTTCAAAAATTCAAATCAATTTTCCCTCCATTCTTCTCTCTCTTGGCCGGCCACTTCAAGGAGAAAAACACTAAAAACCCTAAGCTTGATTTAGCCATTTTTTTAGTGAAGAAACACCATTTCAAGTGAAACCCTAGGTTAGATTACTTCTTAAATCTCAAGCTTAGTTGCAAGGAGTGAAGTTCTTGGGTGGATTTTCTTACTCTTCTAGCAAGGTAAATTTTCACTTATTTATGCTTTAATGAATCTTAAATTCAAAGAGGATGTTAGTTAGGTGTGATTAAAGAGCTTTTGGGTGTTTGGAGAGGAAAATCATGGAAGGGTTTCTTGTGTTTGATAACTAGAACTTAGGTTTTCATTGTAGGCTACCAAGTGTTTGATGAAATGTTTGTTGATTTGTAATGCATGGATGATGGAATAAATTGCTGTTTTAGCATGTTAAACACCTTGTGAAGTGATGGAATTAACTTTAAAGAGTTAATAGAAGAAGTTGCACCAAAGCTGGAAAATTTATCGGCAAATCAGGAATGAAAAATAGTGAACTTCCCGAGGTTACTGTTGACTGTATAAAATGAATTAGGGCCCGATCCTTATACTGTTAGAAATATATATGAACCTAGTTTTAAACGTCGCTGACAGGGCTTGATTTCGATTTTCCTACGTTGAGTTATGGCTGTTTTCCCGAGACTGCTCGGCCAACCTGTCACCATTCTGACAGTTTTCTTGCGACTCTGAGATTTGCCCTTTTGACCCTGATTAAGTATGAATTGATGTCTGACCTCTCATAAAAGTTGTAGGGCTATGTCTTAGCTTCGAAACACCATAAATTACACCCCAATCCGATAAGTGTACCCACAGTTATGATCAAATTACCGAAACTCGACGAACCTGTCCATTGTTGGTTTCATTTTCACAATTGCTTCTCTTATTTTTTTTTTTTGAAAATTTTGTACTTTGACATTTGAATTCATGTGAATTGGCCTTTGGCCTATATTTGATTTGTGAAAGGTTGTTCGGGTGATATCCCGTCGACTAATTTGATTCGATTGTGAATTTGTATACTTTGATATGAAAGGTCGTTCGGGTGATATCCTGTTGACTAATTTGATTCGTTTGGGGCTCTGAAAACCCTAAAACCCTATTGGTGAGCCGTTTGTATTGAGCCAGTGTGGGCTTGGTCGAGAAGATCGGGGAACCGTAGGTTATTCGATTTGGTTCTTTGGAACATGGTATGCTCGAGTTTTACCCACAATTGATTTGTTGAGGTGTTCGGGCCCGGTAAGGGGGTGAACGGTGGATGGTTTTGGAGTCAAGTGGTGATCTACGGACTTTGGTTCTTGACTTAAAAGTTGACGAAGAGTCAACGGCCTATCTTATGATCACGCTCTAGTGGAATTGGCTTTTGGAAGCCACCCGTATCCTTTTAAATATATTTGTTATTATATTTATCTTATGACTTCTTACTAACTTGAGCAGTGTTCTCCTCGTGAATACCATCTCTTAGTCGAGAGGTCCGAGTAGTGTTCTTCACCACCATTTCGTAGTTGAGAGACTAGAGCAGTGTTCTCCTCATGAACACCATCTCCTAGTCGAGAAGCTCGATGTATTTTGTACTTGGTTGTGATATTTGTCCCTTATTTCACATTTTAAATGCGATATTTGACTGCCGGAGTTCTCCCATGTATTAATGTGGACTGCATGCTTTTGGAACCTCACATTGAGCTATTACTTCCTATTTCCCTTTTGTTTTCCTTAGCAGGAGGATTTACTTTGAGCTTCTGGGGTTGAGAGTACCTACTAGTAGTACAAGTTTTGTGTTACTTTTTGCTTAAGGGATGATGTAATCTGAAACCCTTATCATGGATAAGTTTAGCTTTTGGTTTTGTATCCTTAATCCCCGCTTGAATTTTAAGTTTGAATGGTAGTGTGAAACTTATGTAACTATGTTTGATGCTTTTTGCTTTGGAAGAATTTGGTTTTGTAAGTCTTGAGTTGTTGATTTATATTTGGTTACCGAGTCCCATGCGGTAGGATGCAGGTTCACACATAGGGTTATAGGAAGAAGCAATAGTCACACACACATGTACTTCGAAATAATAGCATAACCCTAAATCTCATAAGTTAATCTCCAATACTTACAATCCCAAATATTTCCAAAATAATATTACAACCATGAGATGTTATTCCTTAATTACTTCAATACCATAAATATATTTCACAAGACATCAAAATAATATACCTAAATGGAACAAGAGGTAATCCAGCCAGTTACACTAGTAAGTCCCTACAAGTTTCCTTTGCCTCGAACCCTGTGGAGGGGAAATAAATATTTTTGGGGTGAGCTAAAAGTTCAGTGAAATTCCAAAAAATAAGCAAATTCACAATGTGGGTCAAGTATAAAAACAAGGAATAATAAATATTTTTTCCAAAATACTCACCATTCATCTTAAATCATGAGCAAAGCATTTCAGGTAGGATGATAATAAATAATGTCTCATATAGCTTAAAACAAGAGTAAATCTTTTCAGAGAAACTCATTTCACTTATGCACAACACATAGGCATTTCTATATATATCAAAAGCAAGATGAGCATGTAACATAATTAACTCAAAAGAAATAGTGCCACAAATATCATTACTGAACGGATTTCTAGAGGTGGCTCCCGTCTCCAAGGACGTAGCACATAGCTCCACTTAGATAAATATTTCAAAGAGTGAGTCGGATCTCTGAAGGTGGATCCCGCCCCAAACGGGACGTGAAGACAGCTCGCCAAGTAAATATTTCAAGTGTTGAGACGGATTCTCAGAGGTGGCTCCGTCCCACATGGACGTGTACATATGCAGCCCTAACATTAACAAACATTTTAAGCAATGACGGATCTCTAGAGGACTCGGCCCCACATGGACATACCACAACTGGCCAGGCCACAACACTCAAGGCAAACACAAATAAATCATTTCATAGATCATTGGCAACAGTAAAAACATTTTATATGCAAAACAAGTTGGAGTGCTCACAAATTAGTCATAAATCACTTCACTCGTGAAAGTAATTTTACTTGGAAATAATAGTAAATCGTTCCTTATAAATACTAGCAAATCATTTCAACACATTATTCCTTTGCAAACACTAGCAAGAGTTTTCATTTGAAAAGGAAGTTGGAACACTCACCAAAAGTGCAATCAAACAAGCAAGTCCTTCACCCGTTCATCTCGGGATTCCCCTTGTAATCCTTTGAGCGCCTGGAACAATTACAACCAATGATCACTTATAGCAAACCATCTCTAGCACCCCTTTAAACCATCGCTCATGTATACATTAGGTTACTTATCAAACGAGGAGGGAAAACTACTCACTTGATCAACTAAAGCGACACTTAAGAGGGGTTCAAGGTCATTCCACTAGTCCATAACAGATATCCCCCATTTCAAGCCAAGTTCTAGAATCACAATTTTCATATAAAGCGTTTCATCAAACACTTAAGGTGCATAACCACTAGTTTCATACAAACATTTTATCAAACACTTGGTAGGCATCAAACTATCAAGTTTCTATCATCTTTTGGTATTTTGATCATAACTTGAGCTACACTCATCAGATTGAGACGAATTTTATGCTGTTTCGAAGCTAAGACATAAACCTACAATTCATATGAAGACCCCAAAATTCATTTCATGTATTTTCAGGGTCAAAAATCACGATTACAGAAGTAAAATAAAGCTGTCGAGTTGAAAACAGCATTTCTAGGCAGTTTTGGAAGAAAGACTATAACTCAATGTAGAAAAATCAAAACTGAGTGCCGTCAGTGACGTTTAAAACTAGACTCATATACATTTCAATGGTATAAAATTCAAGTTTTGGTTCATCTCCAGCAAGTGCTAGAAAGTTCGGAAAGTTGGCTGAAAGTGAAGACTATCAGCGAAAATAGGGTAATGGGCAGTCAGGGGTATTTTGGTCATTTCACAAGCTAAGTACTCCGATTACTTTGAAATTTTGTAGGTGAAAACTTAACTCAAATGCCTACAACTTTCATGTTTTGCACCAGAATTGGTTTGACCATTTTCATAGACAAATGTGCAACTCAAGTTGACACAAAAATAGGGCAATTTATCAAACGCTTGGTATGCAATAAGAAGTCTTCCAAAAATCAATGAAAAACTCAACTTACAACCATGAAAATTCCATATTTTTACTCCAAATCAACATACACTCATAGTACAAAGTTGTTTGAGCAAAATCAAATCAAGAAACATCATAAAATTTTGAAATCAAGAATCAAAACTTTCCAAGTGAAGTTCGGCCAGCTTTCATACTTTTTCTTCAAAATTTTCAACAACATTCCCACATTCTAACCATAAAATGAACTCATCTCACAAACAACAACCACAACCACAATCAAGTCCTCAAATCCGCTACCTAAAAGTCACCTCAAGTCAGCTACCTAAGTTGGGAATTCAAGAGCCCAACTCAAATGTTTCGAACATAATCATTTCTAGCAAAATAAACCATCGATCTACAAAATTTAACACTAATAAAGTTAGAATGAAGAGGTTTAAGTCTTATACCTCAAGATCTAGCTAGATCTAACAAGATCAAGTAAGATTTAGTGAAGATCTACTCAAGGATGACTTTCCCGGCTTAGCAACTTCAAGAATCTCCAATCTTAACCAATGATCCGCTTGCTTGATGATGATTTCCTCCCCAAATCTCAAGAACAAGACGATGAAAACAAGATGAAGCTTTCTTCCCTCTTTCTTTCTCTCTCCCACTCTCGGATCTCTCTCCCTTCCTCTCTCTCTCACATGGCTGCAACAAGGAGAAGAAGAAGAAAGATGAATGCTCTCCAATAATGTCTTCAAGATTCAAGAAGTTGAAGTTGAAGATGAAGATGAAGATGAAGAAGTTTTCTCTCTCTATTTCTCTCTCTCTAATCTTGGTTCTCTCTCTCTCTCAAGCTTCCCTTGGCTGCTGAAAAAATGGAGAAGTAAGGAGCAAGAATTGAGACTTTATGGAGACAAGATACTTGGCCATCCTTAATTCAAGGAAAAGTGGTCAACTTTCACTTTTTGTCACGTCGACGCGCGACACTCTAACTTTTACTGATTTCTCTCCTTTTGGCATTGCCCTACCATAAATATATTTTGATTAAGTCTCTACATATGCTCAATTTCATCTTAGAGCTACTATTCACGTCATCGCTCAAAAATCGACGCTTAAACTGGTCGAAACCAAACACCGGTAATTGATTTACAAAAAAATTCTCTAAATTAGAAAATAATAACTTGAAGCATAAATTAACTAATATTTTAGTGAATAAATATATTATAAATACTATTTAATTATTTATTTCAATAAAATACATTTTTTTGGGGTCCTCAAAAAATGGCCCATCAATCCTTTACCATGAGCTTCCCTAACAAAAGTTCGAATGGAACAATTAAGAATACATAACTTATCAAGATAAAATAAAAAACCATCATAGATGTAGAACTTACCTTGAGCTGCAAACCCACAATTAGTATACACAGACATGAAATCAGAGTCATTTGAGTATAAATCCTTTACTAACTCAAAACCAAGCAACTTAGCATCAAGTACAATTAGCAAAGAATGTCTGTGACAAGGCATCGGCAACTACTTTCGCTTTTCCAGCTTTATACTTAATTAGATAGGGAAAAGTATCAATGAACACAATCCATCTAATATGCCACTTGTTCACCTTTTGTTGTGACTTAATATGCTTAAGCGACTCAAGATCAGTATGTATGATAATTCCTTAGGTCTACCAAGTCTCCAAAGCTCTAGACTATGAGTACAAGTCTTTGTCATATGTGGAGTAGTTTAAAGCTGCCCCATTGAGTTTCTCACTAAACTATGCAATAGGTTTCTCTTCATGCATCAAAACAGCCCCAATTCCAATCCCCAATACATCATATTCAATCTCAAAAGCTTTATCAAAGTTAGGCAAGACAAGCAAGGTGCATGTGTGAGCTTTTGCTTAAGCAATTGAAAAGCCAATTCTTGAGCCTCACCCTAAGAAAACACCTCATGCTTTTTAATTATAGTAGTCAAAGGTGCAACAATGGTACTAAAATCTTTCACAAATCATCTATAAAAGCTAGCTGAACCATGAAAACTGTGTACCTCTCCAACCGATTTAGGTGTAGGCCATTCTTGGATGGATTTTATCTTGTTCTCATATACTTTAATTCCTTATTCATTAATCATAAATTCCTAGGAAGACAAGCTGGTTGGTATAAAAAGAGCACTTCTTGAGATTAGCATAGAGCTTTTCCTGTTGAAGTACTTCCAAAACAAGTTTTAAATGTTCATCATCGTCATCTAAGCTCTTGCTATAAACCAAATTATCATCAAAATACACAACTACAAAATTTCCTAGGATTGGATCAAGCACATGATTCACAAACTTCATGAAAGTGCAGGGTGCATTAGTTAAAACAAAAGGCATAAGCAACCACTCATACAATCCATGTTTAGTCTTAAAGGTTGTTTTCCATTCATCACCCTCTTTCATACATATTTGATGATAGCCACTTTTTAAATCAATTTTAGTGAAAATTATAGCACCATGTAGTTCATCATGCATATCATCTAAACAGGGAATAGATTGTCGATACTTTACCATTATAGCATCACAGCCCTACAATCCGTGCACATTCGTTAGCTTCCATCCATCTTTCTTGGGAACTAAGATCACGGGTATCACACATGGACTCAGACTTTCTCGCACCCAACCTTTATTTAGAAGCTTATCGACTTGCCATTGAAACTCTTCGGTTTCTTCTGGTCCTATTTTATAGGCTAGTTTGTTTGGAAGAGAAGCTCCAGGAACTAAGTCAATTTGGTGTTCAATCCCTCAAATTTGTGGCAATCCACTTGGAATCTTGTTGGGAAAGACATCCTTGAATTCTTGCAAAACAACAACAACACTTGAAGGTAAAGTGTCAGTAATAGCACCTAATTCAACCAACTCTTCCTTGCACATAAGTACAAATAAGGGTTGGTTAGAAAACAAAACTCTCTTAATTTCATTGGCTTTTACAATCGAGTTTTGATTCCTCTCGTGTTTTCCACCCTAGCCGACTCATACTTTGCCTTTTTCCCTCACTCAAATTGACTTTTGCTTCTTTTTTTTTTCTCATCACTTTTTCTTATTTTTCCTTTCATGCTCAATCTCATGCTCTTTTTGCAACCTCACTTGGTCCTCATAAACTTGTCTAGGCATAAGAGGGACAAGTGTAATCTTCCTATTACAGTGCATAAAGGTGTATTTGTTGGTCTTGCCTTTGAAATCCACATCTTTATCAAATTGCCACAGAAGACCAAGCAAAACATGACTTGCTTGCATTGGCACCACATCGGAAAGCACTTCATCCTCATAGCGACTGATGTAGAATGGCACGATAACTTGTCAATAACTCGGACGTCACCATCTTCATTGAGCCATTGCAATTGATAAGGCTTAGGGTGTTTAGTGGTTGGAAGGCCGAACTTCTTCACTATAAGCAAACTTGCAACATTGTCACAACTTCCACCATCTATGATCAAACTACACACCTTGTCTTTAATGTGACAACAAGTGTAGAAGATGTTTTCCCTTTGCACAATATCATCTATATCTTTGGCTTGGGTAGCAAGCACTTTTCTCACCACGAGGCAACCAACTTCCTCACAAGTAAGTTGTACTTCCTCCTACTCATCACCTTCCTCCGTCAAAGGTGGCATGCCTTCATATTCATCTTCATTATCAGTTAAAACCTCCCCATTGGTCAACATAATCATAGTGCATTGATTAGGACATTGAAATGCAATATATCCAAATCCTTGGCACTTAAAGCACTTAGTCTCCTGGTTGTGCCACTTGGATACTTCTTGGACAACCTTAACTTTGGATTTTGGAGCTGATTTCTATCCATTATTTTTTGGCCTAAGTGAAAATGTTATGGCCAATCCTTTTTCCTCCTTTCTAGGCTGCAAATTATACCAATTTCTAGGTTGGAAGTTGGTGTTTGGACGGGTGTTACCCCTCCTATTAAGGTGCCTTTCAATTTTGACAGCTTTATCCAACATCTCGGTCATATCTATCTAGTGTTAGAGCTCTACTTGTTTAGCAATTTCTGGCCTCAAACCATTCAAGAATCAAGCCATGGTAACCTCAAAATCCTCTTGGATATCTGTCCTTATAATGGCCATTTCCATCTCCTTGAAATAGTCTTCAACTGTCATATTTCCTTGTGTAAGAGTTTGGAGTTTTTGATGCAAATCACAGTGACAGTAACTTGGAATAAACTCTTTCTCATTAGAGCTTTCAACTCAAGCTGAGTTTCAATGGCCGGTTCTCCATTCCTTCTACGGCTGTTGTAGAGTTTTTCGCACCAAATCATGGCATAATCTGTGAATTCAATGGTTGCAAACTTCACCTTTTGCTCCTTGATACATTTATTGCAATCAAGATCATCTCTATCTTCCTTTTCCATTCCAAATAAGCCTTGGGGTCAGACTTTCCTTGAAACTAAGGAATTTTAAGTTTAATTTCTCTAATTGGATTATCTCCTTGTTTGTTCTTTCCCTTAAAATGCATTTGGTAATATCTCATTCATCATTTGAGTCATAAAATTCGAACAAGATAAGCTTCTGATTGGTGGTTTTTGTAGGCATTTTGGCACTCTCCATGCGGTCCATTCATTCTTGAATAGACTCCATTTGGATGCTCATTTTGCACTAAAAGTCCCCCATTATAGCTTCTATTTTAAAGAGATGATCTGGAGCTGGTGTTTCACTCCCTTGAGACATTTGAATGATCTGCAAAAAGATTAGCACAACAAGTTTCTTTTGCTCACGTGTTTGCACTCGCCACTCATGTATCATTCAAGTGTGTAACACTCAAGAATCTCACCAACAATTCTCAAGGCTGTTATTAGCTTCCCTTGGCTAGGTTAGAGTTTTCCACCAAGTGATGATCAACTTTAACCAAGGCAACTTCACCCCAAATTTCAACACTAAGCCAAAGACTGAAGACTCAATGTAGTACGTGACTTTCAGACAAAAGAAGAAATGAAATTAAACCTGAGATTTTGATGACTTTATAGCAGAAACAAAGGCAAAATCAAACCTAGTATTTGGTGTAAAATGGACGAAAATCTAGGGCACAAATTTAGATTTTGACTCAACTTGGAGCAAGTTGGAATTTGGAAACAATGAGTAACCAGATTTAGGAAACAAGTACTTCCCAAATTGGAACACAAAAGATATTCTTGGACTTGGATAAGATAACAACCAAATTAGATACAGAATTGATTTTTATTGGCTTGTTTCTAGCCAACTAGTTTCCAAAGTTGACTTTAGGCAAGTTGCGCAAAACTTCCCTAAACTGAATTGGAAACTCAAGGCAGTTAGGCTGACTTGATGCTCCCACCGCTTCTTGTTTCCAAATTTGATATGAAAAGATGTTCTTGGACAATTTAACAATCAAGAAGATTAGGCTACAAATTTTTTTAAATAGCTACAAATTCAAATTATGAGATTTCAAGGTTCTGGATTAACACAATTCAGTTCAAGATTTCAAAAGAGTTGTTCAACGTTTCCAATTACTCATGAGATGTTTTCAGAAATTTCAAGAACTTGTACTTTCAATCAAGAACTTCCAGAAAACCTCAAGGATTGAATTCAGTAGCCAAGATTTTTTCAAGATTTCCAAGAACTCACAAATTTGACAAAATAATTTCAAGAAATAATAACAATACACTTGAATAGACCATGAAGGACAACAAACACGCACGAAACCCTAATTTGTAGCTTCGGATCTCTCTAAGGAGCCATGACCAGTTTGTGATTTTTTTTGACTCAACAATTCAGCAATAATCAAGACATGACTCAAGAGACAAGAGACATGACACAGACTTCAGACCAACAGCTTCATACCAGCAAGAAAACAAGAAATGACACATGGACAGCAAGAACGAAACACGAAACAAGAACAAAGTCATGACAAACCCTAGATTCAAGAACAAGAATATAACATAGATACCTTAAATCTTTGATCTGATTACCAACTGATATGATTCCTATGCCTTAGAAGAACACAAGAAAGATTCCCACAGGCTCACGAAGCAAGGTATCACATTTGGAGTGGATTGGACTCAAAGTTGGACAGCTCAAGATCAAGTTCAATGGTAGAAGAAACTACAATCAAGGATGGTTGCTTGATTGATAAGTCAATGATCACCTTAGGACAACTCTAAGATGTTCAAAGGTAGCTTTCACAAGTCAAAAGAGTTGAATCTCAGAGAGAGCTCAAATCAGGAAATTTTATTTAAAACTCGCGTAATCTGAGAATGACAGTTCGAACTAGGCTATTTATAGCCTTACATATGCCTACTCAAACTATGAAATTAATAAGACAAATTTGGCCTTTAAGATAAGTAAAGCTGGCCAATTCCTACCTAAGTTAGGAATAATAACTCACTAATAACATGCTAATTCGAACCAAAACCATACAATGCTGACTGAACTATCCTTTATTGAATAAAACATCAAATGAAAAAATAAACTAAAACCCTAGCTAACGACTTGATCAACATTGGAAGTTTCATACTCAATTACAAGTAAAGTTTTAGGTTGTCTCGGTGCTCCAATGCATCCAATATCCTTGTAAGAGCCCTCTTGCTTGTGAACCACTCTCACCAAGGCTTGGAGTGATTCTTTGAACCTTTTGGCCCTTGAATGAGCCACGGGACCAACCGGAACCTTATAGTTAAAACTTGGACCTTGCACACCACGAATAGCTCTCGACCCCTCGTCACAAAACAATATGCATATATCAATTTGATAAACATTTGACATCTTTTTAGTTATTACATAG
Source organism: Gardenia jasminoides (assembly GCA_013103745.1). Lineage (NCBI taxonomy): Eukaryota > Viridiplantae > Streptophyta > Magnoliopsida > Gentianales > Rubiaceae > Gardenia > Gardenia jasminoides. The sequence goes on from CM023095.1 coordinate 25,927,999, forward strand.
ACATATTTCTTTGAGAGTGAGTGGCATACACAATTGACCTCATCCGATGTGGCACTTAGTCCTGTAGGTTCTAGAGGTGGCTCCTACCGAATTGGCATAAAAACACCTAACATGACATGATCATATTCACAAAAATTCTTGCATATCATAAAATATATCTATCATATCATCTTATTTCATATAACACAAAGGTACTAAATAAGTACATGTAATATCCAACTTCTGAGTACTTAACCGAGAGATTAACCCCTTCTAGGAGGGCAATAGTTCAAGCATATTCCTTAATCTTCAATTGACTACCCGTGCATGGGTCAAAGGCCAAACACATGGCTACAATTGACCAATCATTACTTGTGACGACCCCGCCTCTCCCTAAGGCGAACTAGAGGGTTCGGCGTGCCGCCTGCCCAACTCTTGCCAGGACTACTAGCAGACCAAAAGATAATTACAAACGTTCACCACTAAAACAATAATATAAGACCAAAAGTATTTACAACTTATCCTTATAAAATAACTCCCCAAGTAACTCATCCAAAATTTTACATTAAGTTCAACTCCCACAATTACACTATACATTACATCACATTTGGTTTCCAAAAAATTCAAAATGTCAAGCTTTTGCAAAAGTGAGGTCCATACAAAAGATAGTCTCTTAACCACCACTTTCCGCCTCAAAACTTTTTAAGGAATCCAAAACTTAAAGGGTGAGCAAAACCCAGTGAGGTCAAGAAGGCATGTATGTAAGCAAGTCAAAGCGAAACTTTGACAATTATAGCAATCGAGAGAGTAAGATCGATAGTGTAGCACATAGAGCAAGTAATTAACATCATATAAAAGGATACGGGTGGACACGGGAGGTAGAGGTGACTACCATCCTCAGGGATGTAGCATGTACCCCCATTCCAAATTTTTGCATCTGCCACGATCACAACTGGTCCGCTTCACGAGCTCCAATGCCTCTAGTCAAAAATGTTGACACTTCGTCAACCACACACTCACAACCCGTAGGCACCACTTGAAACACTCACCCGTCTACTTACACCCCCTGTACTGGGCCCGCTCATCAACAATCAATAGTCGGTAATACTCAAGTATACCTTAGTCGGCGAATGCATTCCAACTGACAAAAAAGAAAGTAAAGGCCCATGGTTCACCAATTCCTCGTCCAAGCCCCTATTGCAGGGTCGAAGTGAAAGGTTTCTCGATGGGGTTTGGGCAACCCCAAAATTTTAATAGCAATAACAATCATTCAAGTAACAATCATTCAAGTGCATTAGAGCAATAATTCCAATTCAATGAGGGTGAGCGTGATAAAGTACACGCTCACCAAATCAATCTATAACATGCATCACATATCAATTGCATCAAATCAACATAAATTACAAGCACTTGAATACTCACCAATAATCAAGCAAGAGAAAATTTAGATTTCTGAAGTCAGGTCACCTGCGAAGTCACCTTGATCATCTGAGCAAAAATGGCTATCAAAAACTATCCATTCTATCGTATATCTAAACTTAATTCCGATACACCTCAATTCTACCATGATAGTTCATGCCACAGTTTCTATCTCAGCCCATAACTAAAGCTATACATGTCAAAAATGGACATGGTTTAGAAACTAGATTCGAAATACTACAATTGTCCAGAAGACACTTTTGTAAGATTCAGTTCATAAGTCAGTCAAACAGAGCCTCAAGTCGTAGCTCTTCTAGTACAAAAATAGATCAGACAGGCATTTTAACAAATTTTGTAGAATTACTAGGACTTGTAGAAATTTAGGAAAAATCTAAAATTTACATGGTTCAAATTACTCTAAGTCTAGTTTCAAATGCCGTGAACGGCACTCGATTTTGACCCCTGTACAAGAAATTACACTCTGTTTAGTAAAGATCGACTGGCTAACTTGACACACAAATTTCTAGATGACAAGGTTGAAATGCATGCTTCATTTGGCCAACGAAAATTCATGGTAAAATCACTAAATTTTGCACACTTAATCTCCACTATATAGGCTAGGCTAGTGATGAATCGAAGTCAAAAATTCTTATGAAAAGTCAGGGTTTAAGGGTGGCAAACAGCTCCCCTATTCAGCACATCAAACTGCCAGCCCACACAAACTTTATTTTGGAGTTTCAATCTAGCAGAAAACTATCTCCATTTTTTCCACATTTGAAACCAAGTTCCCAATAATGATTTTTGAGTAAATTATGATCAAAATGCACCAGAAATTTTGACAAAAATGGCACCAAAACAGCAGTACAATCGGACAGCACTTTGGACAGAAAAATTTCTAAGTTTGTTTTCTTCACTTCACTCAACTTTAACACAACCAAGTGGAGGGATTTTTGGTAGATAATTTACACACACAAAGCCCAAAATATCTCAACCTTTTTAATCGAAAGTCATGAAAATTATGGGGTAAAAGTAGGGGAAAAATCTCCAAGAAAACTGGACAGCAGCAGCTCAACCTCACTAGATTTTTCCTTAGCTTTCACACATCTACTCGAGCCAACATCTAACACAACAACAACAACAACTGCTAAAGTCCTCAAAACTACTACCTTGTGGGAGTTCCAAGAGCCCACTTAAATCAACCAAGACAACAAGAATGTCACCAATGAACCAATGAAGCTATATACTACCAAATAAACAACTCAATGGACAATAAAGGTTTGGAGAATTCTTACCTTACTTCCAAGAGCTATAAACCCTAAAATAATGGTTTTCTAGAAGCCACCAAAATCACCAAATTTTCACCTCCTAGAGCTCGGGTTCCTCAAGAGTCCATGGCCTCCAATTTGCAAGAGAAGAAGTGGAAGATCAAGCAAGTTTTTGGCCAAGATTTTTACAAGAAATTTGAGATCTTCTTGAGAGCAAAATGCAGAGAGAAAACCGGCACAATGGAGCTTGGAGAGGGCAGAGAGTGTTTTTTAAGGTTGTCTTGACTTGATGGAATGACAAGGGTTTGACATAAAGCAAAAATGACTTTATGTCGCGTCGGGAAGTCAACTAGGAATAGTGTCACGACACAACACCGAAGATTTTGATTTCTCTCACTTGTATACCTCGAACACATTACTTAACACTCAAAAGCTATGTCTAATGGTCGACCATAAACTCGAATGTGAAATATAAACACTCATGCAGTACAAGAAATGAAAGAATTTAAACACGCGTGACAAATTTTGAAATTTTTTTGTGCCAATGCATTTGACATGAAATAATTAAATAAAATGATTTAAGATAAAATAAAGTGATATAGAGATTAGCAAAATAAATAAAATAAATAAATAACTAAAATGTTGTTACGAGTCCTCACAACCTCTCTCCCTTAAAAGAATTTCGTTCTCGAAATTCATACCTTGACTAAGGAACAATTCTGGATTCTTTCTCTGAACTTCTTCTTCCACCTCCCAGGTTGCTTCCTCAATACCGTGGTTCATCTATAAAACCTTTACTAGTAGAATTCACTTATTCCTCAATTCCTTCACTTTCTGATCTAATAGCTTCACAGGTTTCTCCTCCTATGTCAGGGTCTCATCAATTTGTATATCCTCTGGTTGAAGTATATGGGATGTGTGAGGGTGGTAGTTTTTTGAGGAAAGATGTGAGGACCCATATCATCATTTTAATTTACATATTGCAAATTCCCACATCAAATTATATTTATTTTATTTAGAATTATTTAATTTTATTAAGCAATTGCATCGGCACGAAAAATTTTCAAAATGTATTGTGCACGTTTAAATTACGTCGATAATTTTATTATTTAGATGTTTAAATTTCACATACGAGTCTAGGGTCGACTATTAGTCGTAAGTTTTGAGTGTTAGGATTTGCATTTGAGATATATAAGTGAGAGAAACTGGGATCGTAGTGTAGCGTCGCGTGAATTGACCCCGACGCGACAAAAAGAGGCTCTATGTCAAATCAAGTGACATCTTTCATTTCTTGCCTTTTCCAACAAAGCCCCAAAAGTCAAACAAACTCACTCACTCTTCTTCTTCTTCTTCCCTTGGCAGAATTTTCCTTACCCCTCTTCACTTTCATTTCATCTTCGAGAAACTTCTTCGAACCTTCATCAATCAACCAAGAAAGCTTGAGAAATCTTCCACCATTACACTTGGAACTTGAAGGCCATCTTGTCTTGTGTCAGAGCTGAGCTTTGGAGAAGCGAAAGAAAGGTTCTTGGTGCACTCTAGATCACATTCAACCTAGGGTTTACATTTGAGAAGGAAGAGGTAAGAATGAATGCTTGTACTTATATTTGGATTCTATAGTGACTCCTGACAAGAGTTGGGCAGGTGTCCCACCGATACTCTTGGGTTCGCCCTAGAGAGAGGTAGGGGTGTCACAAGTACTACTTACCACCCTCAAATAGATGGACAATCAGAAAGGACAATTCAGACGTTGAGGGATATACTAAGATCGTGTATTTTGGATTTCAGAATCAATTGGAGTCAATATCTAACCTTGGTAGAGTTCACTTACAATAATAGTTTTCACTCATCCATACAAATGGCTCTGTATGAGGCTCTCTATGGTCGAAAGTGTTGATCACCGATCTATTGGGATGAAGTAGGGGAGAGAAAAATTTTAGATCCAACCGTGATACCTTGGATAGAAGAGGCATGTGAGAAGGTTAAATTGATATGTCAAAGGATTCTAACCGCCCAAAGTCGCCAGAAGAGTTATGCTGATAATAGGAAAAAGAACTTGGAGTTTGAGGTTAGAGATCGAGTGTTTCTTAAGATTACACCCCTAAAAACAAGTTTGATGGTAGGAAAAGGGAAAAAGTTACAGCCAAGGTTTGTAGGACCATTTAAGATTCTTCAACAGGTTGGAAGCGTGGCCTGTAGGTTGGAGTTAACATTGAACTTATCCCGTATACATAACGTGTTTCAAGTGTCGTTTGTGACGCCCCTACCTCTCCCTAAGGCGAACCCAAGAGTATTGGCAGGACGCCTGCCCATCTCTAGCCAGGACTCACTACAAAATCCAAATATAAATACAAGCATTCATTTTTAAAGCCGTAATCGAAATCCATCAAAACCGCTAGTTAAACTTACAAGGGTACAAACCCGATAATTTCATCAAAATTATAATAACTTTAACTCCAAGTACAATAATCCATCAAGTTCACAAATCAAAATAATCTTATACAAAAGTGCAGGAATCCCACAAAATAACCTAAGTTCCTCGATTACCAAACTCTACTTCAAAACCTGTTAAGAAAAACAAAGCTTAAGCGGTGAGTAAAGCTCAGTGAGGCCAAGAATTCACACGCAAGTAGGTCAAAGTGGCAATAAAATTATTAAAATAGTAAGGCAATAGAGAAATTCAGAAATGACATAAAGCAATTATGGAATTCAATATAAAAGGATGCATATGGCACCCTCCACCTTTTTGCAATTTCCACCGTCACCTTTGGTCCGATCACAAGCCACAATTTCAATTGGAATGTTGACACTCCGTCACCACTATCTCACTGTCCGTAGACATCACTTTATACTCACCCGTCTACTTACACACCCTGTGCCGGGCCCGCTCATCAAAATAGAATTTCTCAATAAACCAAGATGGGATGAGAGGCACCTCCCACTCACTAGAGTGTGGTACATACTACCGCTTGGCAAAAGGGGTTGACAAGACATGCTCCAATCGACTTGGCCAAAATTAACCAAAATAGGAGGAGAGGTACCTCCCACTCACTTGAGTGTGGTACATTCAACCGCTTGGCGTTAACTATTCAAGAACAAGCACAAGTACAAGCATTTAACAAATTCAATTCACATAAGGATGAGCGTGATAAAGTACACGCTCACCAAGTCAAACTAGCATGCTTTACAAGTCATTGACATTAAATAAAGCATTAAGTAACATGCATTTGAACACTCACTGATGCAACCTCTTGGTCACCTGACCAAAATGGAACTATCATACTCAATCCAAGCGATTAGAACTCAAAATTTAACCTAACTCTCGAAGTTCACCAAAGTCACTCAACCACAGTCTCTTTCTCAGGCCATAACTCACTCAATATACATCAGAATTGGACAAGGCTTAAAGATACGGAAATTAGATTCAACATGCTAGAAATCACTAGAAGACATCGCTTGAAGATTCATTGACCAAAATGGGCGAAAATAAGCTGGAAAATCTAGCAAAGGGCAAAAATTGGAAATCAGGTTGTGAAATCAGCCATCTTTGTGGCTTCGCTGGTATTGATAGGGAAAGAACTAGCATGCGAGCCTTATATCATTAGAAAGCTTGTGAAGTTTAGTTTCATACGCCACTGATGATGCTCGATTCTGACTCCCGACCAAGGAATTACAGCCATTAGAAATACAAGGGTTTGTAATGACTGACGGGAAGATTTCTAGATTTGAGAAGCTAAATTTGAGACAATATTTGGGCATTAAAGTGCCACTAGAAAATCACCAAACTTTCTACACTCAAACCTCACTATGTGAACTATGTGTGTACCAAAATTGAGCCAAAAATTCTGATGGGAAGGTAACTTTATAGGTGGCCAAAATTTGTGAAAAATCAAGGAACTAAGCTGCCAGATTTTCCTTCTTTGATTTGCAAACATTGTGTTCAACTAAATCAGCCCCAAATCACTCAAACTTTGGCACAAAAGCTCTAGAAGCATTTATTTATCAAACAGAAGCAAAATGGTAGCAAAACTTTGAATTAAAATGCTTCAAAAATAGGGCAACAGTTCGGCAATTGTATAGAGGTAGAATTTCCAGTTTTGTGCAGTATTCTTTGAAAAATCATAACTTGAGTTTTGTAAGTCCAAAAATTATGAATCTTATACCATTGAAAATAGACTCAGTGAAGTAAAACTCTCGAGAAGACACTTATACAAGATTCAAATTGAAAACTAGCCAAATTTCAGTTTAAAACTGCGCTACAGCAAAAACAGGACATAACAATCTTGATTTTTAGTCAAATTTGAAAATTCACAGAAATCAAACTAGGCCTTAAAATTTATACCACTGAAAGAACTTGGATTCTAGTTTCAAACACAACAAATAGAACTCAATTTGGATCTTCCTACACCAAGTTACAACAGTTTTAAGAAGGCTGTTTCATCAACCCTGTTACACGAAAATTCCAGATTTTTAAGCATTCTTTCTCATCCATTTTGCAACATCAAACAAAACTATTTTTACATGAAATTTCTCACACACTTAGGCAATCATGTGAACATAAAAATTAGCAAGTGAGACATGGAATTATTGAGCTAAAAATTGAAGAAATAAAGCTGCAAGGAAACCGGCTTCAAGCTCTCCCTCTCTCTCGGCTCCACTCTTGTTTTTCCCTCTTCCATTTTCACCAACAAATTTCCATATAAACACCTCACACACGCACATTAAATCATCAACAACCCCAAGTTCATACATGGTGGGATTTCATAGAGCCTATTTCCATAAATCAACAACACAATCCATCAAAAAGAGCTACAAGCTCTCTCAACTAAGAAAATGAAACAAAAAAGCAAGGGTTTTGATGTTTAGCAAACTTACCTTAACTCAAGAAAGAAGCTTAGATACTAGTGGATGAAATAGCTCACAAAACCCTCAATCTCCGAGCTACACAACTAGCTGCCCTCTCTCTCCAAGGTGGTCCGAAGCTTCACCAAGAAAACTAACAAATTCCTCAAGCTTCTTAGTTGTTTCAATGGTGGATTTAATGGAGTTTGAGGATGGAATTTTTGCAGACAAAATGAAAGGAAAAAGAAGATGAAGAGGTCGGCCAAGCTTGGAGGAAAAAGGAAGAGAATGAATAGTATTTGACTTTTGGGGCATTTATAGGGAAAATAGAAGAAATGAAAGAAAGCTACCGATTTGACATAAAGCCTCTTTTTGTCGCGTCGGGGTAAATTCATGCGGCGTGACATTACGACTCCGGTTTCTCTCATTTATATATCCTGAATACATATTCTAACATTCAAAACTTATGTCTAGTAGTCGACCCTAGACCCGAGTATGAAATTTAAACAATCAAATAATTAAATCAAGAACATAATTTAAACGTTCACAATGTATTTTAAAACTTTTCGTGCCAATATAATTGATATGTGAAAATCAAATAAGTCAAACTAAATTAATAAAATAATTTTATGAAAACATGGAATTTTGCAAATTTATAAATTAAATTGATGGTATGGGGCCTCACAGTACTGAGATTCAACTTAGAGTCCAATGTTTCCTACATCTTTTGCCAAAATTGAGATACAAATCGTGGTTCACGATCTGACACTATACTTACTAGTATCCCATGCAATCTTATAACTTCATCCACAAACTGTGAGGACCCGAAAATTTATTTTTATCTGACCTATTTATTTATTTAATTACTTAATTTCTCTGAATATTTGTTTTAATTGTTTTAAAACATTTTAATTGCAATTACACCATACATTACCTCATTTTATTTTAAAAATTTTATTTAACCTTCAATTTAATTTTCCTATCACTCAATTATCAAAAAAATGAAAGAGACACATTTTTCGAGGTAAAAATTCGGGCAATAAGTGAAGTAGCGCTGGAGTGCAGGGATGATCAAACTGTAGGTCAGAAATGTAATCAGGTGACTAGAGGTGAATTAAAATGAGTGATTATAATTAGGGATTTGAAATTATAGTTTAAGTTGGATTAACCTCCTCGGACTAGAATGTTAATTAACCATTGTTTCTTCCACTTAATTCACCCTAATTCACTTCAATTTTATTTCTTTTCATCTCTCCATCCTAATCGAGATTAACCCTTCAATCTCTAGCTAAGTGAGATAATTATTTTCCCTCCAAATTGTTAGCAAAAATTACTATTCATTTGTTGACTTTTGGGGCATAAGACAAGCTTTATGTCTTGTCTTTCTTTCTTCATTTAATTCCTTAAAAAAAATACACAAAATTCGTCTCACTCTCTCCTCTCTTGGCCGAACTCCCTCTCCCCCTCTTCCCTTGTTGTTTCATCAATTTCATCTTCCAAATTCTCTCTAAAATTGTCTACAAACCTCCATTAATCTTCGCTTAAGCTTGGGTTTGTGGTGAGGAGTATTAAGAAGGAACTCTTGGTGGGATTAAGGCAAGCATTCTTGGGGAATTTGTTAAACTTCTTAGAAGAGGTAAGGTCCTAAAGTTTCCATTTTTGTCAATTGGTTACAATTTCAAGCATGATATTAGGATTGGGGAGTTGAGAGGTTATTAGAACCTTGACATTTGTTGATGAAATTGATTCTTGTGTTAGTTTGCAAATTTGGATGATAAATTTCATTAAATTAACTTTCTTGATTTTGGTTGAATAAGTGGGCTCTTGGACTCCCACAATTGTGATAATTTGATTTCTAGCATGATTATTGATGCAATGTATGTATTTAAGTTGGAAATTGTGGTTGAACATAGGAGGAAAAACATCAAGGAAAACCGGTTGGAAACGGAAGAAAAATGAGGAACAAAATTTCTGTTTTTCTTTTAATGTTGTGACTGTGATTTTGGCAAGTTTAAAGGTTAATTGCGAGGCTTAAATATGAGGGTTAAGTTGTTAATTTGCCCCACACAAATCTCTTCAAAGGTTAAGCAAAGTTGGTGGTTAGTTGAAACAAGGACAACTGGAAAATTGAGCAGGCATGCTGTCCGATTTTTGAGACTGTTTTAGTGCTAAATTTTGAGATAAACTTGTATCAATTTTGACCATTATTAGGTCAAGGAAGGTTAAAACTATCTGGGGTTCAAAAATGAAGTCAATTGGAAGTAGTTTAGGTATGAAAAAGTTGATTAGAATAAGTGGTGCGAAACTTCACTGGTTTGAGGTAGTTTACTAAGCGAACTTTGGGTGACTGGAAAACAGTCTTTCCTTGCGATTTTTTAGTTAAATTTTGGTACAAATGTAGCTCATATATCAAGGGTTATGCCTGAAAAATTTGGTGTTTTTATAGTACCATTTTGTTGCTCAAATGATGTTTCAAAACTGACTCTTTAATCTGGAAAATTTTCCCAAGCTTTGAGCACTGTTTGAATTCATTTCGGTTTGACATTCATTTGTTTGAATTTATGGATAAAATTTGTTGTGAACCTACCATTTATATGGTATTTTTGTTATATCAAATTTGGTAATTTTTGGACTAGAAACCGTCACTCAAACAGGGCCTAGAATTCTGCCCTGCAAATCTGGAAAACAGAAATTTCAGAATTTCGAACCCACCCTGTTTGAACTGCTATAAATTCTTGCTCGAGTGTCGAAATTGAGTGCCATTGGTGACGTTTCAAACTTATTACATAGGAATTTAAATTTTTATAAAATTTAGAGGCTAATTCATTTTCTAAAATTTTTGGTGAATTTTCAAAGTTGGCTGAAAAACCAACCTGTTATACCCTGTTTTGTACTGTAGCAGTTTCTTAATAAAAAATCTGGGCAGTTTCTGTGAAGAATTTTATCATGGTGTCTTCTGGAAAGTTTTAGAGCATTAAATGAGGTTCCAATGGTACCAAGTTTGTGAAATTTGGACTTATGTAGGTCAGGTTATGATTTTTCAAAGATTACTACTCAAATAGGAAGTTTTGAATTTGACTTTTCTTGAGCGAGGTTCGATTGGTGAACTAGAAACTTATTTTTGTTGTTCTTTAAATATTTTAGAAGGTGGTGTTGAATTGCAAAATGTTCCAAACTTGAACTCCGAGAACCTTGATTGATCGCGTGAATAGCTCTCACTTATTCTCGACAATTGGTGAGTGTTCAAGTGCATGATTAATTGCGTTAAATGATGTAAACAATTTGAAAAGCATGTTTGTGTGATCTGGTGAGCGTGTACTTTATCGCGCTCACCTTATTGGAATTTGCCTCTAAATGAGTCCTACTATTTAAAATGTTAATTGATTGACTACTTGAACTGTTTGAATTGTTTATAACTGTGGGGACGCTCAAACCCCATCGGGATTCCCTTCACCTTGTCCGGCAACAGGAGCTAGGGCAAGGGATGGGTGAACCATGGGTTTTTACTGTTTAAAGCACGTCGGTTGGAATGAGTCCACCGACTTGGCATACTCATAGTGGGTTGCCAATCACTGTTCAAATTGAGGAGTTCGGGCCCGGTCAAGGGGGTGTAAGTAGACGGGAGAGGGATAAAAGTGGTGAATATGGACTGTGAGAGTGAGTGGTTGACGGAGTGTCAACATGTGACTTTAATTGATGCTGGTGAAGAAAATAATTGCAGAGAATTACGGAAATGTGGAGTCGGCCAACTGTATCCTTCAAAATTGTACTGTTTAAATGTTTTATTAACTATTTTGCTCTTTTTCTGTTTCATTAATTTCTTTAATTGCTTTGAGTTGCCTGTGCACGTTTCTCTTGACCTCACTGAGCGTTAGCTCACCCCAATTTGTTTTTCTTAATAGGTTTCGAGGTGAGGCACGTGAATTGAGGAAGTTAGTACTTTTGTAGAATTTTCTCATTTTGTATAAGATTGAAATTAGTGGATGAATTTGATGGTTTATGGTATTTTGCAGTTGTTATCAATGAGTTATTATCAAAGTAATTTTGATGAAATTTTGGGGTTTGTATTTTGTGAGAGTTTATTAGTAATTTTAATAACTTTTATTGGTGACTTTACGAATGAATGTTTGGATCGATATTTGGGAATTCGTAGTGAGTTCCGGCGAGAGCTGGGTAGGTGGTCCACCAAATCCTTTGGTTCGCCCTAGGGGGAGGTGGGGCTGTCACAGGTGGTGTCAGAGTTTAGGCTTTAGATCCTTGTAGTGTATCCTAGACTAGATGTTTAGGATGCCGGATTGTGGGATTAGTTCAAAGTTAAGTGAAAAGATTACCTGTATACTTTTGGTTAAGACTTGCATTTTAAGTGGATGATTTGGAGTTTAGGAATGTAGAACTATATATGGTCGAGGTTTAATTTATGATTAGAGGAATTTGGATGGTATGTCGGGCAAAAATGAAGGTTGAGTTGATTTACACTTTGGGGTGGCCAACCTTAGTGTTGATTGACTTTGTTCTTATTTTGGTGCCTGAATACAAATATGTTATAACTATAGATATTCGCCATACTTGGAGGTTATCCAAGATCCCATGAGGAAGTAGATGAGAGAGTTGAGAGCATGGCTTGTCGGAGCCCTCGGAGGAGGAGCCATTCAAGGACCCAACTGGGGATTCCCGACCAACGGTTTGGCTGTGAACTAAGTTAGGGTTTCCAATCCTTGAGTGTTTTGTAAATGGTTTAGTTGGGGTGAGGCTACTGAGGCTAGTGAGGCCTACAATTGTGACTGCAAGACTGTTTGTATTTCTATGGCATTTGTATGTGTTTTATCTTATAATACCCCATGGTTTGCTACTTACTTGTGAACTTGCAAATATAAATGTATGTTAGTGTTTCTATTTTAAATGTTTTCACCATTGATTTTTTATATTTAATTTTCTTTTGCGTAATGGCTTTATTTCTGCCTTTAGACGTAACTAAGACAAATGGATGCTCGAGGTCGTGGTCGAAGACGTGGGCGTGTGCAACCCCAACCCTCCGCGAGTGTTCACCTTTCTGGGGCTGAGTCTGAGAGGGGACCGGCTGGTGGTAATGAGGATCAAGTGGCTACGGCCATCAATAGGGATGACGATATACTTGAGCTTTGGCCGATAATCAAGGCCTTGGATGGCAGAATCAACCTTTAGGGCTGACCATGGGGATGATAGGGCTTTGGAGCGTTCTTAAATTCTACCACCAAGTTCATATAGGGAGGGCTGATCCGAGAGATAGGCGAGAATTGGCTAGATGGGATGTCGATATCTTCTTCTGAATTATTCCGAGGTGAGACAAGTGAGCTTTGCCACTTTTCAATTTGAGAGCGCGATGAGATCTTGAAGGAATGTAATCAAGCTAAGTGGGAGCGAGAACAAACTCCTTGAACTTGGGTGAACTTTAAGAGAGAATTTGATGAGAATTCTGCCTCCAGTCCAGGAGAAAAGGAGGATAATTTTATTAGATTAAGGCAGGGATCTATGAGTGTGGCCGACTATGAGACCCAATTTACAAAGCTCTCAAAATTTGCACCCGAACTAGTGGCCATTGATCGGAAAAAAATTAAGCGATTTGTACAAGGACTTAACGTTGAAATCCAAGAGGCGTTGGCTGCGGCCCAAATTAATACTTTTACTGAGGCTTTAGAAAAAGCCCAGAGAGTTGAGAGTGCTAGGCAACAGGTGAAGGCTTTTCATGCTAGAAAGAGAAATGCTCCGAGTAGTAGTGAAGTAGGATTGTCTGATAGAGATATGCCAACCCCTAAAATGGGAAGAGGCACGGGTGGAGTAAGGACTACCGGAGTATCAAGGGAGTCTATGGCTAAGGAAGCCTCTTGTGAGCGTGGTCAGTCCTGGAATACCTCACAAGGAGGTTCTAGCTTAGTATCAATGTCACAAATGGGATGTGAATATTGTGGTAAACCAAATCATACGGTGGGCGATTGTTGGAAGAAAGTTGGAAAATGTCTAAGATGTGGGAGTGCAGAACATCAAATTATTAACTGTCCCATGTCACGTTGGAGGGTGGTGGATCACAACAATCCAGGCGTCTAAACAGTCGAATGGGAGATAATCGCCGAGGTGCCCTGAGGGTCTACACGATGGACCAAAGCATCGCACCCTATCCTACATGTAGCACCCCACCTCCCCTAATGTAACCAAAGGGTTGGCCCGCCTAACTCTACTGGGACTCACTCCACACCCGAATTAATTACAATTAAAGCTCCATTAAATAATAATTACAATTCTAAAACTCCAAAAGTAAAAAAATGCTAAAATCCAAAAGTATGTCCCAGTAGTAAATACAACCCAAGTTCTCCAAAAAATAAATTATAACTCAACCAAAATTATAATTGTACAAGAAATACTCCAAAATTACTAATAAGGCCTCTACACATGCTTCTGATCACCTCGATTCCTGTGGAGGGAAAATAAATATTTTTGGGGTGAGTTAAAACTCAGTGGGGTTCCGAGAAAACAAGTATTTTAGAATTTAACTTTTTTATCAGAGCACGAAAACATTGGAATATTCAAATCTTTGAAATAACCTGAGAAAGTACTTTTCACTAGAAACTTGCAAGACAAAAACAATTCACGAAATAATTTAATTCGTCACACGAGCACTTTGACAAATAATCAAGCACACTCACAGGACACTTTTCAACTAGGAGAGAACAATACTGCAGCTTCACGAGATCGCTTCATGAGGAGACTTGCTCGGATTGTCTCAACTAGGGAGAACAAAGCTTCTTAATAAACATTAAATCGTTATAAAGGATACAAAGGCTCACTTGGAGCTATTTCACTAGTCCACTTCACCTTATAACTCCTAAACAATCCCCTCACTACATCTGGACATCACCTTATCCCTCCAGTGGTAACACTCGAGTATACCGTACAGTGCCCTAAGTACCAACCTACCCGACCGAGTCCGTTTCTGGCTTGAATAGGCCGATAACGAAAGGAGAATGGCCTTGTTCAGCCAATGTGGTAAAGTACACATGGCCTACAGTCATACGCAAGTAATATACAAACAGTGAAAAAGTAAGCTTGAACAAGAGTAGATTAATTAGGTCGAGCGAGCAAAGTACACACTCACCTAAAACAAAGTATTTAACACTTATGAAATCAAGTAACATCAAGTATTAATCACATAAGCATGTAATTCACATAGCATATAAGGAATACTCACATGTAATAGCAAGTTAAATGGAAGTTAATTCCATAGTAATTATTTCACTTGTGCATATTAATAAATCAATATGTAAAACAAGTACATCACAAATAAGTTTATAAACAAGTGAATCAGTTTATAAGTATTTTGAAGTACGGTTTAAAATACTCACAATTAATTGAAAACATTTACATTTATAAAGAGTAGTAGCAAAATAGTACATGTGAAAATAAGTTGGAAAAACAAGATTAAAGTATGTAGGAAAAAAAGTTCAAAGAACCCTCCACAAGTCATTTTCGTGTAAATGGTCAAGCATCTTTGAAATTTAGAATTCATATAAATTGTAGTAGACCATTTGATACTCATTTAATACATCATTTAATTTTGAAAACAGTAGTAAATCATAGCATTTGTAAATAGCTTAGAACACTTTTAATTTAGTAGAAAATCATATTATTTGTAAAGAGTAATAGTCAAATATTTCATTTGAAGATTAATTGGAACCAGTTTGAAAATAAGTTAAACAAATTCAAAATAAGACGAAACAAATTAGAACCATCACCTCAATATTAACAATTTAAGAAATTAAATTGTTTCTCACATAATCCACAATAAACCACAATATAGGATATCAATGATAAAATAGTTCAATGCCTTTAGAAATCGTTTTAATGATAAACATTTCTTTTGTAAACAATAATAAATCCAAAATAGTATAGAAATTAAAACATTTCACAATTTATTTCCTTAAACCAACGGTAAACATTTAGTTAAAACAACTTGGAACACTCAGCAAGTTTCACACTCATCCACATAAATCACCATTCACCATTTAATCTTCATGGCACATTCAAGTTCTGGGATCAAGCAAAATAACAAGACTTTCACAAATTCCAATCCATAAGAAACGAGAAACTTTAGCTTAAAATCCTCAATTAACATGTCCAACTTTAACCTCTTAACCATAGTTCCAAATCCACAAGACCTTGGCTCAAATTAAGGGAAACGACCACAAGCATACTAGGGCATGGTTCAGGTGTCATGTGGAGTAAAAATGTTATCTTGAACCAAGAAAAGTATTTGAACCAAACCAAAATGAAGGAATGAGTATAAAAGAGAAACATCAACTTTGGCAGCTTTGACGCCTCTCGGTATTTTGATCAAAACCAGAGCTACGCCTATCGGATTGAGTTGAATTTTACACCGTTTAGAAGCTAAGACATAGCTCTACAATTTTTATGAAGCCATCGAAATTCATTTCATGCATTTTCGTAGTCAAAAATGGCAATTACATAGACTTAAGAAAACTGTCAGGTTACGTCAGGAAAGCAGGAGCAGTTTCGGGAGAAAGTCCATAACTAAATGTAGAAATATCGAAATCGAGTGCCGTCAGTGGATTTTAAAACTAGATTCATAGGGCTTTCAATGGTATAAAAATCAGACTCTAGTTCGTTGCCAATTGATACCAGAAAATCTGACAATTTGGCTGAAACTGGAGACTGTCGGGTAAAATACGGGAGCAGAGCAGTTAGGAGTATTTTGGACATTTCACTCAACACAGTGCTCCGATTGGGCTGAAATTTTGTGGGTGGAAAGCTAACTCAAATACCTACAATTTTTATGTTTTGTACAAAAGCTATTTTGCCTTTATCAAGGACGAATTTGCAGGTTAATTTGACACAAAAATGGGCAATACACCAAGGAAAAGTTTCTTCAAATTCTCACCAACACAAAGAAATCATCCTACCAAGCACAAGATTAAAGGAAGAGATGGTCTAGCAATTACCTTTCTTAGTTCCTCCTAACAAGAAGAAACAACCACAACTTCTTCAAAGCCCCCATTCCTTCCAAGCTTAAGTGTGAGTTGATGGCTGTGAAAACAAATCTTCCTTAGATGGCTCACAGGTTCAAGCAAGAAATCAAGTAGGATGGTGAAGTTTTTTTTTTCTCTTCCATTTCCTCACACACACACACACATCATGGCAGTCCTCTTCCTATCAAGTGAAACCCTAAGATGATGTGGTCTAGAAATGCTCCAAAGCCCCTTCTTTTAACCTCCCAAGATCGGCTCTCCCACAAGGCAAAATGGTCTTCAAGGTGTAAGTGAAGAGGGAAGGAAGATTGAACAAGTTTCTTGGGTGGATTTGGGTGAAGTTTTGGTAGTTTTTGAAGATGAAATCAAAGGGGAAGAGCGGGAACGGGTGCGGCTGGAACAAGAGAGGAAAAGAGAGGATTTTGGGTGTTTTGGTAAAGTGAAACAATGTAATGAAAAGATGACACAAAGCCTTACTTTAATATGCAAAAAGTCAACTTGAATATGTGGCCAAAAATGTCACTAAACTATCGACTTCTATGTCTTTTGGTCATTGAACTTTTTTTTAGCCAAAAATGTCACCGAACTCCTAAAAGCATGCAATTAAAATGATTTAAATCAATTATTTAGAAAAACAAATAATTAAATAATTAGGCCAAATGAAAATAAATTTTCGGGTCCTCACACTACAGAGGTCATTGAAGGTATGACCCTCCATTTACCATTGCCTAGTTAGAGTTAGACTTTTTGTAAGTTTTAGTTTCATGAGTGGGGTAGACATGAGGTCAAGCAAGCTACCTTACAAGTTCGAAGTTAAAACGTTTAAGGGAAAACTAAGGTTGGATTGCCAATTTGATGTGTAATGATCATAAGGTATGAATTTTGAGGACGAAATTCTTTTAAGGAGGGGAGGTTGTGAGGACCCGAAAATTTATTTTTATCTAACCTATTTATTTATTTAATTACTTAATTTCTCTGAATATTTGTTTTAATTGTTTTAAAACATTTTAATTGCAATTACACCATACATTACCTCATTTTATTTTAAAAATTTTATTTAACCTTCAATTTAATTTTCCTATCGCTCAATTATGAAAAAAATGAAAGAGACACATTTTTCGAGGTAAAAATTCGGGCAATGAGTGAAGTAGCGCTGGAGTGTAGGGATGATCAACCGTAGGTTAGAAATGTAATCAGGTGACTAGAGGTGAATTAAAAAGAGTGATCATAATTAGGGATTTGAAATTATAGTTTAAATTGGATTAACCTTCTCGGACTAGAATGTTAATTAACCATTGTTTCTTCCACTTAATTCACCCTAATTCACTTCAATTTTATTTCTTTTCATCTCTCCATCCTAATCGAGATTAACCCTTCAATCTCTAGCTAAGTGAGATAATTATTTTCCCTCCAAATTGTTAGCAAAAATTACTATTCATTTGTTGACTTTTGGGTCATAAGACAAGCTTTATGTCTTGTCTTTCTTTCTTCATTTAATTCCTTAAAAAAAACTACACAAAATTCATCTCACTCTCTCCTCTCTTGGCCGAACTCCCTCTCCCCCTCTTCCCTTGTTGTTTCATCAATTTCATCTTCCAAATTCTCTCTAAAATTATCTACAAACCTCCATTAATATTGTCTTAAGCTTGGGTTTGTGGTGAGGAGCATTAAGGAGCAACTCTTGGTAGGATTAAGGCAAGCATTCTTGGGGAATTTGTTAAACTTCTTAGAAGAGGTAAGGTGCTAAAGTTTCCATTTTTGTCTATTGGTTACAATTTCAAGCATGATATTAGGATTGGGGAGTTGAGAGGTTATTAGAACCTTGACATTTGTTGATGAAATTGATTCTTGTGTTTGTTTGCAATTTTGGATGATAAATTTCATTAAATTGCCTTTCTTGATTTTGGTTGAATGAGTGGGCTCTTGGACTCCCACAATTGTGATAATTTGATTTCTAGCATTATTATTGATGCAATGTATGTATTTAAGTTGGAAATTGTGGTTGAACATAGGAGGAAAAACATCAAGGAAAACCGGTTGGAAACGGAAGAAAAATGAGGAACAAAATTTCTGTTTTTCTTTTAATGTTGTGGCTGTGATTTTGGCAAGTTTAAAGGTTAATTGTGAGGCTTAAATATGAGGGTTAAGTTGTTAATTTGCCCCACACAAATCTCTTCAAAGGTTAAGCAAAGTTGGTGGTTAGTTGAAACAAGGAAAACTGGAAAATTGAGCAGGCATGCTGTCCGATTTTTAAGACTGTTTTAGTGCTAAATTTTGAGCTAAACTTGTATCAATTTTGACCATTATTAGGTCAAGGAAGGTTAAAACTATCTGGGGTTCTAAAATGAAGTCAATTGGAAGTAGTTTAGGTATGAAAAAGTTGATTAGAATAAGTGGTGCAAAACTTCACTGGTTTGAGGTAGTTTACTAAGCGAACTTTGGCCGACTAGAAACTGTCTTCCCATGTGGTTTTTTAGATAAATTTTGGTATAATGTATCTCATATACTGAGGGTTTTGCCTGAAAAATTTGGTGTTTTTACAGTACCATTTCGTTGCTCAAATGATGTTTCAAAACTGCCTCTTTAATCTGGAAAATTTTCCCCAGCTTTGAGCACTGTTTGAATTCATTTCAGTTTGACATTCATTTGTTTCAATTTATGGCTGAAATTTGGTGAGAACCTATCCTTTATATGTTAGTTTTGGTATATCAAATTTGGTAATTTTTGGACAAGAAACCATCACTCAAACAGGGCCTAGAATTCTTTCCTGCAAATCTGGAAAATAGAAATTTCAGAATTTCGAACCCACCCTGTTTGAACTGCTATAATTTCTTGCTCGAGTGTCGAAATTGAGTGCCATTGGTGGCATTTCAAACTTATTACATAGGAATTTAAACTTTTGTAAAATTCAGAGGCTAATTCATTTTCTAAAGTTTTTGGTGAATTTTCAAAGTTGACTGAAAAACCAACCTGTTATACCCTGTTTTGTACTGTAGCAGTTTCTTAATAAAAAATCTGGGCATTTTCTGTCAAGAATTTTATCATGGTGTCTTCTGGAAAGTTTTAGAGCATTAAATGAGGTTTCTAACAGTATCAAGCTTGTGAAATTTGGACTTATGTAGGTCAGGTTATGATTTTTCAAAGATTACTACTCAAATAGGAAGTTTTGAATTTGACTTTTCTTGAGCGAGGTTCGATTGCTGAAGTAGAAACTTATTTTTGTTGTTCTTTAAATATTTTAGGAGGTGGTGCTGAATTGCAAAATGATCCAAACTTGAACTCTGAGAACCTTGATTGTTCGCGTGAATAGCTCTCACTTATTCTCGACAATTGGTGAGTGTTCAAGTGCATGATTAATTATGCGTAAAATGATGTAAACAATTTGAAAGCATGTTTGTGTGATCTCGGTGAGCTGTACTTTATCAGCCACCTTATTGGAATTTGCCTCTAAATGAGTCCTACTATTTAAAATGTTAATTGATTGACTGCTTGAACTGTTTGAATTGTTTATAACTGTGGGGACGCCAAAACCCCATCGGGATTCCCTTCACCTTGTCCGGCAACAGGAGCTAGGGCAAGGGATGGGTGAACCATGGGTTTTTACTGTTTAAAGCACGTCGGTTGGAATAAGTCCACCGACTTGGCATACTCATAGTGGGTTGCCAATCACCGCTCAAATTGAGGAGTTGGGGGTGGCAAGTGTAAGTAGACGGAGAGGGATAAAAGTGGTGAATATGGACTGTGAGAGTGAGTGGTTGACGGAGTGTCAACATGTGACTTTAATTGATGCTGGTGAAGAAAATAATTGCAGAGAATTACGGAAATGTGGAGTCGGCCAACTGTATCCTTCAAAATTGTACTGTTTAAATGTTTTATTAACTATTTTGCTCTTTTCTGTTTCATTAATTTCTTTAATTGCTTTGAGTTGCCTGTGCACGTTTCTCTTGACCTCACTGAGCATTAGCTCACCCCAATTTGTTTTTCTTAATAGGTTTCGAGGTGAGGCACGTGAATCGAGAAAGTTAGTACTTTTGTAGAATTTTCTCATTTTGTATAAGATTGAAATTAGTGGATGAATTTGATGGTTTATGGTATTTTGTAGTTGTTATCAATGAGTTATTATCAATGTAATTTTGATGAAATTTTGGGGTTCGTATTTTGTGAGTGTTTATTAGTAATTTTAATAACTTTTATTGATGACTTTACGAATGAATGTCTGGATCGATATTTGGGAATTTGTAGTGAGTCCCGGCGAGAGCTGGGCAAATGGTCCGCCAAACCCTTTGGTTCACCCTTGGGGGAGGTGGGGCTGTCACACATACAACTTAACCAATTTTTCCATTGAGTACTTCATACTAATAGGCAAGAAATGGGCAGACTTAGTTAATCGATCCACTATAACTCAAATCGCATCATGACCTTTCCGTGTCCTTGGCAATCTCGACACAAAATCCATGGTGATATTTTCTCACTTTCACTCAAGTATCTCTAGCGGTTGCAACAATCCAGAAGGTTTCTGATGTTCCACCTTAACTCTCTGACAGACGAGATATGTCTGAACAAATCGAACAATTTCCTTCTTCATACCTTTCCACCAGTAGAGGCATTTCAAAACTTGGTAGATCCTATTATCTCCTGGATGAACTGTGTACTTGGAACGGTGAGTTTCCTCCAATATTTCCTTTCTAAGATCCTCATCTCTTGGTACCACTATTTGATCTGATACCTAAGAACTCCCTCAGATCCCATATTAAAATCCGATGTTTCCTCCTTTTGAACGTTCTCCATCCATTTTTGAACTTTCAAGTCATTCTTCTGAACTTCCGTAATCCTGTCTAGTAAAGTAGACTTCACCACAATATTTTCCAAAATAACCTTCTTGGGTTGAAGACAAGGGTTCCAAATGCTAACTTCCTCTAACATATGCCATTCCTTCTGTGACAGCCCCACCTCTCCCTAGGGCGAACCCTAGGGTATCGGCGGGCCGCCTGCCCAGCTCTCGCCGGGACTCATTACAGATCCTCAATTAACACAAATCTCAAATAATTACACCGCAAGATCTCCAAATAATAATTACATTTCCAACTAATCTAAATACACTAAAAGTCCAACTGTCCAATATTACAAATAGTACAAGAGACAATCCTGCCAGTCATACTAAGAAAAATCACTTCCTGCTTTCCTTCATCTCGAGCCCTGTTGGGGGGGGGGAAATAAAAATATTTTGGGGTGAGCTAAAGCTCAGTGAGTATCCAGTGAAAATAAGTTGGCAAATAGGTAACTCAGTAATTTAGTTTCTCGAACAATGATAAGATATCAAATGAATGGATTTTATTTACTCTGGTGAGCCAGTGGAGTCATTGCACTTAAACACCCAATGCTCAAACAAGCCACTGAATAGTAGAGCACTAATCATTAATAGTAGAGCCATTGGCTCGAGCAAGTCATTTCACTGGAAATCAAGTGGAGCCATTGGTGTCAAGTACAAAATCACCACATACTCACCGAGCCAAATCATGTGCAAATCATGTACACACAAGCACACACACCTCATCATGAAGTGATGCAATTAACAGTAGAAACTTTCGATTTGAAACAGTTTTAGGAATACTCACCAAGTTTCACACTCGTCCACATAAATCACCAATCACCATTCAATCTTCATCGCACATTCAAGTCCTGGGATCAAGTAAAATAACAAGACTTTCACAAATTCCAATCCAATCTATAAGGGTGAGCAAATAAGAGTCTTAACAACATCTTAGAACCATGCATGAGTGGGTCGGAACACGGCAAGAAGGCACGAGAGTCAAAAGGAATGAGAATAGCACTTAAGGAAGTGAAACTAACAATTGACAGGTTTGCCGTGCTTCAGTAATTTAATCATAACTGTGGCTGTGGTTATCGGATTGGGACGAATTTTATGGTGTTTCTAAGCTAAGACATAGGCCTATAACTTTCATGAAGAGGTCAAATACGAAATCATGCTTAATCATAGTCAAAATGGCAAATCTCAGAGAAGCAAGAAATCTGTCGGAATAATTTCAGGCTGGTCGAACAGTCTCGGGAAAACAGTCATAACTCGACGTAGAAAAATCGAAATCGAGCTCCGTCAGCGGCGTTTAAAACTAGGTTCATATGGATTTCTAACAGTATAAGGCTCAGATGCTAATTCATTTTATTTTGTGAACAGTAACCTCGGGAAGTGGACTGATTTCCATTTCTGATTTCCTGCAAAAATTTCCAGCTTTGACACAATCCTTCAATTAATCCTTTAAAGTCATTTCCATCATTTAACAAGGTGTTTAACATGCTAAAACAGCAATTAACTCCATCAATAATACATCACAAACTCTTAGACAATTCATCAAACACTTGGAAGGTTAAAACAAGAACCCAAGTTCAAGTTCTCAAACTCAAGAAACTCTTCCATAATTCTTTCTTCCAAACACCCATAAACACTTCAAACTCACTAATCATGCATCCACTTTGAATTTGAAGATCATTAAAGCATAGATAAATGAGGATTTACCTTGCTAGAAGAGTGAGAAAATCCACCCAAGAACTCCAAGTTTTCCAACAAAGCTTGATGATCAAGTAGCAATCCAACCTAGGGTTTCACTTGGAGATGTTTTTCTTCACTAAAATTGCTAGATTCTAACTTAGGGTTTTGTGGTTTTTCTCCTTGAGGTGGCCGGCCAAGAGAGAGGAGAGTGGAGGGAAAATTAGTTCAATTTTTTGAAAACAAGATGTTAAATAAGAAGACTTAAGTCAAGACTTTGTAGGTGGTTGACAAGTGGCTCAATTTAAGCCATGAATTGGAGTAAATTCTTCACATTTAGCCACTAATCCCTCAATGTAAAATATAACTACTTAATTCCCTATAAGTTTGATAATTTGGCTACATAAAACATGTAAAATGCAATTCCAAATTAATTTCGTACAATACATACAAAATAGTGTACTTAAGGAAAATAATGCACTTAATGAAAATTGTATGCTACCAATGTTTAAAGAAAACGATTTGCACTTAAATGAATACAATGAAAGATAATTCATGAAAAATTTAGGGTTTCTCGAAAGAAATATAAGCAAATAATTCAAGAAATTTCGGGTGTACAATTCAAGAAATTCTGGGTCCTCGCACCTTCACCATTAATCCTGCCACTTGAACCTTAAGACTTAAGACATCAGCCACCACATTAGCTTTTTCTGGATGATAATTAATTGTACAATCATAATCCTCCAAGAATTCCACCCACCTACGCTGCTTCAAGTTCAACTCCTTTTGGAAAAATAAATACTTAAGGCTTTTATGGTTAGTGAAAACCTCAAATGTCACCCCATACAAATAGTGTCTCCACTTATGCAAAGCAAACACCACTGCGGCCAATTCTAGATCATGGGTCGGGTAATTCTACTTGTGCGGTTTCAACTTCCGAGACGCATATGCTATAACTCTTTCATTCTGCATCAAAACACAACCTAAACCCTCTTTCGACGCGTCTGTGTAAACTACGTACACGTTCTTTCCATTTGGTAGGGCTAATATAGGTGTCTCAGTCAACCGTCTCTTCAACTCTTGAAATCTCCTTTCACACTTAGCGTCCCATATGAACTTGCCATGTTTCTTAGTCAACTCGGTCATAGGTCCTGCTATCTTAGAAAAGTCCTTAATGAATCGACGATAATATCTATCTAACCCCAAGAAACTTTGAACTTCCGTTGGATTTTCAGGTTACTTCTATTTCGACACTGCTTCCACCTTAGTTGGGTCTACAGAAATTCCATCTTTAGAAATGATATGGCCTAGAAAGGTCACTTCCTCCAACCAGAATTCACGCTTATTAAACTTGGCATACAGCTAGTGTTCTCTCAGGGTTTGCAGTACTTTCTTCAAATGTTGCTCATGATCTTCTCAAGTATTAGAATACATTAGAATATCATCAATGAACACCACCACGAACTGGTCCAAATATAACTTAAAGACTCGATACATTAGGTGAATTGATGAACCTAAAGGGCATCATTGCAAATTCAAAATGTCCATATCTCGAGTTAAAAGCTGTCTTGGATGTATCCTCCTCTTGGATCCTCAATTGATAGTAGCTCTATCTAAGATCCAATTTAGAGTATACTACCGCTCCTCAACTGATCAAAAAGTTCATCTATGTGGGGTAAAGGATATTTGTTCTTAATGGTGGCATCATTCAAATCTCGATAGTCTATGCACAACCTCAAACTTCCATCATTCTTCTTAACAAATAACACAGGTGCACCCCAAGGGTGAGTCACTTTCCTTAATAAATCCTCGCTCTAACAAATCTTGCAACTGAAACTTCAACTTTTTCAATTCAGCTGGAGCCATTCTATAAGGTGTTTTGAAAATAGGTGTTGTCCCCGGAACTATGTCAATCTTAAAAGCTATTTCTCTCTCAGGTGGTAATGATCCTAGTTCCTCGGGAAATACGCCGGGAAAATCTTTGACCTCTGGCACATCTTCCAATTTCAACTTATTCCCAAGAGTAGTTATTAGAAAAGTTAAGAACCCTTGGACTCCCTTACTCAACAATTTCCTAACTCGTATCCCCAAAATAAGAGTCGAAAATGCTAATCTACCCCTCACATCTAGCTTCAAAATTGGTTTCTCTAGAATGTACAACTCCACTATTTTCATCTTACAATTGAGTTGAGCATGATAAAGGGCTAACCAATCCATCACTAAAATGACATCATAACCTCTAATTGCCAAGCACATAAGATCTGCCAATAATTTCCGCTCTCCGACCCATACTTCACAATTCCTATAAACATAGCTAGATATCAAATTTTGGTTCCCAGTAGACGTTCTAACCTCCAAATCATATGGCAAACAATCAGGCTTAGCATCTATGCCATCATAAATGTAGGATTCACAAAAGAATGGGTCGCATCGGGATCAATTAAAACCCTAGCTAGACGATGGAATATAGGGATTGTACCTTCTATAACCTCAATAGGATTAGGAATCTGATGCTGGTTTATAGCATAAACCACAGCAGGTACTCTTGGTCGATTATCTCCCACACTCGATTGTTTGGTAGTTGGCTTAACAGTCTGCTGAGAACTACCCTTTACACGGCACGCCATCGGACAATTGGCAATTTGATGCTTGGCACTTCCGCAATTCAAGCACTTCCCAGTCTTCCTCCAAGAATCGTCCGCAGTATGATTCAATTTCCCATAGTACCTACAACCTACGTGGGATGTCGATACAAAACCTCTCTGTGAGGCATTTCTAGATTGACCCCATCCACTCGAAACTCCTCTAGCTATAGCCCCTCTTGATGCCCCAGCAATCCTCACTTTTCCCATACCTCTTCCAATCTTAGGGTTTAACGCATTCTCATGCAGTGGCCCCAATCCACTACCACTTGAAGCACTTCTCTTTTTGGCATAAAAGGCTTTCACTTGAAGTCTCCCACTCTCAACTCTTTGAGCCTTTTCCAAGGCCTTAGTAAAAGTGTGTATTTGGGTTGCAGCTAAGGCCTCTTGAATCTCTATATTTAACTCTTGTACAAATCGTCTTATCATTTTTCAATCTGTGGCTACTAGTTCTGAAGCAAATTTGAAAAGTTTGGTGAACTGGGTTTCGTAGTCAGCTATGCTCATGGATCCCTATTTCAATCTTATAAAGTCATCCTCTCTTTTCTCTTGAATCATAGGTGGCAGAAATTTCTCATTAAATTCCCTCTTAAAATTCACCCAAGTCTACAAAATTTGCTCTTTCCAACTTAGCCCTAATCACACTCCATCAAACCCGTGCCGCACCTTCAAATTGGAAAATGGTGAAGTTCACTCGTCTCTCCTCAGCATAGTTTAAGGCAACAAAGATATCAGTCATTCTCTCAAACCAATTCTCCGCCACTTCAGGATCAGCCTCTCCTAGGAATTTGGATGGCACAAATTTAAGAAAGCATTCTAGGGCTCTATCCTCCCCATGCTCAGGATCCCTAGGTTGGTTTTGAGGTTCAGGGTCTTGACGGTCGGCCAAACGCTCTAGAATATCCATTATTCTATTAATGGCAGTAGCCACCTGGTCCCCATCTCCACCTCCCGGTCCTTGTTCCGGTCCCACCTCTGGAGACCGGTCACTTTCAGAGGGTTGGGGCTGCCTACGCTCGCACCCTCGCTCTCGACCACGTCCGCGACCACGAGCATTCATGATCTTAGTTATGCCTAAATGCACAAATGAAAGTAATTATGCATGAGAAAAATTCAAACATATAAGCTAACAGTGGAAACAGTGAAAATAATATCAACTAGCATACATATACATTTCAGAGTTCATAGACAAATTAGCAAGTCATGGGGTAAATACAAAATATGTAGCACACATGGGCCACCAAAATACAAGTAGCAAGTCATTTAAAGTTACAGACCTTATAAGCCTCCCCCCAAGTAACCATTAACAAAAATAAAATAGAAGATCAGAATCCTAATCTAGCTCGCTACTGAGCCACTAGTTGGAACCCCTCAGATGGGTCCTCCTCAGATGGATCCTCCTCCGATGGGTCCTTCTTCCACTCCGCACTCACAGCCCTATCCACCACCTCCTCAACCAATATTGTACAGTTAGCGGCCTGATCTCAGACCCCCCAACTACTCTAGCCAATCGTGCATTAGCCTTCTAAAACTGATCACGAGTGCCATCAGCCCTATTCCGCTCGGCAGCCACCGTCTCCTCAAGTCCTTGGATCCTAGCATTCCGAGTCTCCACAGTGGTTCTCAATTTTGTAACCTTTTGCTGGAGTACCCTATTAGTATGCAACAACTGCCTATGCTCTGTATCCACTGATAGGACCAAATCATTAGGGTATGAGAACTGCTCCCTACATGCACAATGTGGAGTCCTATGAACAAGGAAGTACCAAACGCTGAGTCCCCCTGTCACCCGATACCTGATAGATCGAGGGGTTCTCATATTACCATTGTTCACTTTTTCCATTTCCTACAAAACAAACCACAAAACCCAAGATTAGAAATTTACTGTCATTCATCCACTCAAAGTATCTAACTTAAAATGTAACAAGGTTTTTTTTCCCGACTCTACACTCAAGACTAAAGTCCCTTCAATTTTCCAAATAGATCTCTAACGTACGCTCTGATACCAATTATGACGACTCCACCTCCCCCTAAGGCGAATCAGAGGGTTCGGCGGGCCACCTGCCCAACTCTCACCAAGACTACTAGCAGACCGACAAATAATTACAAATGTTCACCACTAAAACCATAATATAAGACCAAAAGTATTTACAACTTATCCATATAAAATAACTCCCCAAGTATCTCATTCAAAATTTTACATTCACTTCAACTCCCACAATTACAATATACATTACATCACATTTGGTTTCCAAAAAATTCAAAATGTCAAGCTTATGCAAAAGTGAGGTCCATACAAAAGATAGTCTCTTAACCACTGCTTTCTACCTCAAAACCTGTTAAGGAATCCAAAGCTTAAAGGGTTAGCAAAGCCCAATGAGGGCAAGAGGCATGCACGCAAGCAAGTCAAAATGAAACTTTGACAATTAAAGCAATTGAGAGAGTAAGATCGATAATATAGCACATAGAGCAAGTAATTAACATCATATAAAAGGATATGGGCAGACGCGGGAGGTAGAGGTGACTACCATCCTCAGGGACGTAGCACGTACCCCGTTCCAAATTTTCGCATTTGCCACGATCACAACTGACCCACTTCACGAGCTCTGGTACCTCCAATCGAAAATGTTGACACTCCGTCAACCACACACTCACAACCCGTAGGCACCACTTGAAACCCTCACCCGTCTACTTACACCCCCTGTACCGGGTCCGCTCGTCAATAATCAATAGTCAGTAATACTTGAGTATACCTTAGATGACGAATGCATTCCAATCGATAAAAAAGAAAGTAAAGGCCCATAGTTCACCAATCACTTGTCCAATCCCCTATTGCCGGGTCGAAGTGAAAAGCTCCCCGATAGGGTTTGGGCGTCCCCACAATTTCAATAGCAATAACAATCATTCAAGTGTATTAGAGCAATAATTCCAATTCAATGAGGGTGAGCACAATAAAGTACACGCTCGCCAAATCAATCCATAACATGCATCACATATCAATTGCATCAAATCAACATAAATTACAATCACCTGAACACTCACCAATAAGCAAGCAAGAACAAATTTAGATTTCCGAAGTTGGGTCACCTTCGCAGTCACCTTGATAACCTGAGCAAAAATAGCTATAAAAAACTATCCATTCTATCGTATATCTAAACTTAATTCTGACACACCTCAATTCTACGATGATAGTTCACGCCACAGTTTCTAATTCAGCCCATAACTAAAGTTATATATGTCAAAAATGGACATGATTTATGGTATTGGAAAGTAGATTCGAAATACTACAATTGTCCAGAAGACACTTTTGTAAGATTCAGTTCACAAGTCAGTCAAAACAGAGCCTCAAGCTGTAGCTCTTCTAGTACAAAAACAGATTAGACAGGCATTTTAACAAACTTTGTAGAATTACTAGGACTTGTAGAAATTTAGGAAAAATCTAAAATTTACACGGTTCAAATTATCTGAGTCTAGTTTCAAATGCCACAAACGGCACTTGATTTTGACCCCCGTACAAGAAATTACACTCTGTTTAGTAAAGGCCGGCTGGCTGACCTGACACACAAATTTCCAGATGACAAGGTTGAAATGCATGCTTCATTTGGCCAACGAAAATTCATGGTAAAATCACTAAATTTTTCACACTTAATCTCCACTGTATAGGCTAGGTTAGTGATGAATCTAAGTCAAAAATTCTTATGAAAAGTTAGGGTTTCAGGGTGGCAAACAGCTCCCCTATTCAGCACATCAAACTGCCAGCCCATACAAACTTTTATTTTGAAGTCTGAATCTGGCAGAAAACTACCTCCATTTTTTCCACATTTGAAGCCAAGTTCCTAATAATGATTTTTGAGTAAATTGTGATCAAAATGCACCAGAAATTTTGACAAAAATGGTGCCAAAACAGCAGCACAATCGGATAGTACTTTGGATAGAAAACTTTCCAGGTTTGTTTTCTTCACTTCACTCAACTTTAACACAACCAAGTGGAGGGATTTTTGGTAGATAATTTACACACACAAAGCCCAACATATATCAACCATTTTAGCATCAAAAGTCATGAAAATTATGGGGTAAAAGAAGTAGAAAAATATCCAAGAAAACTGGACAGTAGCAGCTCAACCTCACCAGATTTTTCCTCAGCTTTCACACATCCACTGGAGCCAACATCTAACACAACAACAACAACAACAGTAGCTAAAGCCCTCAAAACTACAACCTTGTGGGAGTTCCAAGAGTCCACTTAAATCAATCAAAACAACAAGAATGTCACCAATGAACCAATGAAGCTATATACTACCAAATAAATAACTCAATGGACAAGAAAGGGTTGGAGAATTCTTACCTTACTTCCAAGAGATATAAACCCTAAAATAATGGTCGTCTAGGAGCCACCAAAATCACCAAATTTTCACCTCCTAGAGCTCGGGTTCCTCAAGAGTCCATGGCCTCCAATTTGCAAGAGAAGAAGTGGAAGATCAAGCAAGTTTTTGGCCAAGATTTTTACAAGAAATTTGAGAGATTCTTGAGAGCAAAATGAAGAGAAAAAATCGGCACAATGGAGCTTGGAGAGGAGAGAGAGTGTTTTTGAATGTTCTCTTGACTTGATGGAATGACAAGGGTTTGACATAAAGAAAAAATGACTTTATGTCATGTCGGGAAGTCAACTAGGAATAGTGTCATGACGTGACACCGATGATTCCGATTTCTCTCACTTGTATACCTCGAACACATTACTTAACACTCAAAACCTATGTCTAATGGGTGACTCTAGACTTAAACATGAAATATAAGCACTCATGTAGTATAAGAAATGAAAGAATGTAAACACGTGCGACAAATTTTGAAAATTTTTCATGTCAATGCATTTGACACAAAATAATCAAATAAAATGATTTAAGATAAAATAAAGTGATATAGAGATTATCAAAATAAATAAAATAAATAAATAAATAAATGAATAAAATGATGTTACGGGTCTTCACATTACCGATCAAGTATTTTTCCATAATCTTCACTTGATTATAATACATGACAAGGGTATAGTTCCTACCATCTATTTCATGACCATCCAAA
Organism: Gardenia jasminoides; assembly: GCA_013103745.1. Classification (NCBI taxonomy): domain Eukaryota; kingdom Viridiplantae; phylum Streptophyta; class Magnoliopsida; order Gentianales; family Rubiaceae; genus Gardenia; species Gardenia jasminoides. Next base: position 25,958,738 of record CM023095.1, read on the forward strand.
GCTTTTCATGGCATATATTCATTTCACACATCACATGCATCTTTATTTAAATTCATCAAAATATGCCACTCAATTTACAAAGTATTACAAATAAGCATATAATAAAGTATGCTTTTCATGTGAGAAAACTTATACTTAACGTAAGGGCCTCAAAAATTTGAATTTATTTTTAAAATGCACGATATTATTTATATTGAGTATATTTATTGAAATATTAGTGAAAATATGTTTAAAAGTGATTATTTCTCAATTTAGAGAATTTTATACCTAATTGTTTGTATGTGTGGTTTTGGCCAAAATTTAGCTTAAAAAATTGTCTGACGGTGAATAGTGACTTGGACTTGAAATCGAGCATATTTAGTGATATTTTGGGAATATTATTATGGTGAGATAGTGTTAGGATGAAAGAAACCAGTGAAGACTGTCAGCGCTGAGAAAAGTGCCAAAAAGCACTTTTTCCCTTAAAATAAGGAAATGCACTTTTTGGCACCTTTTAGCCTTGACTTTTTGGTTCCTTGGAGCTCATTTTTCAGCTACAAATTTGGGCAGTTAGAGAGAGAGGCAGCCGAGAGAGAGAGCTTGAGAAAGGGAGAGAAATTGTCTTCAAACTTCTTCCAATCTTCCATCAATCTTCTTGAGCTTCAAACACCATCAACCACCATCATCTTCTTCCCTTCTTGCAGCCAAGAGAGAAGCAAAGAAGGGGCTGGTCCCACTTTTAGAGGGAAAGAGAGGTAAGATTTTGGTTTGATCTTCCATTTTCTTTTCTTCCAACAAGTAACTTGAGCCTATGAAACTTGAATGATGGATGGTGGGCTTGATTTCTTCCTTCCCATTTCAGCCGAACCAAGGAGAGAGGAGAGAGAGTGAGGTCTGAATTTTTGAAGGAAAAGAAAGGAAAAGAAAAGCTAGAGTGATTGTTTAAAAACTTGAGATCGAGCTTGGGCTTGCATTTGGAGGCGAATTTATTAACAAATCTTCAAGATCTTGGGCTAGGATCAAGGTTTTTGGAAGCCATTAAGCTTGGAGGCTACTTTCTTGAAGGAAAGCTCGAGGGATTTCATTGGATCTTGCCGGATCTCGTTGGATCTTGATAGATCCAGAGATATAAACCTCGAATCTTGCAGATCTAGCTTTATTAGTGTTGGTTAGTGTAGATCTGTGGTTTATATTGATAAAAATGATCTCATCTGAAAAGATGAAGTTGGGCTCTTGAAATCCCAACCTAGGTAGCGGACTTGAGGTGGCATCTAGGTAGCTGGACTTGAGGACCCGATTGGGAATTGATTGTTATTTGTGAACCTGTCTTGATATGGTTAGAAATTAGGTTTTCAGCTTGTTGAAAAGTTGAAGGAAAATGTATGTTATGGCCAAACCCATACTTGGGGATTTCAATGTTTGATTTTGGAATGTCGTGAATGTTCTCGAAGGGTTTTAATTTTTGAGAAAAATGTGTATATTGCTCAAATGTGGATGTGTGTGTGTGAGTGAGTGTTTGGATTGTAAAAAGGGTAAAAAGTGTAGTTTTCATGAAATTTAAGTGAAAAGTGCTATTTGACTGAATTTGAAGGTTTTACGGGTATTTTGTTAAATTGGGATTTGAATATAATGGTTTGATTTGAAGCTGCTTATGTCAAAATAGAAGTTTCAGCCAAAAATGAATGTCGAACGTGTTGTGTAAAAAGTGATTTTGAGGTGTGAGTCCTCCCTTAAATGTTTTGTGAAAAAGAACGTGCTTGTAGTGCCAATGAGTATATCGGCGAGATGTTTCCTTTTGAAATGATAAAGTGATTTCCCAAGGGGATTTATTTGGAACTTTGAGCTATGTGAAAAGAAGGCTTTTCCTCGAGAGAGTTTTAGAAAATTATAGTTTGAAACTAAAAATGGAAGTGAACTGTGATTAGTGAATGAAAAAGAATGAATTGAATCTCATCGATTGTTTTAAATTATTTTAGGGAGTGTGCAAGGCGGTGATTTTGAACCCCACGCGGAAGCTGAACCTACTCGTGAGTTTCCATGCTTGTTTCAGGTTTACGCAAATGTTTGTAAATGAATGCAATGAAGTGATTGTTATATGAAAATTGATCTTTGAACCCTGTGATGGGGATGGTATGTACTTTATCGCACCTACTCCATTTGAGTAAAAGTGATTGTGAAAGTGACTTGAAGTGATTGATTGTAAAGTGCTCTAAAGTGTATTATAGTGATTGCATGTGTTTGGAAAGGTCAGGAAATCCCTGAGACCTATAGGTGAACCCGTCGACTCGAGCCGGAGGCTAGGCCTAGGTCGAGGAGAAAGGGAAGAGCCATAGGGTTACCTAAATGTCACAAAGCACGTTGACTCGCACCATGATATATGCTCTGAACTTGGTTTTGAACCAGTCTCCAAAAGAGCAACAACCCAAGAAGTGAAGTGAATTGAAAATGTACTCTGGACTTGGCGTATGGACTTGTCCCTAATGGAGAGTACTTAAATAAAGTGAAGTGTTTTAAAGTGAAGTGTATTCTGAGACTTGTCTCAAAAGTGAAAGGCAAAGGTACACTATCAAAATGAAGTGAAAAGTGTTTGGCGTGCAGGCCCGGTGAGGGTTTGGAGGAGTAAGGAGAAAGAGAGGTTCTACATGGTAATAGTGACAGTTGACGGAGTGTGTCAACTACCTGGTTCGTGGACAAACATCGTGGAACTTGGCCCCTGAGGGCCCCCGTATCCAACATTGTGTTGTTAATTGCTTTTCTTATTTGTTTAAGTTTCAAGTGTACTTGTAAAGTGAATTTTTTTATGTATTGAGTGAATTGCATGTTTTTGGGAACTCACGGGTTTTTTAGCTCACCCTTTCCATTTGTTTTCCTTAGCAAGAAATGAGCAACCAAGTGGTGGTGCCAACCCTTGAGATTAGGGCTTTCATATGTTTTGATATGTATTTTGGAGAATTTTGATTATTGTCCCTTTTGTGGACTCTTGTATAATGGAACTATGTATTATTGAATTGTAACTTGGAGGTGGTGTAATCGTAAGACGTTGTATCCTTCATTATTGTATCCAGGGTTTTAGTTCGTTAAGTTATATTGAACAAGTGAGTTAGTAAGTCCTGGCGAGAGCTGGGCAAGCGGTCCGCCTTAGGGGAAGGTGGGGTCGTCACAGGTGGTATCAGAGCCTAGGTTTGAATAGTCCGGCATATAGTGAGAGTTAGTGAATTGTTAAGAGTTTAGTAGGTTGGGAATAAAAGTGAAGTGAGGGTTATTTGGTTATGATTAAGGCATTGTTGACCTTAAATTAGAACGAGTACTAATGGGGATTCTTTCTTGTAGGTCATGGAGCCCTGAGGTAGTAGTGGGCTGGACACGCATGCCCATAGTTTCTGACCTGGTTCCCAAACCCCTAGGATCTCTAGGCGCTCCTGTGGATGTTGGAGAGCCTTTGCTTATCCAGATCATGTGGTCTTGGCAGTGTACCGAGAGAGGAAGAGGCTGACTAGGATCAAATGAGAGCCTGCAGAGAGATTGAAAGGCTTTGCCACCGTAGCTCGTGCCCATTGGCTGGGATTGGAGAGCTTGAGGTCGAGGTTCGCCATTAACGAGCCGCCAGATAGTGAAGGTGGCTCGAGAGAGGGCCGAGGACATTGCTACTGGATGTGAGGCCTTGATTGGAGGAGTGATTGAAGCTAACCGAGTCGAGGAGGATTCTGCTAATCACCCTGATGCTGATTTGGGAGAGCTCCAAGTGAGTCCCTGGAGACGCCTGCCATGGCCGAAGGGATCCTCGCACTGATGTCCATCCTCCTAGGATGAGTCCACGGAGACTTCTTCTTACTAGACCTGATAGATTAGCTTGACTTGACCTTAGAGTTTTTGTAATCTTTTGTGGGGAGTAAGTCCTGAGAGGGTTCCCCAACTTTGTAAAGTGCATGCTTGCTAACTCTGCAAGTATCATATTTTTGTTTAAGTGTACTTGAGAACTTGATATGCCAATGTGTATCTTTTGACAAAAGCATGCTTAATTGATGTACTCTTGGCACCATATTGTAATGAAATGTAATTATGAAAGTGTTTTGCCTACTTTCTAAAGCAATTGTTCTAATTGTGTTGTTACTTTTCCTGTGTTCATGATAATTTGATGGCCCTCTAGAGAACTATGGATGGTAGGAGAGGACGAGGTCGGGGGCGTGGAACTAGGCTTCTTCAAAGTACTGGAGATGACCATGAATCTACTGCTGATCAGAATCAAGGGGCCGGGGTTAACTTTGTAGAAAAAATGGCTACGGCCATGAACCGTATGAATGAGATTTTAGATCGTATGGCTGGGCAACAAGGCCCTGGACCTGAGCAACACCTTGGTAACTTTGGAGTTGGTGAGGATCGGGCACTTGAGAGATTCCAAAGATTTAACCCCCCTAAATTCTGTGGTGAACCTAACCTTGAAGTTGCTGAGGGTTGGTTAGAAAGGATTTCTGATATTTTCACTGCTTTAGACTATACTGAGGAAAAGCAAATAATCTTTGCCACATTCCAATTTGAGGGAGCTGCCCGTTCTTGGTGGGCCATGATAAGAACCAAGTGGGAGAGAGAGAACACCCCTAGGACTTGGGTAAATTTTACTCGAGAGTTTAATGCCAAGTTTCTTCCTCCAATAGTGCAAGAGAAAAGGGAGGACGATTTCATTAGGTGTAAACAAGGATTACAGAGTGTGACGGAGTATGAGGCACAGCTACTAAACTCCAAGATTTACCCCTGAATTGGTGGCCACTGAACAGAGGAGAGTAAGAAGATTTGTCCAGGGATTGAATGTAGAGCTACAAGAGATCTTAGCAGCTGCCCAAGTTAATACTTTAGTGAAGCTGTGGAAAGGCCTCGTGAGGATTGAAGGAGCCAAAGCACAAGTGAGGAATTTTAATGCAAGAAAAGGAATGCACCTAGTGGTAGTCGCGGGCCCAATGGACATGAATGTTCCAACCCTAAGTTTGGAAGAGGAATGGGTAGGACAACCCCTCCTGATGCCAAGGGATGAAATTCTGAGAGGGACATGCTCAAGAGGAGGAGTGTCTAGAGGGAGTGTGAGAGGAAGAGGGCTATCAAGAGGAGGTTCCCAAGGAAGTCAAGTCTCACCCCTAGCTTGTCTCAGGTTTTGTGGGAAGCCAAACCACACCGGAGAATGAATATTGGAGAAAGAGTGGAGCATGTCTTAAGTGTGGTAGTACGGAGCACCGCCATCATCATGCATCCAATGGCCCAAGGAGGTATGACCCAACCAGCAAGCAAACCCACGCCACCAAGCTAGTGCCGCAGGGAATCGACCAAGAGTACCGTAGGGTTCTACCATTCACCAATAGCAAGTTCCTGACCCTACTGAAGTGGTTGAAGGTACCATCCCCGTCTTTCACCGATTAGCTAAGATTTTGATTGATCCTGGTGCATCACATTCTTTTGTGAATCCTTCCTTTTTAAATGGAGTAGACATAAAGCCTACTAGATTACCTTATGATTTGCAGGTTAAGACACCCACGGGGGAACAAAGTTTAATTACTAGTTGGGTATACCAGAATTGTGATGTTTGGATAGGAGAAAGGAAGCTAATGGTGGACTTGATTAGTCTAGATATCAAGGGGTATGATGTTATCATAGGGATGGATTCTCTAGCTCGTTATCATGCTAAATTGGATTGTAAGGCAAAGACTGTGGAATTTTCTATTCCTGGAGAGGCTACCTTGAGGTTAGACGTAAAAGGGAGAGTAGCATCATCTGCCCTCATTTCGGGGATTAAAGTGAGAAAATTGTTAAGTAAAGGGGCTCAAGGGTATTTGGCCTTTTTGATAAATCCCCCTAATGATAAAATGAAGTTGGAGGAAGTGCCGATTGTGAAGGATTTTCCCGATGTCTTCCCAGAGGAATTAGAAAGTCTACCTCCGAATGGTGGAATTTAAGATTGATTTGTTGCCGTGGACAGCTCCAATTTCCAAGACTCGATCGAATGGCTCTAGTTGAACTTAAGGAATTGAAGGTCCAATTACAAGATCTATTGGAGCCAGGTTTTATCGTGTGACTCACCTGGGGAGCACCTCTCTTTGTTAAGAAAAAGGATGGAAGTTTGAGGTTTTGCATTGATTATCGAGGGCTTAACGATGTGATAATAAAGAATAAGTATCCACTACCGCTCATTGATGAACTATTTGACCAATTACAAGGTTCAGTGGTCTTTTCTAAATTAGACCTTAGGCAAGGGTACTACCAATTGAGGATTAGAAAGGAAGATGTACCGAGGACTGCTTTAACCGAAATGGACATTTTGAGTTTGTGGTAATGCCCTTGGTTAACCAATGCCCAGCTGCATTTATGGATTTGATGCAACGGTCTTTAAACCTTATTTGGACCAATTTGTGGTTGTATTCATAGATGAAATTTTGGTATACTCGAAGACCCGAGAGGATCATGCTCAACACTTGAAGATAGTGCTCCAAACTTTAAGAGAACATCAATTGTATGCTAAGTTCAACAAGTGTGAGTTTTGGTTAGAAGAAGTGTCCTTTTTAAGGCATAAAATCTCTAAGGATGAAATTGTGGATCCCTCCAAAGTGGAGACAAGTGACTCAATGGAGGCAATATAGAAACCCACCAGGTTAGAAGTTTCTTGGGCTGGATACTACCGCGATTCATTCAGATTTCTCAAAGATTGCGGGCCACCGACGGATTTGACTAAAAAAGCATGTTAAGTTTGTTTAATCCAAAGTGTGAGGCTAGTTTTCAAGAGTTAAAGAAGCGCTTAACAACAGCCCTGTTGACCTTGCCAAATGGAAAAGATGGGTTTGTAGTTTATCTGCACTGAAAGAAGGATTAGGTGTGTCCCATGCAAAATGGAAAAGTTATTACCTATGCCTCTAGGAAATTAAAGCCTCATGAGCAAAACTATCCAACACATGATTTGAGTTGGCAGTATCTTGTAACAAAAAAGTGGAGACATTACTTATAATGGGTGACATTTGAGGTTTTACCGATCACAAAAGTCCAAGTATTTGTTCTCTCAAAAGGAATTGAATCTACGACAAAGGCGATGGTAGAATTTCTTGAGGACTATGATTGCACCATAAGTTATCACCTCGAAAGGCCAACAAGGTAGCATGCCTTAAGTCTAAAAAAGCTCAAATAGAGGCAGTTTGATGGTAAAGGAGTGGAAAATGTTAGAAAAGGTTGGTGAATGGAACCCTCATTTGAAAAAACAGAAGGTTATCTTTGGGAATATAGTGATGAGATCTTCTATCCTAGAACGTATTAAAAAGGCACAAAAAGGAGATTTCATGGTGTAAAAGTGGATTGGAAAAATGAATAAAGGAGAAACCCTAGACTTTAAGTTAGAGCCTGAAGGGATTTTGAGGTTTCGAAATCTTGTTGTTGTTCCAAACAATGAAGAGTTGAGGAAAGAAATTTTGGAAGAAGCACATCGTTTTAAGTATACAATTCACCCTGGGAACAATAAAATGTACCAAGACTTGAAAAGGATGTATTGGTGGGATGGAATGAAGAGAGATGTGGCCAGATTTGTTCAGACTTGTCTCGTGCCAACAAGTTATGAGCACCAAAACCTTCGGACTTTGCAACCCTTAGAGATACCTGAATGGAAATGGGATCATATCACTATGGATTTTGTGGCTGGATTGCCTAGGAGTCAAAAAGGAGATGATGCGCTTGGGTGATAGTGGATCGACTTACTAAACCGCTCATTTTTTACCGGTAAGTATGAAATGTCCTTTGAGAAGTTGGCTTCGATTGTACTTGGATGAAATTGTTAGACTACATGGGGTACCTGTGAGCATCGTCTCTGATAGAGACCCAAGGTTTGTTTCTCGGTTCTGGCAAAAGTTACAAGAGAATTTGGGGACTAAGGTTAGTTTGAGCACCGCTTATCATCCCCAAATGGATGGACAATCTGAAAGGACAATTCAAACTTTGAAAGACATGTTGAGGTTATGTATATTGGATTTTGGAGGAAGTTGGAGTCAACACATGCCTCTAGTTGAATTTGCCTACAACAATAGTTACCATGCTTCAATTCAGATGGCTCCTTATAAAGCACTTTATGGGAGAAGGTGTAGATCACCTATTCATTGGGATGAAGTAGGGGAAAAGAAAATTCTAGATCCAACCACTATTCCTTGGGTTGAAGAGGCTTTTGAGAAAGTAAAGTTAGTTCGAGAAAGACTTCAAACGGCTCAAAGTCGACAAAAGAGTTATGTCGATAACCGAAGAAAGGATTTGGAGTTCGATGTAGGGGACAAAGTATCTCTCAGGGTTAAGCCTATGAAAGGAGGAGTAGTATCCAAAAAGGGGAAGCAATTGAAACCACGATATGTGGGACCATTTGAGATTCTCAAGCGAGTAGGCAAAGTGGCATACCAGTTGGATTTACCCTCGAGCATGTCAAAGATCCATAATGTTTTCCACGTGTCCATGCTTAAGAAGTATCATCCAGACCCAAGCCATGTGTTACCCTTAGGAGAGATTGATGTGGATGAATCCTTGTCCTATGAAGAGCGACCTGTAAAAATCCTCGGCAGAGAAGTGAAAGACTTGAGGAACAAGAAGATCCCATTGGTCAAAGTTCTTTGGAGGAATCATGCTATTGAGGAAGCAACATGGGAATTGGAGGAAGAGATGAAGAAGAGTCATCCAGAGTTATTTACCTAGAAAGGTAAGGAATTTTGAGGACAAAATTTTTTTAAGGGGGGAAGGATGTGAGGGCCTCAAAATTTTGAATTTATTTTTAAAATGAACGATATTATTTATATTGAGTATATTTATTGAAATATTAGTGAAAATATGTTTAAAAGTGATTATTTCTCAATTTAGAGAATTTTATACGAATTGTTTGCCGGTGTGTGGTTTTGGCCAAAATTTAGCGTTAAAAATTGTTCCGACGCGTGAATGTGACTTGGAGTTGAAATCGAACATATGTAGTGATATTTTGAGAATATTATTATGGCGAGATAGTGTCGGGATGAAAGAAACCAGTGTAAGTTAGACTGTCGCGTGTGACGCGACATAAAGTGCCAAAAAGCAGTTTTTCCCTTAAAATAAGGAAATGCAATTTTTGGCACCTTTTAGCCTTGACTTTTTGGTTCCTTGGAGCTCATTTTTCAGCTGCAAATTTGGGCAGTTAGAGAGAGAGGCAGTCTAGAGAGAGAGCTTGAGAAAGGGAGAGAAATTGTCTTCAACCTTCTTCCAATCTTCCATCAATCTTCTTGGAGCTTCAAACACCATCAACCACCATCATCTTCTTCCCTTCTTCCAGCCGAAGGAGAGAGAAGCAAAGAAGGGGCTGGTCCCAATTTTAGAGGGAAAGAGAGGTAAGATTTTGGTTTGATCTTCCTTTTCTTTTCTTCCAACAAGTAACTTGAGCTTATGAAACTTGAATGATGGATGGTGGTTTGATTTCTTCCTTCCCATTTCAAAACCAAGGAGAGAAGAGAGAGAGTGAGGTCCAATTTTGAAGGAAAAGAAAGGAAAAGAAAAGCTAGAGTGATTGTTTAAAACTTGAGATCGAGCTTGGGCTTGCATTTGAGGCGAATTTATCAACAAATCTTGAAGATCTTGGGCTAGATCAAGGTTTTGGAAGCCATTAAGCTTTGGAGGCTACTTTCTAGAAGGAAAGCTCGAGGGATTTCATTGGATCTTGCCGGATCTCATTGGATCTTGATAGATCCGGAGGTATAAACCTCGAATCTTGTAGATCTAGCTTTATTAGTGTCGATTAGTGTAGATCTGTGGTTTATATTGATAAAAATGATCTCATCTGAAAAGATGAAGTTCAGCTCTTGAAATCCCAACCTAGGTAGCGGACTTGAGGACCTGATTGGAAATTTGATTGTTATTTGTGAACTTGCCTTGATATGGTTAGAAATTAGGGTTTTCAGTTGTTGAAAAGTTGAAGGAAAATGTATGTTATGGCCAAACCCATGCTTGGTGATTTCAATGTTTGATTTTGGAATGTCGTGGATGTTCTCGAAGGGTTTTACTTTTTGAGAAAAATATGTATATTGCTCAAATGTGGATGTGTGTGTGTGAGTGAGTGTTTGGATTGTAAAAAGGGTAAAAAGTATAGTTTTCATGAAATTTGAGTGAAAAGTGCTATTTGACTGAATTTGAAGGTTTTACGGTATTTTGGTTAAATTCTGGGGATTTTGAATATAATGGCTTGATATGAAGCGTTTTATGTCAAAATGGAAGTTTCAAAAAATGAATGTCGAACGTGTTGTGTAAAAAAAGTGATTTTGAGTTGTGAGTCCCACTTAAATGTTTTGTGAAAAGAACGCGTGCTTTAGTGCCAATGAGTATATCGGTGAGATGTTTCCTTTGAAATGATAAAGTGATTTCCTGGGGAGAACTTTGAGCTATGTGAAATGAAGGCTTTTCCTCGAGAGAGTTTTAGAAAATTATAGTTTGAAACTAAAAGTGGAAGTGAACTGTGATTAGTGAATGAAAAAGAATGAATTGAATCTCATTGATTGTTTTAAATTATTTTAGGGAGTGTGCAAGGCGGTGATTTTGAACCCCACGTGGCTTCGAACCTTACTCGGTGAGTTTCCATGTTTGTTTCAGGTTTACGCAAATGTTTGTAAATGAATGCAATGAAGTGATTGTTATATGAAAATTGATCTTGAACCCTCGATGGGATGGTATGTACTTTATCGCACCTACCCATTTGAGTAAAAGTGATTGTGAAAGTGACTTGAAGTGATTGATTGTAAAGTGCTCTAAAGTGTATTATAGTGATTGCATGTGTTTGGAAAGGTCGAAATCCCGAGACCTATAGGTGAACCCGACTCGAGCCGAGGCTAGGCCTAGGTCGAGGAGAAAGGGAAGAGCCATAGGTTACCTAAATGTCACAAAGCACAAGGACTCGCACTCTGATATATGCTCGAACTTGGTTTTGAACCAGTCTCCAAAAGAGCAACAACCCAAAGAAGTGAAGTGAATTGAAAATGTACTGACTTGGCATGCATGGACTTGTCCCCAATGGAGTACCTTAAATAAAGTGAAGTGTTTTAGTGAAGTGTATCTGAGACTTGTCTCAAAAGTGAAAGTGCTGTACACCATCAAAATGAAGTGAAAAGTGTTTGGCAGTGCCCAGTGAGGGTTTGGAGGAGTAAGGAGAAAGAGAGGTTCTACATGGTAATAGTGACAGCTTGACCTGAGTGTCAACTACCTGGTTCGTGGACAAACATCGTGGAACTTGGCCCCTGAGGGCCCCCGTATCCAACATTGTGTTGTTAATTGCTTTTCTTATTTGTTTAAGTTTCAAGTGTACTTGTAAAGTGAATTTTTTATGTATTGAGTGAATTGCATGTTTTTGGGAACTCACGGGTTTTTTAGCTCACCCTTTCCATTTGTTTTCCTTAGCAAGAAATGAGCAACCAAGTGGTGGTGCCAACCCTTGAGATTAGGGCTTTCATATGTTTTGATATGTATTTTGGAGAATTTTGATTATTGCCCCTTTTGTGGACTCTTGTATAATGGAACTATGTATTATTGAATTGTAACTTGGAGGTGGTGTAATCGTAAGACATTGTATCCTTCATTATTGTATCCTTCATTATTGTATCCAGGGTTTTAGTTCGTTAAGTTATATTGAACAAGTGAGTGAGTGAGTCCCGGAGAGTCGGACAGGGTCCTTGACCCCTTTGGTCCTGGGGGAAGGTGGGGTCGTCACACTTAATATCTGAGAAAACACAAACCTCAAATTGCTCACTTGATGAGATTATTAATTTATCCTTAACTTGCTTCAAACCTATAATGAATATATATATATATATATATATATATATATATATATGAATATATATATCGACACACACATACACACATACATTAATTCTTATTTCCTACTCTTAAAGTGCTTATCTCTATCTTGCGTAACCCTAGAAAATGTGTCTAAACCTTTTATATAAAAATTATTTGATACATTTTCAAAAATGCAAGGTTTTCCATTTAGATATTCCTAATTTAGAAAGTTTCCCTGTTTAGGATGTGACCTAACTCGGTTATCCATAAAATAAGTGTTATTTATTTATCTATTTAACTTATGCATTTACGTATGTACTTATTCATTTATTTATTTTATTATCTATTAAACAATTTGATTTAGCTATTTATTTATTTATTTAAATTATTTATTCATTTAATATTTATTATTTATTTTTCTAGAAATGGCCTGTATTAGTCAAAGTCAATTTAAATTTAGGTTTGGACATAAAGCTAAGTGCAACCATAAAAACACATTTTTCTTTAATCAATTTGGACTTAAAAGAAAAACTTGAACCTTTGGTATGTTTAATGGGTTTATTTTTTGAAACTTTGGTTATTATAAAAAAAATTGGATTTTCAAAACTCTCTTAAAAATATATCAAGAATCGGGCCCTTAGATTCCTTGATCAAAGATGAGGCGTGTATTGAAAGTAATTCACTATTATTTAAGTTAAAGATGTGAAGAAACTAATGTTGTTTTAATTCAAAAAAAATGTCATTTTCTGGGTAGAGAAGGAATTGTTTTAGGTCACAAGATTTTATCCAAAAGATTAGAGGTGGATAGAGTTAAAGTTGAATTAGTAGCAAAAATGCCTCCACCTACTAATGTTGAGGGAATTAAAAGTTTTCATGGACATACTTGTTTTTATCTTCAATTTATTAAATATTTTTCCAAAATTTCTAAACCATTATGTGATTTATTGAGCAAAGATGATGTATTTGAATTTAATGATGATTGTATAAATACTTTTAACAGGTTAAGGAAGAAATTGACCTCAGCTCCAATCATGGCTTCACCAAATTGGTCACTACCATTTGAACTTATGTGTGATGCTAGTGTTTTTGTAGTTGGATTAGTTTTAGATCAACAAAAGGAGAGAAAATTGCATATTATATGTTATACTAGTCAAACTCTAAATAAAATGCAAAATAATTATGCAGCCAAAAGTACCTGTTAAACAAGAAAGATGCTAAATCAAGATTAACTCATTGAATTTTGTTATAGTATGAATTTGATAGAGGGATTAAAGATAAAAAGGGATCAAAGAATGTAGTGTCAAGTCATCTTTTAAGATTGGAGTATATCCCTGCATAAGATCAAGTTCCTATTAGAGAAGAATGTCAGCTGAATATGTGTTTGTCATTACTGAGTCACCTTGGTATGCAGATTGTGTTAATTATTTGATAAGTGTTATTCTACCTAATGAATTAAACTGCCATCAAAAGAAAAAAATTTTCTTTATGATGTGAAATTTTCTTTTTCTTCATGATGTGAAATTTTCTTTTGCAAAAAGCCATTGTTTTATAAGCATTAGAAAATGTGCGCCTGAAAATGAAATAATAGCATTCTTTATCATTGTTATATCCGAGAAGTAGGAGAACATTTTGGTACATGCTCAACAATTGCAAAGGTATTGCATGATTTTTAAGGATGCTAGAGATTTTGTTAAAAATCGTGATGAATGTCAAAGAACTGGTAACATCTCTAGATGAAATGCTGCTTAATGTTTTTCTAGAAGTTGAATTACTTGATGTTTGGACATAAATTTTATAGGACCTTTTCCTATATCATATGACAATGAATACATACTTATTGCTATTTGATTATATGTCTCGATGGATAGAAGCAATTGTAACTCCAACTAATGATGTAAGGTTGTATTAAAATTCTTGAAAAAGAATATTTTTACTAGACTTGGGATCCATAGAGCCATAATAATTGATGAAGGTAAGAATTTTAGCAATAAATAATATGATTTATTTTTGTTTAAATATGACTTTAGGCATAAAACATCACTTGCTTACTATCCACAAGAAAATGGCCATGTTGAACTTGCTAATAGGGAATTAAAGTAAATTTTAGAAAAAACTGTGAGCAAATCTAGAAAAGATTGGACTAAAAAGTTAGATGATATTTTACGGCTTATAGAATTGCATATAAAACTCCTTTAGGTATGCCACTGTTAATCATGATCCCGTATTTTGACAATTACAAAACAATTGAAGAAGTTTATCTAACATTTTCCATTAAGGATATTTGCAACTCAGGTAATCATTGCAACTGGTGCAATTTGAAGAACTCAATCAAAAGAAGCAAAAGTCACTGATGACTGTCAGACGCTCGATAGCTTGTATCCGACGTCTGATAAAACTCGAAACATCTCTATCGGACACTCAACTTGATGTACCAGACGTCCGATAGACAGGGGATCCATCGAACACTCATATCGGATGCACAACAACCTCACAGGACGTCCGATCGTATTCAAGAAGATTTTTTGAGCTCACTGGTCGCTGTCGGATGCAAAGCTCATCAGACGCTAAAATATGCATTGGCCGTCCGATCGTATTCAAGAAGATTTTTTGAGCTCACTGGTCGCTATCAGACACAAAACTCATCGGACGTAGAAATAGACATCGGCCGTCCGATAAAGAATGAAACAACTTGTCAGACGCTAGCATCAGATGCACAACATGGTGTCGGACGTCCAATAGCCCCAATGGCTAGTTGACCCTTCAGTTTCTTCTATCCGTTGACCTCAAATATCAAGGCACATTTTGGTCCCCTATAAATACAGCCTTGTCTGAAGTTCAAAAACAACTTTTGTACACTCAGATTACAAATTATTGAGAGTGATTTTAGCAAGAAAATACTCTTTGTATAAGAATTGTAGGTCTTGAAGTGTTTGTTCATTTGCAAGCTTTTCAATTGTGAGTGAGTTCATCAATAGTGTAGCTTTGTGAGGGTTATATGTGAGATTGTAAAACTTTCTAGCTTGACTAGGTGTAGCTTGGGGCAAGGAGGAAGTAAGCCTTCCATTGTACACAAAGATTGATTGATTTTCACGAAGTTGAAGTTGCTTGAATTGAAGATTATTCTTCAAGCTCGGGTGAAGCTTCGAAGAAGATTGATTTGCTTTCTATCATCTTATTTTTTAGCTTGCTTTTCGATTCATTGATTTCTATATCATCTATACTTCTTGATCTTGCTTGCTCATTTGTTTGACAAATCAATTGTGTGAGAAATTGAAATTGTGATTTTGAAAAAGGGGCACTATTTGATTAATTTTAATCAACCTAATTCAACCCCCCTCTTAGGTTGTCTTTGGGCCTTACAATTGGTATCAGAGATTAGTCTTTAGGATCAAGTTTAACCGCTTAAAGAAGAGATGGCAACCAACAATGCTATGTTTGTAGAGAGACAATCGGTTACTAGGCCACCCATGTTTAATGGTTCAAACTATGTTAGTTGGAAAGAACGTATGATTATTTTCTTGCAATCTATTGACATTGATCTATGGTTTATTGTTAATGAAGGTTCTTACACTGCTACCATTGATGATCCCATTACTCATGTTCCTAGATTAAAAAGTAGAAATGAGTTGACATGTGAGGATAAGGCTAATCTCACTTCAAATGCTAAAACTATGAATGTACTATATAGTGCATTAGATTCAAATGAATCCATTAGAGTCAAAGGATGTAAATCAACCAAAGAAATATGGGATAAATTAAGGGAGATTCATGAAGGTAGTGAAGATGTAAGGGAACAAAAGAAGTCCGTTTTAGTTACTAAATATGAATCATTCAAAATGGAACCTCATGAGAATGTAGATAAGATGTATTGTAGATTCAATGATCTAATTAAAGATTTGGAGGTGTTAGATAAAGAATACACCCTTGGTGAGAAAAACAAAAAAATTTTAAATGCTTTACCTAAAGAATGGGAAAATAAAGTGATGGCAATAGAAGAGGCAAAGGACTAAAATTCAATGTCTATTGAGTCTCTTATAAACTCTCTAACATCTTGTGAGTTAAAGCTCAAAAGCAAGGTACAAGATGAAGAAGATGCAAGGGCCAAGAGGAGCATTGCTCTAAAAGCTTCTCAAGATGATGATGATTCGGCCTCACAAGATGTTAAAGATGTTGATTGTGATGATAGTGATCTTGCACTCATCACCAAAAGTTTCAAAAGAATTCTCAACTAAAGAAGATTTAAGAAAGGGGGTCTTAGCAATCAAAGCCCCAACCAATTCAATGCAAGGTTCAAGGGAAGACAAGATGCAAATAAAAAGTAAGGAGATAGATGCTTTGAGTATGGACAGCTTGGCCACTATGCAGCTGATTGTCCGACAAAGAAGAAGAAAGAAATAAAGAATTAAAAAAAAGCCAAGGTTCAACAACTTTCAAATCACTTGGAATGAATGCAATTCCGAAGGTGAGATTGAAGAAGAAGAGGAATCTGCTCAAATTACCTTTATGGCAATTGGTGACAATGAGGTAACATCTTGCAATCCTCAAAGTGAAAGTGATGATGATGATGATGATCTTGAGTCATTTATTGGTAGATTGCATGAAAGTTTGAAAGAGTCCTATGCAAGAAACAAAGAATTAAAACAGAAAATCACCTTTCTTTTACAAGATAATGCAAATTTATTTCAAGATAACAAAAAGTTGAAATTGATTACTTAGTAAGAGCTGAAATTGAGTTGCAACATGAACTTGATAGAAAAACAAGTCTTTGTGAAATGTTTAAGGAAAAACAAAATGACTTAAAAAGGAAAATGGATAATCTAGACACGATCCTACAAAATAGAAAACAAAATGTTTTTACAAAAAATAAATTGGAGCCCCATTTTAATGTCCATGAAAGGAAACTAACCTTTAGTGCAAATGAATTCGTAATTTATAGAAAAAGTGGTGTAAGGTTTATTAAACCAATTCGTGTGATTGATCCTAGCATTATGTGTGATTTTTGTTGTCAAATAGGTCATTTGAAGCATGATTGCTATGTAAGAAAGAATTTGAGAAGAGGAATGAAATGCATGTGGTTAGTTAAACATGACTCTAATCATCAAGGACCCAAAAATTAAAGAGTACCAAATTTTCTATCTCTTGTGTAGGTGAAGATTGAAAAAGCTATAAAAGAATCAAAGTGGTTCATTGATAGTGGATATTCAAGGCACATGACCGGTGATCCATCACAATTCATCAAATTCAAATCAAAATCAAGTGGAAAAGTGACTTTTGGAGATGACATGAAAGCTAAAACTATTGGAGTAGGTGATGTTGGTAAGAATGGTGAAACATTTGTGCATAATGTTCTCTTGGTAGATAATTTAGGTTATAATTTGCTTAGTGTTAGTCAATTATGTGATAAAGATTTATTTGTTTTATTCAAATAGCGTGAATGCCTAGTTCTCGACTCAAAATTCAATATTATTTTCAAAGGAAAAAGATTTAATGATATCTATGTTGTAATTCTTGAAAAAATAGATTCTTCTAGTTTTAAATGTCTTAAAATTTCAAATGAAGACCCTTGGTTGTGGCATAGAAGACTATGTCATTTTAACATGGATGTAATAAATGAAATTTTCAAAAAGGAACTTGTTAGAGGCTTGCCTAAAATTAAGTTCGAAAAGGATAAAGTTTGTGATGCATGTCAATTTGGTAAACAAACCAAAACCTCTTTTAAACCTAAAAGAAACATTTCTACATCTAAACCATTGGAGCTTTTACGTCTCAATTTATTTGGTCCTACACCAATTGCTAGCCTAGGTGGTAAGAGATATTATCTTGTGATTGTTGATAACTATTCTAGATATACGTGGACTGTTTTCCTTGCTCATAAAGATGATGCTTTCAAAAGTTTTGTCTCTTTTTTTGCAAAAGTGCAAAATTTGCTTAGTTTATACATTATTAAAATTAGAAGTGATAATGGCTCAGAAATTAAGTATTGTGGCTTTCCGGAATTTTGTGATCACAATGGAATAATTCATGAATTTTCTATTGTAAAAACCCCCCAACAAAATGGTGTTGTTGAAAGAAAAAATAGGACACTTATGAAAGCCGCAAGAACCATGTTGAGTGAAAATGATTTACCAAAATATTTTTGGGCGGAGGCCGTAAATACGGCATGTTATGTAATGAATAGAGTTTTGTTAAAATCAATTTTGAACAAAACTTCTTATGAGTTGATGTTTGATAAAAAGCCAATTGTTGGCTACTTTAAAATTTTTGGATGCAAATGCTTTATTTTGAATATTAAGGAACATCTTGGAAAATTTGATAAGAAAACCGATGAAGGTATTTTCTTGGGTTATTGTGAAAATAAAAGAGGATATAGAATTTATAATAGAAGAACTCTTATGATTGAAGAAGCCATACATATTATATTTGATGAGTCTAATGGTGATCCTTCCAAAAGTATTTGTGTAGATGATGATGTAGGTATTCAAAAAGAACTCGAGAAGCTTACACTTCAAGAGGAAAGCAATGTTGACATTGAGGAAAAATTGAAGGAAAATGACACTCAAAGAGACCAAGTGCAAGATGAAGAAGACAAGGATGATGATTCACCAAAAGATCTTCCTAAAGCTTAGAAGTTCATTCATAACCATCCCATTGATTTAATTATTGGTGATCCATCCGAAAAAATAAGAACTCGTTCTTCTTCAAAACCATTACTTGATAATTTTGCCTTTGTATCACATTTTGAGCCTAAAAAAGTTATTGATGCTTTGAAAGATGTTTATTGGATTATAGCTATGCAAGAGGAATTGAATCAATTTGAAAGAAATAATGTTTGGACTTTAGTTAAAAGGCCTCAAAAGCACCCCATTATAGGCACAAAATGGGTCTTTAGAAATAAATTAAATGATAATGGTGAAATTGTAAGAAATAAGGCTAGATTGGTAGTTAAGGGGTATGCTCAAGAAGAAAGTATTCATTTTGATGAAACATTTGCTACCGTAGCGAGATTAGAATCCATAAGAATGTTTCTTGCATTTGCTTGTTTCAAAGGTATTAAATTGTATCAAATGGATGTTAAAAGTGCTTTCCTAAATGGTTTTATCGATCAAGAAGTTTATGTAGATCAACCTCCCGGTTTTGAAAGTGATAAATTTCCCAATCATGTGTTTAAGTTTTCAAAAGCCTTATATGGTTTGAAACAAGCTCCTGGAGTTTGGTATGAACGTCTATGTGGATTTTTGATTGAAAATGGTTTTAAAAGAGGTATTGTGGACACTACTCTTTTTATAAAACAAAAATCAAATGATCTCCTTATTGTGCAAATTTATGTTGATGATATTATTTTTGGTGCTACTAATGAGCGTTTGTGCAAGGATTTTTCCACCATTATGCAAAATGAATTTGAGATGAGTTTGATGGGAGAGTTGAATTTCTTCCTTGGATTCCAAGTCCTTCAAACTCATGAAGGAACCTTTATCAATCAAATAAAGTACACAAAAGAGCTCCTCAAAAGGTTCGGCATGGAGGATTCAAAGCAAGTCGGTACACCAATATGTACGTCGACCAAACTCGAAAAAGATGAGCAAGGTACAAGTGTTGATGAGAACAAATATAGAGGTATGATCGGAAGCCTTCTCTATTTAACCGCAAGTAGGCCGGATATTATGTTTGCCGTGTGCTTGTGTGCTCGTTTTCAATCTTGTCCTAAAGAATATCATTTAAATGCCGTTAAAAGACTTTTTCGTTACTTGAAAGGATCTATGAATTTTGGTCTTTGGTATCCTAAATGTCACGAATTTGCTTTATGTGGATATACGGATGCTGATTTTGGTGGTTGTAGAATTGATAGAAAAAGTACTAGTGGTTGATGTCATTTTCTTGGTAATTGTTTGGTCTCTTGGTTTAGTAAGAAACAAAATGCCATTTCTTTGTCAACAACCGAAGCGAATATGTTGCCGCTAATGCATGTTGTGCTCAATTATTATAGATGAAACAAACCTTGAATAATTTTGGTTTAATGTATGACAATATGCCTATTTTCTGTAATAACACTAGTGCCATAAATTTGACAAAAAATCCCATTCAACATTCTAGGACAAAACACATAGACATTAAGCATCATTTCATTCGTGATCTTGTCCAAAAAGGTGAAATTTATGTGAATTATGTTTGTTCAAAAGACCAAATTGCTGACATCTTCACAAAAGCCCTGCCCCTAGATCAATTTGTATATCTACGTTCAAAATTGGGCATTTTAGAAAAGGACCTTTAAATATTTCTGGTCAAATTCTATCGAACATCCGACCCTAATGAACGGACGTTCGACAGTGATCTTAACTATTTTCCAGAAAATCCTATCGGACGGATGTGTCGGATGTTTCACGTCGTTCGGACGTCCGACACACGAAAAGTCACAGCTTATCAGGTCACTTCCTTTCACTTCAATCAGTCAACTTTCATTTAATTCGGACACAACTTCCCAACCACCCGAATTCAAAACTCCAAATTCCCATTCTGACTTGTACCAATTCTCAAAATTGAAAGCACAAACACTCTCTCAAGTCTATTGCAAGCCGAATTTCCTCAACATTTTTCACTATATATCACACATTCTTCCATTCCCAAATCACAACCGAAACCCTAAACCCACACTTCTTCTCTGTTTGAGTTGGTTGATCACTGCATTTTCATCAAACTTGCTGCTTAGATAATCTGCATCTCACTTAGCCTCTTAGTCATCACTCCAAACACACACACAATCAACAATGGTACGAACCAGAGCCTTCTCTGCTACCGGATGCAAACGACCTCTGAGGGATGAAGACACTCCCACTCCAACTGCAAGATGAACTTCATCAAGGAGGAAATGTGGTTCAACAACTGCTCAGCAACCCCAAACAACCTAAATGAATCCTCACGTTACATCAACCCCTCCAAAAATTTATTGATGATGAAGCTAAGGATAGGTTTACCTTATTCTCACAAAACAGCTTCATCATTCAAAGGTCCATTGATCCTTCTGAATTTCAAAAAATTGACCTTGACTCTGTGCTTAAATTGTTTGAATTCCAAAAATGGTCTCATATCATTACCATACCAAATGTGTATTATTATCCTGATATGCTTTACCAATTCTTTGCCAAACTTAGAAAAGGAAACTCTCGTGATGAGTTAAAATCTCGTGTGAATGGTGTTGATTTGGTTTTTGATTCTGATATGGTTAATGAAATTTTGAAAACAACTATCGAATTTGGCTGCAAAAGTAAATTGCTGCCTTCTTTTCATATGAAGAAAATTCAACTAGCATCAATCACTTCAATGCTGAAAAATTGATGTCCTATTTCCAGTCTCCTTTTCAAGCCCCTGTGGATGCTAAATTGGAGGATTTAAATCCTAAAAACTTAATCATTTTCTCAATCATCTCCAATTTGCTTGTACCTACTGATGGGCATCACACTGATGCCAATAAAATGGAGTTGTACCTATTTTACTACTTTGTTGAGAAAATTAGAATTGATTTCGGTTTTGTCATGTGTAAGTATTTGATGAAACTTTGCATTGACACAAGAAGAAAGCTATCATTTGGAAAGTTTTTGACTCCCATTTTCGAGCATTTCAAAGTTCTAATCAGTGGTGTATGCCCCAAGGACACAACCACTTCTGTTTTCTCAAAAGCTTATTTTGAAAGAAAAAACTTGAAGTTTTTTTATGGTCTTGGTGCACCAAAGAAGCCATATCTGAGTCTCATTCCAAAAAGATTCATGACACTCCCATCTCTCCTGGAATCACTAGAACTCTTCGTTTCACTCCTGGCCCATCCATCCGTCCTAGGAAATCTGTCTCTAAAGCAGCCTCTCCTCAATCTGAGACTATCAAATTGCTCAATGAACTCAAGAATCATGTTCTTCTCCTTGAACATGGTCTTATGCTAACCATGACATCTGAGCAAAAGTCTGACTTCTTAGACACAAAGAGTCTACTGTTTCCTCCTACCATGAATGAAGATGCTTCTCAAGCCAAAGAACCCCGACCTGATCCTACACTAGACATTCAACAAGTGACTGAATCTCCGACACCTCATCGTGATCCCTCAACATTTGCAAAGGGAAAAGAACCAGTCACTGAGCAAGCTGTGGATCAAGATGATGAAGAAACTGAAGATGAAGATGACTCAGCTTATCGGCTTATCAGACGAAGACTTGGAACAAGATCAACCTTCATTCTTTAGGCACAATAGCAGCACTTGCACTCCACCATTAGTTTGCATAAATTCCTTTTTTGTTCTCTCTTATCAATGGTTGAAGTGTACTTAGTATTAAACTCTCTTGCTACTTTCCTTATTGCTCTTTTGTATCTCCATTGGAGAATTAGCACTTTAGATGTTAATTTTGCTTGTAGTACTTTTCTCAATATAGTGACTTTGGCTCTCTTACTATATGTGATTAATTTGTACTGCAATTGTTCTATCTGATGAACCAGATGAATATGTGATCAAATTATGTTGAGCTAATTCTAATGAGCTTTGTGTTGCAATGATGATTAAACTTGTGGCTGGTTGAGACATTGATGTGGTATTGGACTGGTTAAATTATGTTGAACTGATTTGCATACAGGATTTGGTTCTCTTGTTAAGACATTAATGTGGTATTGGATGTGGTATTGAATCTGAATGATTGAAAATGGAATCACATTTGGATTCAGCCTATTCCTTAACTCTTTTTGAGATGACAAAAAGGGGGAGAAAGTTCAATGTTCTGTTTTCTGTCATGATCATTTCTTTAACAAATTCATTTATACTTGGAAGTTTCTTGGTTAATATTAACTTGGATGAGTAATCAAGTGAGGGGGAGTTTTTTGATATGTCCAAATACTCAACTCATACTCATTATGCGAATCATGGACATTTCCAACAAACAAATGGTTATTCAAGTAAGAGGGAGCTTTTTGGATAGAACCTATCATTGATTTTCATCAAATTCAATTGTTTTGTCATCATCAGAAAGGGGGAAAATGTTAATCGCGATCCCGTATTTTGACAATTACAAAACAATTGAAGAAGTTTATCTAACATTTTCCATTAAGGATATTTGCAGCTCAGGTAATCATTGCAACTGGTGCAATTTGAAGAACTCAATCAAAAGACGCAAAAGTCACTGATGACTGTTGGATGCTCGATAGCTTGTATCGAACATCCGATAAAACTCGAAACATCTCTATCGGACACTCAACTTGATGTACCGGACGTCTGATAGACAGGGGATCCATCGGACACTCGTATCAGACGCACAACAATCTCACCGGACGTCTGATCGTATTCAAGAAGATTTTTTGAGCTCACTGGTTGCTGTCGGACGCAAAGCTCATCGGACGCTAAAATATGCATCGGCCGTCCGATTGTATTCAAGAAGATTTTTTGAACTCACTGGTCGTTGTCAGATGCAAAACTCATCGGATGCAGAAATAGACATCAGTTGTCTGATAAAGAATGAAACAGCCTGTCGGACGCTAGCATCGGACGCACAACATGGTGTCGGATGTCCGATAGCCCCAACGGCTAGTTGACCCTTCAACTTCTTCTATCCGTTGACCTCAAATATCAAGGCACTTTTTGGTCCCTTATAAATACAGCCTTGTCTGAACTTTAAAAACAACTTTTGTACACTCAGATTACAAGTTCTTAAGAGTGATTTTAGCAAGAAAAAAACTCTTTGTATAAGAATTGTAGGTCTTGAAGTGTTAGTTCATTTGCAAGCTTTTCAATTGTAAGTGAGTTCATCAATAGTGTAGCTTTGTGAGGGTTATCTGTGAGATTGTAAAACTTCCTAACTTGACTAAGTGTAGCTTGGGGCAAGGAGGAAGTGAGCCTTCCATTGTACACAAAGATTGATTGAATTTCACCAAGTTGAAGTTGGTTGAATTGAAGATTATTCTTCAAGCTCGGGTGGAGCTTTGAAGAAGATTGGTTTGCTTTCTATCATCTTATTTTTCAGCTTGCTTTTCGATTCAGTGATTTCTATATCATCTATACTTCTTGATCTTGCTTGCTCATTTGTTTGACAAATCAATTGTGTGAGAAATTGAAATTGTGATTTTGAAAAGGGGGCACTATTTGATTAATTTTTAATCAACCTAATTCACCCCCCATCTTAGGTTGTCTTTGGGCCTTACAGGCACTATATTGTCTTGTTTTTGGTAAGGCTTGTCATATACCTATAGAAATTGAGCAAAAGCTTACTGGCAATCTGAGAAATTAATATGGATTTGCAGGGCAAGTGGCAAAATATTACTTTAGCTAAGTGAATTAGAGGAGTTTCATTTGCACACATATGAAAATGCCAAAATTTATGAAGTAAAGTTAAAACTTGGCATTATAAGCACCTTGAATCTAAACAATTTGAAATTGGTCAAAATGTTCTTTTATTTAATTCTCATATTAAGTTGTTTTCAGGTAAATTAAGGCCAAAATGGTTAGGACCATTTATAGTCATAAATGTTTCTTCTTATGGTGCTATGGAGTTTACTACATGAGGACGATTTGTCATGTAAGGTGAATATCAAAGATTGATACTGTATCTTGTGGAACAGTGGATTCCTAAAGGAATTACATATTCCTTGAAGGATTCTATATATGATTGGTTTCAAAAGTGAAAGTTGAGCAAATGACTATAAACAAAAGCATTAGTTGGGAAAAAACCCAATATTTTTTGTTATTCTTTAACTATTCTTGTACATTTAGACTTCAAAAAAGTTAGTCCATCATAATTTTTTTTGTTAAAAATTGAGAAGATATTGGATGAGTATGAGAAGAGAAGGGAAGACAAAATGTGGAAAGTTGAAGCAATACAAGAAACAAGAAGTGCTAATTCCTTAATTCTCTATTCATGGATTGGAATTTGGTTTAAATGCATCAAAGGTGCAACATTTAGGACATTGGATTTTCATGTATGTACAATTTTATATGATATGATCCTTTGGAAAGAAATATACTTTAGGATAGTGAAATATAAGGAAAAGAGTAGTGTTTTACTGGGGATAAAATGTTTGAAATGCACTAATTTTACATGCATCAAAAGAAAATTTTGTTTTGAACCAAAAAAAGAGGCAGCGAACCCTATAGCTAATGCTAAGGAAAACTTAGCTAGCGCTGGCTCTATTCTAGATTAAGACAGATTTTTTGCTTTCTTCCACATTTTTGTAGAGTCTTTCTCTTTCTTATTCAAGACATTATTTGATCCTCTATAGTAAATCCCTCAAGAAATCTTGTATTTTCTTCCTTTAATCACCAAAAATCCTAGCTTTTGTCCTTCAATTTTACAAGATCCATTCAAAAACAACTTCATCTAGCAAATTTTGCAAGTGGTAAATTGAATTATTACTCCTAAAAGTTACATTAGAGAAGTTTGAGAAAATTTAGGAACACTTTTAAAACTTAAATAACTTTGTTTGAAGTTGGTGGTTGACTTATTAAGCTTAAAAAAAGGTATCATTTTTGCTCTCTTAGGTAATTTCTCTTGTTTTTATTTCTTTTAAGCATTATGTTTATGTAAAGCAAGATAATTAATGTAAATGATGATAATTAAGATAGGTTGATATGCATGATTAATACTAGTGGATGATTGAGGTTTGTCATGTGAATAATTGTATCATGGCTTGTTTCTCTTTATGTTTAACAATTATCATTATACATGAACTTGAACTTAATTGCTAAATTCCTCAATAATCAAGAAAAATGGCGAAGATAAAGTTAATTAAGCTTAAAGAAGAGTTCTAGATGAAACTGCTATGACAACTATATGGTATTTTTATGGAGTTAAGAGGAAATGAGCATATTAGAAATTTGAATTTCTTGACTATTGTATTAAATAAGGGTTGGTCTTCTCTAAGAGGTCTTGATTGAGAGGTTTACATAACTCTGTCATATTTATTGCATTTCTTTTATAGGACCCCATGCCTAAGTGGAAGTTAACAATATGATGAAGAATGGTATACTAAACATTTACTCTCTCGACTGGTGATAGAAAGAAACATACACCCTGATGTAGAACAAGAGTTGCACATCTAGGAGTTTTTCACACCATTCTCATGGAAGCCAATGCTTGATCTTCTAAATCACTATTTCATCTAGTTGGTGCAAGAGTTCTACACCAATGTGTTTACAAAGATATAGGAGGAGGTGATTTCATTCAATCTTACGTCAGAGGTGTGCACATCCACCTTAGTAAAGAGTGTTCGGGAGACATTTTGCATATTCCATATGAAGGATTTTTACCTATAAAGAGAGGCAGTATTGTTGGTATTGATGGTTTTTTGCAGAAGAAGGATGCTAATTGAACTCTTGGCTTCAAAAAATACCCATATGAGGTGGATTCTAATTGACTAATCTATCTAGTGTGGCAGCTTGATGTTCATCAACAGCTCAAAATTAGCATCCTAAGTACAAACATCCTTCTAAGAAGTAGTGGCTTGAATGAGTTGTGGGGGTATGGACGTGTATCTTCTTGATAAGATAATTCACAGATTAGGTCAAATTTTAGCAATTTCTCTAACAAGTGTCATCATAAATCATATTAGAAGACTACTTGAGTTAAACCCAAGATGATGATTCTTCCTTATCCCCAACTGTACCTCTTATATTTTTGATGAGTTTATTGCTCCTAAACATGGTGTAGATCAATTTGAGTTTGTTCAAAAATAATATGTTGACCTTTGAGCTAACTAAGAAAATGAAGTATAGGAAGGTTGACAATGTTTGGAGAAATATTAAGAGACAACCACTTAAACTGATGAGTGTTTTGCTCAAATTGGATAGGAAGAAAAGAATGACACCCAAGAAAGTAAACAAAGGAGGAACCTCAACCTCATTTTGCAAGAGCATCCTCCAGTCGAGCTCACGAAAAAGCTGGACCATCTACCTCTAATAGACATCCTCATTGGCCTTCACCTATACCTTGAGGAAATTCACATAAGATGTCTAATAGAAAGCTTAGGGATGCATTCTGCTATGTTCATGATGGTTTGAAGACAATCACGAGAAGCAACTGACAAAAAAGAAGAAATGGCAATAATGTGCACTCAAATTAAAGCCCTAGCCCTATAAAGGCTTCTCTATCCAAACCTTGAAGATTGAGGAATGAAATGGGTGGTATTTCTTATCTTTTATCCCTTTACACGTTGAGGATAAAATGTCTTTCAAGTATGGAGGAATGGTTTGATTTGTTGATATTGTTATGTTTCATGAAGATTCATTTGTTTAGAAATAGTGTTTTGTTTCATATCTATTGGTAGGTTATACCAATAAGACAAAAAAATTGAGAAAAGCAACACATAAAAAATAAAAAATTAGAAAAAATAGGTTAGCTGTAGCAAGTCCTCTAGTTGGTTGTGAACCCAAATGAGCAGGAGCCGGCTGAGCTTGTTTTAAAGCCACTCAATGCTTTAGTTCTTCAATTCACACTTCTCTTTTCATTCCATTTTCACTCCATTTCTTACCCCTAAAAGTACCCATAGCTTTTACCCTTCAAAATCACAATTTGAACCATAAAAAATTTTGTTTTTGCCCATACTTTTGTGACAAACTATTTTCCCACCATCATTTGTCAAGATTTGAGGAATGCATTTGAAATTTTGGGTTTGTTAAAGCATGAGTTAGGAAGAGGAAATTTGAAGACAACTAGCACTTGGGATCTCTTTGGAAAGTCTTGGAGGAGGAAAGCTTCTCCTTTTAAACCTACATTGTTGAATACTCTCTATTTGTGGTAAAAATTTTCAATTTTAAACTTTTTTTTCAAGTTCCAATTTGAGTGATTTTGTGACAGCCCCACCTCCCCCTAAGGCGGACCAAAGGGATCGGCGGACCGCCTGCCCAACTCTCGCCGGGACTCACTACTGTTCCTTAATCACATTACAGACCTCAAATAATTACAATGCAAGATATTCAAATAATAATTACATTTCCAACTAGTCCAAATATGCCAAAAGTCCAACAGTCCAAAATTACAATTAGTACAAGAGATAATCCAACCAGTTACTGTGAGGGTCTCAAATTTCAGAATTATTTTAAAAATGCATAAAATTATTTATATTGTGTTTATTAATTGAAATATGAGTGAATATATGTTTAAAGTGATTATTTTCCAATTTAGAGAATTTTAAATGAATTTATTGCCGGTGTGTGTGGTTTGGCTATTTTAGCGTTAAAAATTGTACCGACACGTGAATAGTGACTTGGACTTGAAACCGAGCATATGTAGTGATATTTTAGAAATATTATTATGGTGAGACAGTGTCGGGATGAAGGAAACCAGTGTAAGTTAGACTGTCGCGTGCGACGCGACATAAAGTACCTTTTTCTCTTAAAATAGGGAAGTGCACTTTTTGGCCCATAAAAGCCTTGACTTCTTGCACCCTTGAGCTTTCATTATCAGCTGCAATTCTTGGGAGAAGAGAGAGAAAGAGCCGAGAGAGTGAGGGAGAGAGAGAGAGAGAGAGAAGCTCCAAACCTTCCATTTCTTCTTCTTCCTTGTTTGATTCTTCAAGACACCATTGAAGCTCATCATCTTCATCCCTTATTGCAGCCGAAGGAGAGAGAAGGAAGTGAGGGCTGGTCCGATTTCTTGAAGGAGAAAAGAGGTGAGTTTGAAGCTTGATTTCCATTTTCTTTCTTCTCCAAGCAACTTGAACCTATGAAACTTGATTGATGAGTTGTGGGCTTCATTTCTTTCCTTCCATGGCAGCCGAACCAAGGAGAGAGGAGAGAGAGTGTGGTCTGAAAATCTTGAAGGAAAAAGAAAGAGAAAAGTGAAGAAATAAAGTTTGTTTGAGTGGTGGGTTGCTTGATCGTGAGCTTGGAGTTGTAGATCACCATCAAAGTTCGAAGATCTTGGATAAAGATCGAAGTTTTCATGGTTGTTGAGCTTGGAAGGGGTCAATTTTGAGAAGATATCACAAAGTCTCGGTGGATCTTGTCGGATCTTGTCAGATCTAGTCGATCCAAGGTATAAAGCTTGAACCTTGTAGATATAGCTTTATTAGTGTTAAATAGCTTAGATCTATGGTTGATTTTGGTAAAATGATCTCATCCTGAAAAGATGATGTTGGCTCTTGAAATCCCAACCTAGGTAATGCGACTTGAGGTGGCCTTTAGGTAGTGGACTTGAGGACCTGATTGGGAATTTGATTGTTATTTGTGAACTTGCCTTGATATGGTTAGAAATTAGGGTTTTCAGTTATTGAAAAGTTGAAGGAAAATGTATGTTAGGGCCAAACCCATGCCTGTTAATTTCAATGTTTGATTTTGGAATATCGTGAATGTTCTCGAAGGGTTTTACTTTTTGAGAAAAATGTGTATATTGTTCAAACGGTGAGTGTATATGTGTCTGAGTGAGTGTTTGGATTTTAAAAGGGTAAAAAGTGTAGTTTTCATGAAATTTGAGTGAAAAGTGCTATTTGACTGAATTCGAAAGTTTTACGGTATTTTGGCTAAATTCTGGGGATTTTTGAATATAATGGCTTGATATGAAGTGTTTTATGTTAATATGAAAGTTTTAGCCAAAAGTAAATATCGAACGTATCGTGTAAAAAGTGATTTCGAAGTATGAGACCTCACTTAAATGTTTTGTGAAAGAGATTGTGCTTGTAGTGCCAATGGGTATATCGGTGAGATGTTTTCTTTTGAAATGATAAAGTGATTTTCCAAGGGAATCTATTTGGAGCATTGAGTTATGTGAAACGAAAGCTTTTCCTCGAGAAAGTTTTGGAAAAATTGCCGTTCGAAACAAAAAAAAATGAAAGTGAACTGTGTTAGTGAATGAAAATGAATGAATTGAATCTCATTGACTGTTTTAAATTATTTTAGGGAATGTACAACGCGGTGATTGTGAACCATACGTAGAGGCTGAGCCCTATTACCTTGGTGAGTTTCCATACTTGTTATATGATTATGTGAAAATGATCGCAATGGTGTTTAGTGAAGTGACTTTGAAGTGAAACCTAGTTCTCGAACTCTCTGATGGAGTAGTGTATTTTATCACACTTACCCTTATCGTAAACAAAAGAAATTGTGAAAGGGTTTTTGCAATGTCTCACATGTGAGAGTGTTCTAACCTGTTTTCAAACTAGTTCTAACTAGTTCTCAAAGGAAATGTTTTAATACTATTCTTTTCCAATGAAATGTTTTCCCTACTTTTGTGAGTATTTCAGACTATGTTTCAAACTATTTACAAATGAACGGCTTTACTAGCGATTCCAAAGGGAATAATTTACTCGTGTTTGCCAAATGATTTATTAGTGTTTATAAGTGAAATAATTTACTATTGAAATGATTTCTAAGTAAAGACACTCTCAAGTGCGTGACTTGCTTGACTTGAAATGTGTATTTAACTTGAAATGTGAATTAATGTGAAAGATAGGTTTTGATCCATCAGATGGAGTAGTGTGTACTTTATCGCATTTACTCCCATTTGAATGGTACTACTTGCAAAAGTGTTTTCCTGATATTATGAGCATACTTGAATCTCTTGTCTTGTGCCATGATTCCTGTTTTGAATTGCATGAAGTGATGTGACGTGTCCTGTATTCCCTGTTCTTGAGAATTTAATCCCCTCGGTGTGACAACCTTGGGCTACGTGTTGAATTTAATCCCCTCGGTGTGACAACCTTGGGCTACGTGATGAACTTAATCCCCTCGGTGTGACAACCTTGGGCTACGTGTTGAATTTAATCCCCTCGGTATGACAACCTTGGGCTACGTGATGAACTTAATCCCCTCGATGTGACAACCTTGGGCTACGTGATGAACTTAATCCTACTCTTGTGTGATTACTAGCTTTCCTTCTTTGTTTATATCCGAGTATGAATTTTGAAGTGAAAATCATCTCTGATATGTGCTTTGCATGTTTTTGGGAACTCACGGGCTTTTTAGCTCACCCTTTTAAATTTGTTTTCCTTGACAGGTAATGAGTACCCGAGTGGAGAAGCCATCCTTTAGAATTAGGGTTTATTCTGTTGAACAGGTTGAGAACTTTGGAGTGTGATTGTTGCAAGTTTTTGTAATTCGAATTTTGAATGTAAGGTTGGAAGACTTATGGATCCAAAGTTTGTAATTTGATGTTGAGGATTGTAAACTATCATTCCATTTGTATTGTACTCAGAGTTTTAGTTTGGTAAGTTGTTTGATGGTTGAGGACTGTAGTGAGTCCCGAGTTGGCGGTCGATACCTAGGTGCACTAGGAGAGAGGGTCGTCACAGTTACGCTAAGAAAGATCACTACACATGCTTTCCTTCATCTCGAGCCCTATGGGGGGGAAAATAAAATATTTTGGGGTGAGCTAGAAGCTCAGTGAGTATCCAGTGAAAATAAGTTGACAAATAAGTAACTCAGTAATTCAGTTTATCGAACAGTGATTAGGTATGAAATGAACAGATTTTTATTTGCTCTGGTGAGCCAATGGAGTCATTGCACTCAAACACCCAACGCTCAAACAAATCACTGAACAATAGAACACTAATCATTAACAGTAGAGCCGTTGGCTCGAATGAGTCACTGCACTGGAATTCAAGTGGAGCCGTTGGTGTCAAGTACGAGACCACCACATACTCACCAAGCCAAATCATGTACACACAAGCACACGCATGTCATCATGAAGTGATGCAATTAACAGTAGAAACTTTCGATTTGAAACAGTTTTATGAATACTCACTAACCACAGCTTGCTTCACTTGTCTGTAGCAGATATCTCCATTTCAAGCCAAGTTCTAGAATCACAAGTTTCATACCAAACATTTCATCAAACACTTGATGTGCATAACCACTAGTTTCACACAAACATTTTATCAAACACTTGGTAGGCAAACTATCAAGTTTCTATCATCTCTTGGTGTTTTGATCATAACTAGAGCTATACTTATCGGATTGAGATGAATCTTATACCGTTTCGAAGCTAATACATAGAGCTACAACTTTCATTAGAGGTTGACCCTCAAATCAGACTTAATTAGGGTTGAAATTGGCAAAATCAGAGGCTTAAGAAACCTGTCGGATCAAGAACAAGTTGACTGAACAGTCCCTGAAGAATGGCTATAACTGGATGTAGAAAAATCGAAATTGAGCTCCGTTAGTGGCATTTAAAACTAGATTCATAAATTTCAGACTCTAGTTCAATTCCTATAATCACCAGTAAGTTCAGGAAGTCGACTGAATATGAAAACTGTTAGCTGAAACAGGGTAATGGGGCAGTCAGGGGTATTTTGATCATTTCACATGCTACAGTGGTCCAATTGCTCTGAAATTTTTTGAGTGGAAAGCTAACTCAAATCTCTACAACTTTCATGTTTTGTGCAAAAGCTAGTTTGGCCTTTATCAAGGGCGAATTTGCAGGTTAGTTTGACACAAAAATAGGGCAATACATCAAGGAAAAACCATCAAAACTCTTAACACTTTCCATAATCAAGCATCAAAAACACTCTAATACATCCTAGAATTCATCTAGCATCAAGAATCCATAAGTTTAACTCCATCAAAGAGAAGTCAAGAGGTAGTTTTATCTTATGCCAAGCAAGAGAAATCCACCAAAAGCTTCATCTCTTCCCATTAAACTTGGTAGCCAAGTGATTGCCTAACCTAGATTTTCTTCTCAAGTGATTTTCTCGACTAAAAGCAAGAAGATTTTGAGCTAGGGTTTTAGTGTTTTTCTTCCCTTGAAGTTCAGCCAAGAGAGAGCAAAATGGAGGGAATTTTGGTTTGAATTTTTGAAAACAAGAGATTAAATAGAAAGGCTTAAGTCAAGACATTAGTGGATGATTGACAAGTGGTCAAATTTTGGCCAAGAATTGGATAAAATCTATGCAATTGTCTTCTAATCCCTCAATTTAAAATATAACCGATTTAATGCCATATAAGTTTATGCATTTGGCTACATGAAACATGTAAAAATGAAATTCCAAATTAATGTCATATAATGCATACAAAATAGAGTACTTTTACTTAAAGGAAAATAATGCTCTTAATGACAAATTTATGCTACCAATGTTTAAAGAAAATGATTTGCACTTAAATAAATACAATGAGAAATAATTCATGAAAAATTTTGGGTTCTTGCAAGAAATATAAGCAAATAATTCAAGAAATTTTGGATGTATAATTCAAGAAATTTTGGGTCCTCACAGATTTTGTGCACTTTCTAGAGCCTGGATTGCATGGATTGATGATATTTTGTTAGATTGATGAATGATGTAGTGAATATAACTTGTGGGTAACAAGTTGTTGTGGATTTTAAGTGATGAAATACTTGAAAATTAAGAATTGAATTCAAATATCGATGGATCAAATGATCAAAAGTCAGAGTAGTTAACACGATAATTTCACGACAAAAATTCAGATTTTTGCAAATTTCAAGAGAATTCGCGACCCAATACGAGATGCAACAAGTGGACAAAATGAAGCAGCTCGCGAATCCCTCTCAGTGGGGACAGGGGACTGGATCCGTGAGCCTCTGCCCACGGATCCACATCGCGGATTGTCAGAAAATATCTTCTACAACTTGCAGCCGAATTCCAGAATTTTTAGCTCATTTTCAGCTCAATTTTCGGATGAATTTCAGCTGCTAGTTACGTGAAGAATCTTGTGAAGTTAAAGAAACAACTCATGGCTAATCCAAAACACAATTTTCATCAACCTTACAACTCATTTGAGGTTGAAATTCATTAGTTCAATGCATGAAGACACTTTTGAAGAAATTCAAGAAGAAGAAGATTAGTGAAGCCATTTTCCTTGACTTTTGAAGCTCAATTTGTCTTGTGTTCACATGATAGAATTTTGGAAGCTTATGAATTCAATCTTCTATAAATAAGGCCTCTTGTAGACATTTAGAATCATTGAGGAAGTAGAGTAGAAAGACTAGAGAATAGCTCGTTCATTAGTTTTAGCTCTAGTTCTTATATTTCTTAGTGTGTAGTTTCTTAAGAGAGCTAAAAGTGATAGTTGTGAGGAAATCTTGCACTTTGTATTTGGGAGATCAACTTGTGAAGAAGTTCAAGGATTCAAATTTCAAGAAATTGAATAAGATTCCTTCTTCCTTTACTTTGTCTCTTGTACTTTACTTTCATGGCTTTGTGCAAGTTTGTTTTATGCTTAGATGTTCTAAACATGATGTCTAGCTAAGCCTCTTAAATCCTAGAGTTAGGATGAACTTGTTTTAGTTGTGATTATGAAGTAGTTAAGTTATTTATGTCCTCCATGATTTTGCTAGTTTAAGACTTGTGCTTATGCTTAATGGTTGATTAGCTACCAAATTATAAATGATTTCATGTTGATGACCAATGAAAAACTTGCCTTCAATAAGATCTAAGTTCTTAAACACTAACTTATATTCTCACGAAAATAGTGAATATAGTTGGTTGGCTGTGGTTTCATACTATAACTTCATTGAGCTTATTTAACTTGCTTCTCTCTTTTCTCTATGAAAATAGGTCAAGGAAGATTCGAAGGAGTCAAAGAATTGGCGAAAGCGATTCCGAGTGACTAGCTCATCTTAAATGGGAGCTTGCACTACATATGACCATTAACGAAAGTGATGGCATACAAAAGGAAGTTATACCTCAGCGAATCATTGGAGAAAGGACATAATAAACTTGACTAACTTCTAATCTAAACAGAACAAGGGATTCTAAAGCTCTAGGATTCCTCCAACTTGATCTTAAACTCTCTAACTTCTTTACTTGCTTTCTTATTATTTCTTGTTTACCACCAATTGAATGTCCTCGACACCTAGCGGTTGGTTTTAATTGCTTTATCCTTCTCCCTTAGGACAGTTTACCGCCTTCTCCCTTTTACCTAGCTTTCCTTTCCTTTAATTGCCTTCCTTTAGTTGTTTTCTAGATAATAAAGCAAGTGATTAAACTTTAGTGTTTGCAAAACCATAGTTCCCTATGGGATCGACACCTTATTTTCCTATACTCAATAAACGATCTGTATACTTGTGGTAATAGAGGGTAATAAAGGTTTTTAAAATTTGAGGAGTAAAGAAAAACCCTATCAAATACCTACTCAACCAAGTTCAAAAAGAAAGCAATTTTCTTGTGCACTCCTGCTGGAAATTCTGGTAGCAGGGTAGTGAATCAGCCTTTAGAAAATAGACCATAACTGAATGTGTAGGAGTCAGAATTGAGTCTTGTTCATTGCATTTGAAACTACACTCAGTGTTCTTTCAGTGGTATAAATTTCAGGGACTAGTTCACTTTCTATGAATTTTGACGAATTTTCAAATTTGACTGAAATTCAAGACTGTTATGCGCTGTTTTTACTGTAGCAGCATTTTTTACCAAAAATTTGACTAATTTTTTATTTGAATCTTGAAAAAGTGCCTTCTAGAGAGTTTTAATTCATCGAGTCTATTTTCCTATGGTATAAGATTCACAAATTTTGGACTTATAGAACTCAAGTTATGATTTTTCAAAAATGTTACAAAAACTGAAAATTCTTCTAAGAAAGTGTTGAAAATTTAGAAATGCCTTGGAAACATTTCCTAGCTTTAAAATCTAACCTTTTGATTATTTACACACCATTCCAGACTTGGGAAAAAGGATTTTTCCACCACATGAAATTTATTTTGACTTGGAACGGGAAAACTTGATTGTTTGGGAGTTGACCTTGGCTGAATACCTAGGTAACTTTGATTATGCATATCTCAGGTGATCACGTGGACACCGAGAAGCTTGATTAACCTCCTGACTTGCTCTCACTTGCTCTTGACTATTGGTGAGTGTCAAGTGCATTTTCATGTTAAAATGATTGAAGTGATACCTGAACAAATGCTATGTGGTTCCATGATTTGTAACTTGCCAAGGCGAGGGTGTACTTTATCGCCCTCATTCTCTCTCTTTCTCTCACTTGGATACTTGATACTTGTGATATTATTTTGTATGACTTGCTCTCATAATTGAATATGCTTGTAATTCGAGAGCACTGAACGGCAGTATGTAACACACCTTATTCGTTAGGAGGTGCCTCTCATCCCGACTCAGTGCTATGATTGAATCTAAGTTGATTGGAGCGTTGTCTTATCGACCAACCCTACTTATGGGGACGCCCAAATCTCTCGATTAGTCAATTGACTCGCAGCCAGGCATGAGGTCCTGGTCGAGGAGATTTTACGAGCCTTGGGTCCTTACCTATTTCGTTAGTTGGAATGCATTCGCCAACTACTTGCTTGGGTATACTCGAATATTACTAAATTACCTGTTTTGATGAGCAGGTCCGGTTGGGGGGATTGAAATAGTGGACGGAGATGGTTGAAAAGTAGGGTTCTACGGACTTGCTCTTGTTATGTTGACGGAGTGTCAACTCAACTAGAAATCTTGATCAAGTGGTGGACTAGCTCTTGAGAGTTCCTATATCCTTTATTGAATGTGTAATTAATTTCCTTATTTGCATTCTTACTTGAAAGTTCTGGTTACTTATCATACTCAATGAAAGTGTATATTACTAGATCTTGCATGCTTGCATGCTCTTCTTGGCCTCACTGAGCGTTCGTTCACCCCTTTCCCCTATTTGTTTTTCCTTAACAGGGATTGATAACCCGTGAGAAGACATCATTGCCTAATGTTGGATCCTACTTTTGTATTTTTGATTTGTTGTATTAGATCTTGGAACCTTAGACTTTATGTTTGGGATTTGTAATTTTAGCTTTTGGATGTATATTTAGTACTTGGAATTTATTTTGGGAATGTAAGTTGAACTTTTAGTTTCTTTAAATAGTTGGTTTGGAAAGTGAAGTTGGTTATATTGGGAATGATATCTTAGGTTGGAATTGTTATTGATGTTAATTGAGCAAGTGAATCCCGGCAAGAGTTGGGCAGGGGATCCGTCGAACCCTTTAGTTTGCCTTGGGGGAAGGTGGCGTTGTCAAAGTTGGTATCAGAGTTTAGATTTTAGATCTTTGTAGTGTATCCTAAGCTTAAAGTTTAGGATGCCGGACTATAGAATTAGATTGTGTGTTGAGCATAAGGTGAATTTATTAGTTGATGATTGGTTGAAAATTAGAGTTATTAAGTATTTGAGAGTTTACTAAGTTAGAAAGAAATGTTATGGATCGTGGTGGTGATGATGATGTGCCTAAACACCTTCAACCCATGATTTGTCACTGACCGAGACCGGGGAGTACTTATATGGCCTATAACCCCAGAAATAGATGTAGGCAACTGTGTTAGTGTTGGAGGACACATGCCTAACCTGACGAGGTAGTTCTATCAATTTATCATGAGAGGAGGAGATTGACCAAGGTTAATAGGGAGCTACAAGAGGAGATGGATAGGTTTACGACTGTAGAGCGGACTCAGGCCGATAGGATTTGTGAGTTTGAGGAGGAGGTTCGCTTGACTACTGAGCGACTGGCTAGAGTCGTGAGGGTTGTTCGAGAGCGAGCCGATGGCATAGTGATCGAGTGCGAGGCTATGGTTGAGGAAGTCCTCAAGGCTAATCTAGTTGAGGAGGATGAAGTGACTAGTGATGAGGACATGGGAGGGGATGCTGCTGCGGTCGAGGCAGATCCCTAGTATTTGGAGTCTGACCATTAGAAGACTACCACCTCTGAGACCTCCGCTTCTGAGGCAGATTAGGATAGTAAGATTCGGAGTTAGGACTTCGTGTATTCCTTTTTGTGAGAGATACCGTTAGAGTGGTTCTCAATTCTTGTAAATGCATGCTTGCCAATTGCTTTAAGTATTGCTCTTTTTTTGGCTGTACTTGAGAACTTGGCGTGTCTTTTATACCTCTTTTGTTATAAGCATGCCCATCTGATGTACTCCTAACACTTCTCTTAGTTTGATTATATATAAAGCACTTTGGTTCTCTTAAGAGTTTGGTTTACTAATAGTTTACCTTATTCTATTTTCTTGTACTTATTTTAAACTTGAGTCATCTATAAGAATCATGGACAAAGTTAGTACCCCCTCCCTAGTTAGGATTTTGATTATTGGTGGTTTGATTTAAAATTGAATCCTTGTCCCGAATGTGTAGGGCGCTAGCATTATTGACTGGTGTAACTTTCAATATATTATGGAGGTGTTATGTGTTTGGATTGGGTTACCTAGTAATGTATATAAGTTTACACGATCCTTACCTCTTGGGACATCTCTAGCCGCAGACTTATGTGAGAAATGGAAATCGAAAAGTTACATCAAGGTGTAGATCTAGACCACTCTAAAATTGGCGAATAATGTATATAGATTAAGGACATGGTATAAAGATTTGGAGTAAATACTCTTTACTCTTTGACTACCTTTGTCATTGATGGTAGGACATTGAATTTGAGGACAAAATGGATGATTTTAAGGGAGGAATCTTGTGTTTTCTTGTTAAGTTATTAGTTTGAATTGCTTAAGATGATAAGTTAAATTAGGGTAATCTATGTGCAAATTTTCATGGTCATACTTGCTAAGGATCTTGGCTAGATGGTTCTTGATATGTTAATGAGAGGATCTTGTGGATTTGCTTGGGAAAGTTGGAAGATTTGTTAATCAAATGATGAGAGATTGTTGGTGAAAATTCTTCTTTGTACTGGCCAAAACAGGGGAAGTAAATCAGCTTTGATTTCCACTTTTTCTTGATCATTTTGGGCAAGTTCTTGTTCAGTGAACTTGTCAACACATCAACCTTCACTTGTATGTTGAATTTGAACCAAAGCTATGCAATATCTACCTTGAATTCTTGTTAGAAATTTTGTAGACTGAGCTGAAATCAAAGAGCAATTTCAGTCAATTTCTCAGATTTTCTGGTATCAATTAGCAACGACTTAGAGTCTGATTTTAATATCATTGAAAGCTCTATGAATTTAGTTTCAAATGCCGCTAATGGCATTCAATTCTGACTTTCCTACTTGGAGTTATTGCCATTTTTCCGAAACTGTTCAAGTGACCTAATTCTAACCCGACAGCTTCTTACACTTCCAAGATTGCTATTTTGACCATAGAAATGTATGAATTTGATTTTGAAGTCTTCATATGAAATGTAGCCTTGTGTCCTAGCATCGAAAGGGCATAAAATGCATCTCAATCCGATAAATGAAGCTCCAGATATGATCAAAACCAAAAGGTGGCAAAGCTGTCAACTTTGCTTCTTCTCTTTTGCATTCTTTCCTTTACCTTCCTTGGTTCGATTCATTTTTTTTGGTTCTAAATAACATTTTCACAACACTCTTATACCTAGACTTTTGCCCTAAAATATTTGTAGACTTTCCTTTGATTTGCATCAAAGGCCTTGTGAGATTAGAATTAAGTTTGGAGAATTAAAGTTGGTAATGTTGAATGAGATATTGAAGTGAAAATTCTCTTTTCTTGCGGATTGGAGATTAGTGAAAGTCTTGTTATATCATGTTTCATCTCTAGATTCGATTATGTCAAGAAGATGGACTTGTGATTGTTGTGTTGGGATGAAAATGAGTTTAATTGGTGAGTGATCCTTTGTAACCCTTGATTGGCTTATTAATGAGATATATGGATTTGTAAATGTATGTGAGGAAATTAGTTCTTTGACTTAGTGAGATATTATGGATATATGGTCTACATGAGATAAAATTGATAAGTATGATATCTAAAGTGAAATAGATTTTACTGTTGATCATAGTAAAATGTGAAATGGGATATCTGGAGTTTTCGAGTAAATGTTAGAATTCCGAGGGAAAAGTTGTGAAACTTTTGGGATAGAAAAGTAAAAGAACTAAGGTATAAGCGAATCCTTTTAGTGAAAGTTCTATGGAAAAATTACGAAGTCAAGGAAATAATTTGAGATGTAGGGAAAGAGAGCCAAAATGAAGTATCCAGACTTGTTTCTTAATCAAAGAATGAATTTTGAGGACAAAATTCCTTTAAAGGGGGAAGAATGTGAGGACCCAAAAATTTATTTTTCTGACCTATTTATTTAAATATTTATTCATTTGCCCTGATTAAATTATTTTAATCAGTTTAATTGCATTTTCATTGTACATTTCCTCATTTTATTTCTTAAAAATGTTTACCCTTAAAATTAATTTTTCTGGCACTTAAATAGTGAAATTTGGAGAAAGCATGTTTTTCGAGGCAAATATTTGATCCGAGAGTGACGTAATCTTTAAGAATAAGAATGATCGTTAGTAGATTAAGAAAAGTTCCTTAAGGGATTAGAAGTGAGTGATTGGAATTAAACTCAACTTGGAGCAATAATGACCTAGTATTCACTTGTTGACTTTTGTCCCCTAAAATAAGGCTTTATATCACTTCTTTCTTTCATTCTTTCACTTTACAAAAATTCACAATTTCACTTTACAACCATGGCCCAACCGAAAAAGTCCAAACAAAATCAACCAAAATTTCACCAGAAGGCCAAAGAAAAACCAAACCAAAAATAATAAAAGGCCCATTTTAAAAAAAAACCAATATTATTCTAACAAATTAAAAAAAAAAATTTTTTAAGAAGGCTCCGAATACCGACGCCGGAATCTGGAAAATTCCGGCCAAAATGGCTGGAAGCTTGTCGGAAAATCGTTTTTGCAGCCTTTTTTGAGAAAATTTTTTACAAAAACACTTCTTTCTCTCTTCCTAAACATATTTACAACATAAAAAAAAACCTAAACTAAGCCAAAAATGAAACAAAAAGTCTAAGAACAAACACATATTCTTTGGGACATTTTATCAAACATGTTAAAGGCATAAAACAAAAATGAACGTTTTCATGCAATTCCTAAACAATCTGGCCCAAATTTTTTTCATTTCAACAAACCAAGAATCAAGACTAAATGTATATAATCGACTTCCGGCAAGGCATTAGGCTAACACAAAAACGTAATAGCAAGAAAAATAGATAAGGCTTCATTTACGTAAGGAGAAAAAAGACATAAAAAAATAGAAAGGATGGTTTATGAATTCTTACAATGTTTTGAAGAAAATCAAATTCTGAAGATGTTAATGATGATGAAGCAGGTTGCTTCCATTTTCCATCAAATTTCTTTCTTATTCTTCTTCTTTCTTTTTTTTTTTTCGTTCTTCCTGTTTCTCTTTTTTTTGAATTTTTCAGACTCTTTTTTTCTTCTCTTCTTTTTTATTTTGTTTTCCGATGCCTCTATCTCTACTCCCCTCTATCTCTTCCTAAACCCTAAATCATGCTTTTTATAAGGCTTCCAAGATTTTCAGAAAAGAAGTAAAAAAAAGAAAAACTCATGAACGGTTAAAAACAAAATTGATGAGGTGTTGCTTTTGCTCCCATTTGATGAAGATATAGGATAAGAATTTGATGCTAGCTGGCTTTGTATGAAATTTTTTAATGAAGAAAAAATGAGAAAAAGTAGATTGGCCATGGCTCCCTTCTTCTAGTACAATTTGTACCATCAAACTGTTGAAGAAGACACGCGCGTGAGGAAATTTTTTTTTTTTAAAGCTAAAATTTGGGCTTTTTCCATTTTTCCTTTGGGCTAATTCTTTTCTTTTCTGTTGGGCTATTGATTGGGCTTAAGACTAGCTCAAGGGAATAATTTGTTCATTTCATTTCTGGGCTTTGAGAGTTGAGTATTGGGATTTTTTTTCCATAAAAACCTACAAAATAAGAAAATATGTTAGAATATTCAAAAAGAATAAATAATTAAATACTAATAGATAAAAATATGAGAAAACAATTGAAATAGTCAAAATTTGGTGTCACAGTTGCCTCTTTTGCAGGTTTCAAGAAACTCTAGATAAAGATGTAGACACCAAATGCTTACCTGGCTTCTCTAGCTCATATCAATTGAAATATCAAGAATAGGAGATAGAATGGTGCCTGGCGGAGGTTGAGACTCACCAACAGAAGTTTAAAATATCAAGAAGGGAGATAGAAAGGTGTCCGGTGGAGGCTGAGACTCACCAATAGGAATTTAAAATATCAAGAATCAGAGATAGAAGGGTGCCCAGTGGAGACTAAGACTCACCAACAGGAATTTAAAATATCAAGAAGGGAGATAGAAGGTGCCCTAAGGTTCACCAATGAATTTAAAATATCAAGAAGGGAGATAGAAAGGTGCCCTGGAGGTGAGACTCACCAATGAATTTAAAATATCAAAAAGGAGATAGAAGGTGAGGCTGAGACAAAGAACCAACAGGAATTTAAAATATCAAGAAGGGAGATAGAAGGGTGCCCGATGGAGGCTGAGACTCACCAACAGAAAGTTAAAATATCAAGAAGTGAGATAGAAGGGTGCCCGGTGGAGGTTGAGACTCACCAACAAGAATTTAAAATATCAAGAAAGGGAGATAGAAGGGTGCCTAGCGGAGGCTGAGACAGCAACCAACAGGAATTTTTAAAAAAATCCTTTGACCTAGTGCATTCAAAGGGCACAAGCTTGAATGACGGGTAGGTGAAACGTAATTATATCTCAAATTTAGATGATAGGTGAAAATAAAACATTCATAATAAAGACCCTTTTTCAAATTCTCTTTAGAGATAACTCTTGAGGAATTGATGAAAATGAGAGAATCACCATTCCTCTTTTTTAAAACTTGCCCCAGTGTCAAATGAATCATTAATCCTGTAATGATCATGGAATTCTAGCCAGTTAATCCCCAAAATGCAACTTCTCTTTTCTTTTTGACCTAAAAATGCAAAACTTTGTGGCAATCATGATTGTTAGCCGTTACATGATCAAAACATGTCAAAACATACACAACAAAACACACTTCATCAAATTTTTTTTTCCAGATCGTTTGGTTGTCTTTAAAAAAAACTAGGAAATACACACCAACAATGATACGAGGTTTAAAACAAATCATGCGATTTTTCGAAATTCAACCTTCTTCACAAATCGGGCAAATCATTATTATGCAACTATTCAATTTGCATCAAGTACTCATAATATCAAGTAAAAGAGAGAGAATTATACCTCAATTTTAACAATTCAAACTTGATTTCTCACTTTCACCAAATTTTGCAATCAAACGACTCATATAGTCAATTCAAGCTTGCCTTTTCCACAGTTTTCTCAGATTTTACTGCTAAAAAGGATTTGTTGAAACACATCTTCTTACTCAAATTGCAAGAATGCCTTTTGACGCGAAAATCAACACTTTTAGGTGTAGACTTCCGGTTACTCGACATATGCCTTCTTGCTCAAATAGTAAAAATGTCTTTTGACGCGAAAATCAACACTTTTAGGTGAAGATTCCCCATTACTCAACATTTTACTTGTTCGAACTGCTTTGCATACTTGTAATTCAAGTACCGTTTTACGTGAAAGTTAACATTTGTAGACGCTAAACCTCCAGTTACTTAGTACTAGAATCATTGGAGTAGAACTTTAGTTCTCACTTTGCTTCTTTTTCTCTCTTTTTTTTTTGTTTTTTCTTTTCCCCTCTCTTCTTTTTTTTTTTTAGCATATCAATTGAAAAAGGATTATTTGCCAACTATATCAATCATTTTCTTGCAAAATCCAATAAAAGAAGAAATCTCATTTAATAGGAAAAACTGAGGCATAATTTTCCCTATTTTACAAAACATATTTTCTAAAATGCCAATGTCTTAATCACATAACAATTATTTCCGAGTAAGATGGAAAAAGGATTTTTCACATCGTGCGGCCTTTATTTCAAAAAGATGAAGGCAATTGCAACCTAATGATTGGACATTTACACCCTTTTTGAGTCAACTCTTGGAAAGCAAAGCAATTTTTGGGATGAATGTGTAATTTAGACGAAGTTTTTTTTTTTTATCATCTCATTATTGTTTATTATCATTAGCAAACCTTTGACCCCCTCCCCCGATTTTTCAAAACATGCAATTAATCAATCTTCAAAAGGATTTAATCATACATTCTAAACATTTACTCAAAATAAAGCTGGTCTCCTCGATTGGACCGATTGGTCACTTGTCCCTGCTTCTCTGTAAAAGAAAGGAAATGGTGAAAAGTAATAATAACGCCACCACCATCTGACCCTTTTATCTTGAGCAGCCCGTAAACATGAGTTATTAGACGTCGATGAGCAGTGTAAGCCGAATTCTTTTTGTTTTGCCGGTGTAGATCCGTTCTGTTGCTCCGATCGCTTCTGAACCTATATCACCCATACCTTCATGGTAATCTAAGAGGATTGTCCTTTGATGAAAGTGTCCTTTTGATCAAAATATGTGC
Source organism: Gardenia jasminoides (assembly GCA_013103745.1). NCBI lineage: Eukaryota > Viridiplantae > Streptophyta > Magnoliopsida > Gentianales > Rubiaceae > Gardenia > Gardenia jasminoides. The sequence goes on from CM023095.1 coordinate 26,002,618, forward strand.
AAGAATTTGTGTAAAGAAAAATTTTATTTTAAAATGACATCATAACCATAGAATGAATGCTAAACATGGTATTTTAAATCAATAATAGCAAAACGCCAGGAAAACTATTTAAAACAAATGCGTCACACTTGACCCCTTTGGATATCGTCTTTTTGGAATTTGTTGACGGCAAGGGAGTGCTTAATATAAGGTGAATCCTGATAAACATAATTACCAGCTTCTCTTGTCCCAGGAACCTTTCCTTTCTGCTTGCACTGCTGCTTTTCAAAACTTGCCTTAGTAACCTTTCAGATTTGCACTGAAGTTGACTGATAAGGTAGTATAATGAAATAGACATACTTAACCGCCAACTTTTGTCAATTTAAACATGTTTGTTAAAATGGTGGCATCAGTGAGACAATTCCTTCTGACAAAAATTCAAAGAGAATGTATTTACATCATTTGCCTTTTTGATCAATAAAGTTCCTTGAATGCAAGAGAGGTCGATCCGCTTTTGGTTTTGTGGGGCTTGGTAAGGTATAAAAAGAGGGCAAAACTCGAATGCAGATTTTTAAGAAGGGCTTTAAACAATCCTGAGATCACATTTTTCAAAAAAAAATTGCCCCAGTTTAGCTCTAATCAGGTTTTTTCTTTTTCTTTCTTTTTTTTCTTTTTTTCTTTTTTTTTCAAAAATAAATAAATAAATAAATAAATTTGCCCCAGTGTGGGGTTTGCGATTCTCAAGAGGGTTTGCTAAATAATTAACTGTTCTTTATAGGCTCAAAGGGCTGGGAGTTGGAAGTGTTTAAACGAAAAGGAAGAAGGTCGGCTTTTGAGACCACCTTTTTGCGACAATTTCTAAAGAAACTTTGCTCAATCATATGAAAAATCTTTTACACATGTCTGAATTGATTGGTTAAGGAAAAATCTGCCCATGCATCTCCATGAGAACCAATGCTCCTCCAGGTAACACCTTTTGAATAATGAACGGCCCTTGCCAATTTGGAAGCAAATTTCCCTTTAGCCTCCTCTTGTATCGGAAGAATTCTCTTCAAAACCTTATCTCCTTCTTTAAACACGTGATGTCTGACTTTCTTGTTATAAGATCGAGCCATCTGCTGTTGGTAGCATTGCCCATGACAAATAGCGTTCAACCTCTTTTCATCAATTAAAGACAATTGTTTATGGCGCTGCTTAATCCATTCGACATCCTTCAATCCAGCCTCCATCGAATCGCAAAAAGACGGGATCTTGACCTCGCAAATAAAACTGCGCTTCCATACCATACATGAGTTAATAGGGAATTGCTCCATAGAAATCGATTGGTTCTACATGCCAAAAGGCGCTTTCATACCAATCTCGGTGTGTTTGGTCATCTTACAAATGGTGACATCCAAGTTCATGAGAGATACTCGAATTTGCATTCATCAAATTCCAAATGGTGACATCAAGGGTCAAAGGTTTTTTATTTGTGGCCATCTAAGAACAAAATAAAACATGTAATAGATAAATAGAAAAAATTAAAGAATAGAGGCAAATCCTTCATTCCTTTGAGTTCAAAAATTCACTAAAATTTAATCAAAATAACCATTTCACAGATATGAACCCAAATTAAAAAAAAAACTTCATCCTAGACTCTCATTTCCATTTTAGTAATTTCCTTAAACAAAATATGCCATGCTATAGAAAAATAATTTGAAATACTGAAATGACAATAAAGGCCAAATAACAAAATAATTTCTAACAAAGATCCAAATTAGAGCTCATGTGGATGACCAAACCAAAAGACAATCCGATTTTACCGAAATTTCCTTCAAGAGGAAAGGTAGTAAGTTGACCAATTACGCATATCTTCTTCAAAGACATTGCGGTAGAACTCCAAATTTCAGATGATCCGACCTTATAAATAGTTCTCATGCAGGATTGATATCAACCCACTTCAATCTCAGGAGAGTTCTCTTTTTGCAATAAATGGGTCATCTTTCCCATACAAAGGTGATTTCAATTTTCCTTAAAAAATGTCATCCGTATTCTTTGCCAATTCCTTGAGGACAACATTCTCCTCATTCTTGTCGATTAATTTCCATTATACCAAACACTTTAGTTTAGGTCCATGATGTATTGAGCGGGTCAACAAATTCCTCATCACCGATGATTACTCCCATTACCTCCATGCTCAGGTAGGATTCTTCTTGACATTTGGCCCCTTTTCTCCACTTTCTTTTAGGGATAATGTCTTCGGCATCAATCATGTCTTGGATCTTGTGTTTCAAGGCCCAACAGTTAGCCGTTGAATGACCTAGACTTCCAGAATGATAAGCACAAATGGTCTGGGGATCATAACTAGATGGCGGACCATTAGGATAGATTTTGGGGGGAACTGTTCCCATCTTTTCAGCTGCTTTCAACTGCTCGTATAACTGATTAATTGGCCTGCCTAAATTAGAGAAAGTTCGAGATGGCCTTTGAGTTGGAATCCCACTGGCTGGGACAGGATTTTAAATGGGATTGTTGCTTTGTGAGGTTGGTCTTGTGTTATAGGTTTGACGAGGATAGTTTTGAAAGGTGGGTTGATGAACTGGAGGTATTGATGTGGTATTTAGATGGACTGGTCGAGAGTAGGAGGTTTGGGCAATGGTGTGGTAAACAGGATAAGAATTAGGGTAGTGCGGGTAAGGGGTTGAGTAGGCAGGATAGCGTTGAATTCTTGGTCTAAAAGATGGGCCTTGATCCCATACGAATGCAGTTTCTTCTTCTTTCTTCTTGAATTGGTACTTATTCCCATTGTTATTTTGATTCTGCAGAACTTCCAATTGTTATTTCAATGCTGACACGTTAACAATCTTTCCCATCTTGACAAATTCATCATATTCTTCCAACTTATTAACAATTGCAGCAAATGAACTCCCAGTCATGCGAAAAATTTCTTCAGAATAAGGTGGATCATGTGCCTTGATGGAAGTACGAGCAGTCTCTTCTTCAGTCATAGAAGGCTCCACCCTCGCAGCTAATTTTCTCCAATGCTTGGCATATGTTTTGTGATCTTCTGAAAGTCTCCTTTTGATTCCTTCCAATGTTGTTTGTGTCGGTGCCAACTCACAATTGAATTCATACTGCTTCACAAAAACTGTTGACAAATCCAACCAAGTTTTAATTTCATTTGACTTCAGGTTTGAATACCAATCCAAAGCATCCCCCTCCAAGCTCTCGGGAAACAGACGCATGGGCAAGTTCTCATCATCTATTGGTTTACCAAGTTTGTTGGCAAACATCTTAAGGTGCGTCTTGGGGTTACCGGTTCTGTCATACTTGTTGAACTTGGGGGTCTTGAAACCAACTGGTAGCTGAACGTCAGGGAACAGGCAAAGGTCGTCATAGTCCAGGCCACCGTGTCGGTTTAGTCCCTAGTTCTTCCTTATGAACTCATCAAATTTATCCAGCCTTTTCAGCAAATCTTTGTCGACTGGTGCAATAAGGTCATCCACCGCTGGTTTTCCTTGGGAAGTCAGATCCCACACAAATGGTTCAGCGGTATGGTATTGAGGCTCTGGAGGGTGAGGGCGCATGTTTAAAGTGATCTGGGGTTGAGTATGAGGGTTTGTATTTTTGGTCGGGCTTAGTAGGATGTAATTAGGATGGGAATGTGGAAAATTGGTGTTGTGATGAGAAAAGGTAACATCGTATGGGTTAGCAGTAGGCGGGACAAAAGTAGTTTGAATATTGATCAGGAATGGGAGTTGACTATCTGTCACAGGGGGGTTACTAACAATGGGTTCACACTCATTCGAGACACCTCCTCCACTGTTATTTGCCACCAACTGTCAATTACACGCCTTTGCGCGGCCATCTCGACGTTCATCTCATTAAACCTTCCCAGTACTTCACTTAACTGAGCTCCCAAGGCAGCAAAGTCGGGCGAAGTGACCAAAGCATTCCTATCTAAGCCTTCTGGTGCAGAACTCATGTTTACGGGTTGCTTCAAGCTCTTGCTTTTAGATCGGGTAACGATGGGACTTCTGCATGGAGCTATTTTTAAAAGTACCTGAGTGGGAAGAGAAGCACACTGTAGAAGCTTATTTCCAAAGGGAGCTGTGGAGATTTACTTGGAAGAAGAAAAAAAAAGGAAAAAGAGTGAAATTAGTGATTGTTTATATAATTCGGATGCATGTCCTAGAGGGGAGCCCTTTTGTGCCAAGGGTAGGCCTAGCATGATGCAATACTTTCAAGGTAGGGCCCGTTCATCAAACCTGAGATTTGACACTAGTGAAAATGATGAAAAAGTTCTTCATTAGCAAATTCTAAATCTTCATAGTCTACATCATCTCTTGAAGGCGTTCTTGTAGAAAACCATTGAATTTTTTCAACCTATCTATTACAGCATCTTTTGGTTCTTTAGAGTAGGGGTTCCTCATGCTCTCAACTTGGTCATATAGTTCGGCACATTTTCGTTTCAAGTCTTGGTTTTTGTTTTGCATCTCTTCATACATCTTCTTGTTCTTGTCCGCCAAATCCTTGTTTGCTTGCACGGATTGCTTCAATTGTACATTCTCTCTATCCTTTGTCTCAATGATCGCCATCAATCTCTTGACTTCATCCGTCTACGCCTCTTGCAGCTGTCTTCCATCACGATTCCTAAGCCAATCTTCATACTGAGGTGTGACCAGAGCCAACTGTTTATGTTGTGGAATGTAAGCAATGTCCTTGTCCTTGGACAACGTTTCCCATGCTTGCGTGATCGGTACCTTCATTGGAATTTCGGCCGGACAGATTCCCTTGTCAAAAATGATGGTGAAGTTGGTCAAATCGGGTAGAGGCGGTAGTCCTTGAACGTGTCCCAACTGTCTCAAAAATCTCCTTGGAGTGTAGCTCATAATGCCTTGAGTTCCTAGCAACGGTATAAAATCGGAGGATTTGGTGCGAAGAGCCGGATCGAGACAGTCCGTCCAATCTAGTACCCATCTAATCCTGTGATCTAGTAGTGTATTCAAAAAGTTCACCCATTCTGAAGCATTCCTTGGTAGGTTATTCCTATCTACTCTCTTATAATGAGTAATCAGCCAATTGTATCCAACTAGAGGCACACTATCAGGAACGGGTAATTATCTTTTGAAATGCTCCATAACCCACATGTGCAGAATTCGGTTCGATCCATGGAAGAACTTCACCTCCTTTTGGCAATTTGTACAAGTTACGAAGAGGTCTGCTAATACGGTAGGTGCTATAAAGCCTCATCGATTTCCAATCCCATAGAATAGGTCATTCATAAGCTTGGTGATATTGAAACCAATTTTTCCGTCTCTTCTTGGAAATAAATAGACTCCTTCCATGACAAATCCAGATACCCATGGCCTTTTGTGCTCCCAGACAACTTTGGAATTGAACGAAAAATCTTTGGCATATTTGTCGAATCCATCTCTTACAGCAAACCTATCAAACAAAAACCTTACATTCGGTGCTTTGATCTGACCCTTGTACCACAGACTCCTTTAATCCAGTGAAGCGACAGAGACCGACCTTTCCAAGGGGAATATCACCTTCTACCCATAAGTTAAGAAGACCAAATACCTCCTCAATTGTCATAGTAAATTCCTTATTTCCTATCCTAAATACTGAACAGTTAGGGTCCCATAGTTGGATTAGAGCCTCTACCAAATACCCATCAGATTCTATGTCCTTGAAATTCCCAATTGGTCCGAGATATGTCGCTACTTGGTTGATCTCGCTTGGTGAGAGAAGCCCGGGCTATACCTGAATTTCCACTGGAGCGCTATTGCTTGATCGTCTAGGTCTATCCATTTTAAATCATGTCAACCTGGGTCAAATACTTTACCTACTTGCCCCACCTCATCTTTTAAAATTTAAGCGTGAATCTCATAGGGGGTTATGTACCCAAGAGAAGTGAGGTGGTAGTCCTATAATGGGATTCTCTAAGTGGCGTTCCCCATGGTTAATGCATGATGTCATCTTATTAAAGCAAGTAAGGGTGCAAAATGAAACATGGCCTATAGGAGCCCATTTGAATGCTTTAGGGTAAGCCTAAAGTGATATGCAATTACAATTTAAATGCAATAGATATAAATTCAAACGTGCAATAGCTTATCTAGAAGGATGGCTTGTCTTAAAAGGTGCCAAGACTCTTATTTTCTAGAGTTTGTGAAATGTAAGAAAGGAAAGACAACAAAGGTTAGTTTAATCGGCGGATATCACATAACACCTTGGGTAACAAATTGCACAAGAATAAAGGGGGTGAAATCCCTCCTCGGTGTCTAGTGATCCTTAATAGGGTAAGATGGACTCTACCTTAGGCAATTCTAACATGGATGCATGAGGTTGAGCTCACTAATGCATCTAGACTCGACAAAGGTTACAGGCTCCCAAACCTTGGACTAAAGGCAAAAGGTCATCAATCCGAATGCCTCAAGTGCCTTAGTGATCCCCGGACATTGCTACGTGCGTTACGGCCACATGTCCAAATGGATCAATTCTAATCATAGTAGGGAAGAGTGACGTGACAAGCCACTAAAGTAAAAAAAAAGTAGGGTCAAAGTAAAATACATATGCACGTATGAAAGTGATTCCCTTTGAGAGGAGGGATTCAAATACCAAACATTTTCTAGGCTCTAGGGTAGATGAACACGCACCCCAAATGCAAGGCGCGGTACAAGTAAATATCAATACAAATAAATAAATAAATAAATAATTCATTCATTCATCATGTACGCGATGTGTAAGGAGCGATTGCACGGAAAAAATCCTAAAAAAGAAAAGAAAAGGAAAAAGGAATGCAACCTAAAACATCCAAATGTGATATATAAAAAAGTTAGAAAAATGAAATAGCCAACTAAATCAAGTGCTCGGATCCTCTTAGGAAAATCCGCAGTGCAGTCGCCAAGCTGTCGCGCCTTATTTTTTGAAAGGAAAAGAAAAACTCGTCGTTTCGAGTTTTTTTTGTTAAAGAAGGTTTTTTAATTAAAAAATGATTTTTGATTTTTTGAAAAAGAAATGGGTCATGGGACTAGAAAATGCGACGATTTGGACCCAAAACAAAAGTCTAGAAAAAGGTTTTTAGAAAAATTTGGAGTCGCCACTTGGTATGGAGTTTAGGTGTGCCAAGTCACCCACCCAAAAAATTTTAATTTTAATTAATGAAAATAAACTAAGAAAACCCTTTTTTATACGACTCCAGGTCTTTGAAAAACTAGAGAAAAAGGTTCGGGGGTCACGGTTGAAAGAAGGGAAGGCAAAGATTCGATGTTACTCGTCTCTAAGGCACCCTTCTAACCTAATCAAAACTAGTTGCGTGATTTAGTTAAAAATTTCCTAATTTTAACTTTAAAATTTATCACATTTGGATGTTATCTATATAGATGCAAAACCTAAATCTAATGTTGGGTCGGGAAGGGGCAAAATGTCTCCTTGAGTTTTGATTGGAATTGATCACATTAGTTGTGTCATCCAAATTTGATCTCTCAAGGAGGTCATGAAAAATGCAAATGATGAGACTTGAAAAAACGAGAAATTAGGGTTTTCAAAAGAAATGCAATTCTTTATAAAAATCTCAAGGAAAAGAAATTGGATTTTTGAAAAAGATGAATTCTTAAAAGAAAAGAAATTTTTAGGATTTTGTAAAAAATGAATTTTAAGAGGAAAAGGAAATTTGATTTTTAACATGAATTTTCAAGGAAAAGCGATTTTTCAAGGGGAAAAGGAATTTTGGCTTTAAAGAATGAATTTGATAAACTTTTATGCATGTATATGTCCTAAAAGAAGAAATGCAACATAATGGATATGGGGAAACTAAATTCGTGACTTTTCCTTTTCATAGAAGGAAATAAAAGTGTGCTAAGACTAGGAAGCCATACTCGTTCTTTTCTCTAATTCAAAGGGTAATGCCCTAAAAAAGCTAATCTATTTTTAACAAAAAAGAAAACTAAATGACATGTTTCACATACGGGATGGGAGAAGAATAACATACAAAAATGGAAAAGAAACCCTAAAAGTGAAAAGTGTGTGAAACTCGTATCTAATGCATGAACGGCCTTAAGGGTCTAGCATTGGACTAACTCTCGTCTAAAGGTTCTCACTAACATTGGATTAGTGAGAAATCGAAAGGAAAGGCCACAACTAGCATTGGACTAGTGTGATGGCGTCAATACATTTACATAATAAAACATTTAGACATGATAATAAAGCAAGTAAACATATAAAAACACATAAACACATAACACATAAGTATAATGTCTAGATGCAAAACCCTATGGAAGCGGTAAACACATAAGCATGCAAACACACAAATAAATCATATAAAACCTAATTATTACATTGGGGAAACTTATATACAATTCTAAAGAGGGAAAATTTGAAATAATAATCTAAATATTACATTTTCTAAAATAAATACACTTTTTGCAAAATTAAACCTATCTATTACAACTTGGCATTCAAGGCCTCCAAATAATTTACCCAAAATTTAAATAAAATAAATAATGGCTAAAAATGCAAAAAACTAAGGAAAATAAATTTAAACATGCAAATTCAAGCAATAAAATCACATAAGGCACATAAAGAGAGAATTCTAAAGGGTTTAGATATACCTCCCCCACGACTCACATGTGAACTTTGGATCACTTACTCAAAAAGAATACACACATCAAAATACCACAATAAATAAATGCTAATCAAAATGAATGACTCAAATCAAAATGTTAAAGGGAAACAGTGCACATGAGAAGCTCACACTTAACAATTAAAGAAAAGAAACATTTAAAATTGCAAAGTCAATATTCAAGTAGGGGTATAATAGAAAATAATTGAAAACTTTTTTGGGGTCTGAATACAATTTTCTAAAAAATTAGGGGTCAAAATTATATGAAAATAAAGTTTAGGGGTCAAAATGTAATTAAAATAAGGACCTATATGAAAGAATTTAAAAGTCCTAGAGCCGGTGAACCGATTGAGAACTTCGTCAATGTATAAATTCTTTGATGGGTTAAGGAAGGCGAGAATTTTTTTTTGAGAATTGGTAATATTGTTTAGTAAACGAAATTAAATAAAACCCAAGCACAAAGTCCGAACAAACTAAGTAAAAAGCCCAACAACAAAACCCAAATGAATTAATCAAAATCTGATGCCAAACCCAAACACCAACAAAACAAACTCAACAAATTAAACAGTCAAAGCCCAAGCAAAGTCAACCATGGCAACCGAAAAAGTCCAAACAAAATCAATCAAAATTTCACCGAGTTCAAAGAAAAAACAAATCGAAAATAATAAAAGGCCCATTTTAAAAAAAACCAATATTATTCTAACAAATTTAAAAAAAAACTTTTTTTTTAAAGAAGGCTCCGACGACCGGCGCTGGATTCTGGAAAATTCTGGCGACGGTTGCCGGAATCTGGAAAAATTCCGGCCAAGTAGCCGGAATCTGGAAAATTCCGGCCAAAATGGCTGGAAGCTTGCCGGAAAATCATTTTTGCAGCCTTTTTTGAGAAAATTTTTTACAAAAACACTTCTTTCTCTCTTCCTAAACATATTTACAACATAAAAAAAACCTAAACTAAACCAAAAGCAAAACAAAAGTCTAAGAGCAAACACATATTCTTTGGGACATTTTATCAAACATGTTAAAGGCATAAAACAAAAATGAGCGTTTTCATGCAATTCCTAAACAATCTGGCCAAAATTTTTTTCATTTGACAAACCAAGAATCAAGACTAAATGTATATAATCGACTTCCAAAGAAGGCATTAGGCTAACACAAAAACGTAATAGCAAGAAAAATAGATAATACTTCATTCACGTAAGGAGAAAAAAGACATAAAAAAATAGAAAGGATGGTTTATGAATTCTTACAATGTTTTGAAGAAAATCGAATTCTGAAGATGTTGATGATAATGTAGTAGGCTGCTTCCCTTTTCCGTCAAATCTCTTTCTTCTTCTTCTTCTTTCTTTTTTTTTTTTTCGTTCTTCCTGTTCCTCTTTTTTTCAAATTTTTCAGACTCTTTTTCTCTTCTCTTTTTTTTTCTTGTTTTGTTTTCCGCCGCCTCTATCTCTACTCCCCTCTATCTCTTCCTAAACCCTAAATCATGCTTTTTATAGGGCTTAAAGATTTTGAGAAAAGTAAAAAAAAAGAAAACTCATGGGTTAAAACAAAATTGATGAGGTGTTACTTTCCTCCAGCTTTGATGAAGATATGGGATAAGAATTTGATCTAGCTGGCTTTGTGCAATTTTTTGATGAAGAAAAATGAAAAAGATTAATCCTTATACGGTACAATTCGTTCCATCAAGTTGAAGATCTTGTAGCGATGAGGAAATTTTTTTTAAAGCTAAAATTTTGGCTTTTTGCATTTTTCTTTTGGGCTAATTCTTTTCTTTTCTGTTGGGCTATTGATTGGGCTTAAGACTAGCTCAGGGGAATAATTTGTTCATTTCATTTCTGGGCTTTGAGAGTTGAGTTTTGGAATTTTTTTTCCATAAAAACCTACAAAATAAGAAAATATGTTAGAATATTCAAAAAGAATAAATAATTAAATACTAATACATAAAAATATGAGAAAACAATTGAAATAGTCAAAATTTGGTGTTTACACAACTATCAAGACTTGGTCGAACTTTTATTGAACAAATAATTCAACCTAACTAACTAACTAACTAATCTAATCATGCTCGGACTTGCAGATGGTGAGCCTGCCCCATGCACCTATCCGCAGCCCACATGTGCCCAAGGGCTTGGATTCGAGGCTACCAAGAGGTCCTCATCACGGATTCATAGCACATTAACCACTTGTGACTCATTAAGCACTTCGATTGTCTTGGCCTCTCCAATGGGCTTTAGAACCACACGTACTAAAGTTTGCAATGCTTCACGCATCCATTTGGCTCAAGCATGTGTCATAGGACCCAATGAAACCTTTACTTGCTCAATGTGCATGGTACCCTCGACCTCCTCATCACTCCCTTCCTCTTGCGAAAGATTTCACCTCAAATTGACCTCATCATCTGCAAGATAGGGGCTAAGGTCAGCAACATTAAACATAGAGCTCACATTGTACTCACCTGGAAGGTTGAGCTTATTTGCATTGTCATTTATGCGCTCAACAACTTGAAATGGACCATCTCCACGTGGTAAGAGCTTTTTGCAGCTCTGGACAGGAAAACGCTCCTTGCACAAGTGCAACCACATCCAATCTCCAGGTTCAAAAACCTTGCGACGCCTACCCTTGTTGGCATGCTTGAGATATTGTTAGGTACGTGCTTCAATCTTGACGCGCACTTGCTGGTGCAAGGTCTTCACAAAATCTGACTTTTTCTTACCATCGAGGTTAGTATGTTCAGACATAAGCAAAGGCATTAAATCTAAAGGAGTAAAAGGATTAAACCCGTAAATAATCTCAAAAGGAGAAAACTGAGTAGCACTATGGACTGTACGGTTATATGCAAATTCAACGCGCGGTAAGCACTCTTCCCAAGATTTAAGGTTCTTTTTAATGATGGCGCTTAACAAAGTAGACAATGTGCGGTTAACCACCTCAGTTTGACCATCAGTCTGGGGGTGACTGGATGTAGAAAATAGAAGTTTAGTACCTAACTTTCCCCACAGAGTTTTCTAAAAATAACTTAAAAATTTCACGTCTCTATCAGACACAATTGATCTAGGAACACCATGCAAGCGAAAAACCTCTTTAAAGAAAAGATTAGGTACATGAGTGGCATCGTCCATTTTATGGCATGCAATAAAATGAGCCATTTTTTAGAAATGATCAACAATCACAAAAATACTATCATGACCTTTTTTACTCCTAGGAAAACCAAACACAAAATCCATGAAAAAGTCAACCCAGGGTTCAGATGGAATAGGTAATGGGGTATACAAACCGAAGGGTTGTAGTTTGGACTTGGCACAGTCGCAAGTGACGCAATGTGAAACAAACCTCTCAACATCTCACCGCATACATGGCCAATAGAAATGCTCCTGCAATATGCCCAAAGTTTTGGTGACACCAAAGTGTCACATCAAACTCCCTCCGTGAGGTTCACGGGACTTGATTTACTACAGGATGTATAAATTTCAGCAAAATCAAGGTCAGTCTCATAAAGCTCCTTAATGAGATCAAATCTAAGGAGTTTAGCATCAAGTAAAGACAGTAAGGCAAACCTTGCAGATAGTGCATCCGCAACCATATTGGTCTTGCTGGCTTTGTACTTGATGATGTAGGGAAACATCTCCACGAAAGTGATCCATCTCACGTGCCTCTTACTCAACTTGTGTTGAGCTTTGAGATGCTTCAGTGTCTCGTGGTCAGTGTGGATGACAAATTCCTTTGGCCACAGGTAATGTTGCCATGTCTCCAAGGCACGAACCAAAGCATATTGCTCCTTGTCATAGATGGAGTAGTTCAAGGCAGCATCGTTCAACTTTTCACTAAAGTAAGCAATCGGCCTCTCTTCTTGGATCAAAACTGCACCAATTCCTACACCAGAAGCGTCACACTCAACTTCAAAAGTTTTGTTAAAACTTGGTAGGGACAATAATGGTGCTTGTGTAAGCTTGTGTTTAAGAAGTTGGAACGCCTTATCTTGAGTTTCGCCCCACTCAAACTTCACATCCTTTTGATAATAACCATTAGAGGGGCAGCAATAGTACTGAAGTCCTTAATGAACCGGTGATAGAAACTTGCAAGTCCGTGGAAACTCCTGACCTCACTCATGTTCCTTGGAATAGGCCAATCATTGATAGCTTGTACCTTGCTTTCATCAACTTTAATACCCTATGAACTAACTTTATATCCTAAGAAAACAAGTTCATTAGTACAGAAAGTACATTTCTTAAGATTGGCAAATAACTGTTCCTTTCTCAAGATATCTAACACAGCTTTCAAATGTTGCAGATGCTTATCAAGATTCTTGCTGTAAATTAAGATGTTATCAAAATACACTACAACAAATTTTCCCGAAAATGGTCTAAGCACATGGTTCATAAGACGCATAAAAGTACTAGGGGCGTTAGTTAAGCCAAAAGGCATAACCAGCCACTCATATAGACCATATTTAGTTTTAAATGTTGTCTTCCACTTATCACCCTCTTTCATGCAAATTTGATGATAGCCACTCTTAAGATCTATTTTGTGAAAATAACAGTACCATACAATTCATCTAGCATATCATCTAAACGAGGTATAGGATGACGGTACTTAATTGTTATAGCATTGACAGCACGGCAATCCACGCATATCCTCTAAGTGCCTTCCTTCTTTGGAACTAGGATGACCGGGACTGCATAGGGACTCATGCTCTCACGAGCCTACCCCTTCTCTATTAATTCATCCACTTGCCATTGGATCTCTTTTGTCTCCTCAGGGCCCATCTTGTAGGCCGATTTATTTGGCAAAGAAGCACCAGGGATGATATCTATTTGGTGTTCGATCCCTCTAATTGGTGGAAGTCCACTAGGGATCTCATCTAGGAATACATCCTCGTATTCCTGCAACAAAGAATCAATATTAGTAGGTAAGTCACTTAAAGAATCATTAGACACTAGTAGTACTTCTTTGCAATACAAAACATAGACCACTTGCTTAGATAAGAGTAATTTTTGAACTTCCCAGTTTTTAGCAAGTAGGCTAGGCTTCTTGATGCTTTTGGCCGATTCTTGCTTGGCCAAATTTTTCCCAGGTTCTACTCGGACCAAGGTTTTAGAATCACTCTTCTTCTTGGCCACTTCTTGTCATGCTTTTGTTGCAATCTTAGTTGATCCTCGTGCACTTGCTATGGTGTTAAGGGCACAAGGGTGAACTCCTTAGCATTCTGCATGAATGAGTGTTTGTTGGTGAAGCCACAATGGTTGGTCTTCTTGTCATATTGCCATGGCCTTCCTAATAGGATGTGAGAAGCTTGCATGGGGATGATATCATAAAGTACTTCATCCTCATACTTCCCAATCCGAAAGGGTACTACCACTTGCTTGGTAACCTTGACGTCTCCACTCTCATTGAGCCATTGCAAGTGGTATGGATTAGGATGATGTAACGTTGGCAATGATGGGTGATCTACCATGAGAGTACTTGTCATGTTAGTACAGCTTTCGGCATCAATGATGAGGCTACACACCTTCCCTTTGACATGACACCGAGTGTATAAAATATTGTCACGTTGGGTCTCATCTACTTTCTTGACTTGTGTTGTAAGGCTCGTTGTGCCACCAATGCAACACCCACTTGTTCAGTAGTTGCTGCTACTTCTTCCCCAGATTCTTCACCTTCCTCGGTCAGAGGTGGCATGTCAGCATATTCTTCTTCATCGTCTGAGACGACGTCTCCACCGGGTAAGATAATCATTGTGCGCCTATTGGGACACTGGGAAGCTATGTGCCCAAATCCTTGGCACTTGAAGTACTTTTCACGGCTCTTAGGTTTTGGAGTTTCGAATGAGGTCTTTGGAGTAGATTTGGTTGCTTGTTTGGGCGGCTCGGACTTAGGGGTGAATTTGGAGACCCCCATGCTTGGTCTTTCTTGCTCAAAGGTAGGATTACTCCCCCAAGAAGGCGTAGATGAGGGGCTAGTAGTTCGAGGGTTACCCCTCCTCTTAAGCCTCCTCTCAATCTTGGACGCCTTATCCATCAATTCCGGCATGTCCACGTAGGTTTGTAGCTCGACTAATTCGGCAATATCGGGCCTCAAACTGTTGAGAAACCTTGCCATTGTTGCCTCATGATCCTCCACAATATCAGCATGTAGTATGGTGATCTCCATTTCCGTGTAGTAATCCTTCACGCTACAGTTCCCTTGAACAAGGGTTTGAAGCTGTTGATGCAACTCCCGGTAGTAGTGGTTAGGGATGAACCTTCTCCTCATGAAAGTTTGTAGTTCTTCCTATGTGCTAATAGCTCTTGTCCGATTGCGCCTCCTGCTTGTACACTCCTGCTCCCACCAAACTATGGCACAGTCGGTGAACTCAAGTGTTGCCAATTTAACCTTTTGCTCGTCAGTGTAGTTGTGGCACCCGAATACCATCTCTATGAGTTGCTCCCATTCTAGGTAGGTTTCAGGATCCGACTTCCCTTGGGATGAAGGAATCTTGATTTTGACGCGTTTGAGTCCTTCATCATTCTTCTTGTTTTCCTTCTTAGGTCATCGGATGAAATCCTTCTCTTCACTGTTTGAAAAATGATGAACAGCCTATGCAATTCAACAGCACTTCTCATTCCAACAAGAGTTAGTTGAAAATATGAACATTTATTTCCTGGTTTGTGACAACTCAAATCATGTGCATTAGAATCTTAAATGACCTCTAATATTAAAACCTTTGAATGAACCTGCATCAAATTCAAAACTAGAACACAACACTCTCACCTTAACCACATCGTATGCAAATGTAAACTTTCCTCTAGGATCCCTCCAAGAAAATAGCAAAGTTAAACAAAAAATGAATTTTTATTTCCCAATTCACATGCCTCACTCGAAGGAGAAATCCCTACAAATCATCAAACAAAAGAAAGCAATAATATCGAGGAAAGAATATCATCGACAAATTCGTAGTTTTACTCACATAAATGCATCAATTACAATTTCCTTTTTTTTAATTTTATAGAAGAGGAAAACGAGAGACTATGAGCGACCCTATATCTTTACGCAAGATTCCTAAATAAGCGATGAAACGAAATATTAGTGGAATTAAATCTTTTTATTCTTTCAAGTGTGCTCATACTACCTTCAATTCAAAATCAATCAACAAGTAAGGAAAAACATATGGCAGTGAAAATTATCTACCACAGTGAATGGCATTCAATCCATCTGCAGAACTCAATATGTAAACCGCTTCAGCTTTTACAACTAAAAAATTGAAAAACTGCCATTGAATGGAAAGGTTAAGATATTACGTTCCAAGCATCACATCTTGGTGTCAAAGTGAGCCTCCAATTTAAAGGTTAAACACAAAACTTTGATATTTTATGTCCCGGGGATCACCTAGTTATCAAAAGAGTAAATAGCAGCAGAAATTAAACAAGGAATGATGTTGATGCACCTTCAAACTAGGAACATGGTTCCCTCTCGTAGTAAGCTGGATTTTCACTGCCTCCCTCAATGACCGGTTGATGGATTTCGGTGCTGGATTTGGCACTAGATGTAACATTCCACATTGGACATAGCATGAAGAAAAGAGAGCTTTATAAGCTTGAACCAAAAAAAACCTACCAAGTAACTTGGGCTAGCCATTTTGGGCCAAGTGATTTTGGCCCAAAAGTTGCTTGGGCCAGGCCTTGGGTCCGGGTCATTACAGGTGGTGTCAGAGTGAACCTCGGTGGTCTCTGCGGGGTGAGGCTGGGTCAAGGTCGTTATGGTTCGACTATGCAAGGAAGAACAAGGAGCTAAGTGTCACGTTCGGCGACCAGTGGGACAGTTTGGATTATGATCAGTAATGGGCTTTGCGAGGACACAAAGTCCTAAAAGGAGGGAAAAATGTAACATTCCACATCGGACATAGAATGAAGAAAAGAGAGCTTTATAAGTTTGAACCAAAAAAAGCCTACATGTGAGGACCCTAAAAAAATTTTAATTGAGTGCACCATATAATCATTTAGTGCATTAATTTTCCTAAAATACTCAATTTCGTGTGCATTGCATGGTTTAATTTAAGATTTCATTTTTCATGTTTTATATGGACAAATGCATGAAACTTATGTGGTTTTATGTGGGTCACATTTTAATTAAGGGATTAGAAGGTAATTTGCAAAGATATTATCCAATTCTTGGCCAAGATTTGGCCATTTGTCAACCATCCCTTAACCTCTTGATTTAAGCCCTTCTATTTAATCCTTCAATTTCAAAAATTTGAACTAAATTTCCCTCTCTTCTCTCTCCTCTTGGCTGGCCACTCTAAGCTTGAAGAACACCAAACCCTAAGCTAGAAATTAGTCATTTTAGTGAAGAAAAACAGCTTTAAGTGAAATCCAAACCTAGATTACTACTTAAACCTCAAGCTTGGTTGCAAGGAGTGAAGCTCTTGGGTGGATTTTCTCACTCTTCTAGCAAGGTAAATCCTCACTTAATCATGCTTTAATGAACCTTAAATTCAAATAGGATGTTGGTTAGGTGTGATTAATGTGTTTGTGGTTGCTTGGAAGGAAAGATTATAGAATGAAATCTTGTGTTTGAGAACTAGAGTTTGGGTTTTCATTTTAGGCTACCAAGTGTTTGATGAATTGTTTGTTGATTTGTGATGCTTTGATGATGGAGTTATTTGCTATTTTAACATGTTAAACACCTTGTTAAGTGATGGAAATAACTTTAAAGAGTTGATTGAAGAATATGCATCAAGGCTGAAAATTTCACAGGAAATCAGAAACGAAAAATAGTAAACTTTCTGAGGTTTCTGTTGATTGTAGAAAATGAATTAGAGCCTGAGCCTTATACTGTTAGAAAGCTCTATAAACCTAGTTTTAAACGCCGCTGAAGGAGCTTGATTTCAATTTTTCTACATTAAGTTATGGCTGTTTTCTTGAGACTGCTCGACCAACCTGTAACCATTCTGACAGTTTTCTTGCGACTCTGAGATTTTCCATTTTGACTATGATTAAGCATGATTTAATGTTTGACCTATTCATGAAAGTTGTAGGGGTATGTCTTAATTTCGAAACTCCATAAAGTACACCTCAATCTGATAACTATACCCAAAGTTATGATTAAATTATTGAGACGCGGCAAAAATGTCAAATGTTAGTTTCACTTCCACAAATGCTATTCTCATTCCTTTTGACTATTGTGCAACCTTGCCGTATCCCAACCCACTCATTTCTGATTCTAACATGTGGATAAGCTTTTCATTTAATCATCCTTATAATTGGGATTGGTCATTTTATAGTTTGTGCATTCAAGTGTGATTTTTATCAAGTAAAAGAATAACGAGCACATGCATTAGGTCTTCTTGTTTGGGTATCCGAACTTAAATATTTTCATTTCATTTGTTATTAGACTTGGAAGGAGGAGAATTGGGTGTGAGCACTTGAAGATACTTTGCTTGATTCGGTGAGTGTTCCATGCTTGTTACTTAACCAACTTGATAGCTGAATACTGAAATACTTGAACAACCACTCACTCTCACAATCCATATTCACCACTTACTCTCTTTCCCGTCTACTTACACCCCCTTAACCGGGCCCGAACTCCTAAATTTGAATATTGTTTAGCAACCCACTATGAGTATGCCAAGTCGGTGGACTCATTCCAACCGACGTACTTTAAACGGTAAGAACCCATGGTTCACCCATCCCTTGCCTTAGCCCCTGTTGCCGGACAAGGTGAAGGGATCCCCAATGGGGTTTGGGCATTCCCACAGTTATAAACACTTTAAATAGTTCATTCAATTCAAGCAGTCAAACAAGTATCTATTTAAACAGTTAAGCTAATTTTGAGATAATTCAAGAATGTGAGCGCGATAAAGTACACGCTCACTGAGAAACACAAGCGTGCTTTCAATTTATTTACATCATTTAAAGCAAGTAAACTTGCACTTGAACACTCACCGACAAAGTAGGTCTCGGAGTTCTAGTTTGGATCACTTTGTAATTCAGCACCACCTCCTAAAATATTTAGAAAGCAATGAAAATGAGTTCTTAGTTTATCAACCAAAACTCGTTCAAGGGAAATCAAGTTCTATAAGTTACTACTTGAGCAGAAATCTTTGAAAAATCGTAACTTGAGATACATAAGTCTAAATTTTGAAAACTTGGTACCGTTAGAAACCTCATTAAAAGTTCTAAAACTTTGTAGAAGGCACCAAGATAAGATTCTGGACAAAAATTGCCCAGATTTTCAAGTTAGGTTCGGCTACAGTGCCAAAGCAGAACAGAACAGGTTGACTGACCAGTCAACTTTGAAAATTCACCAAAAATTGTAGAAAATTAATCAGCCTCTGAAATTTGTACATTATATATTCCTACATAAGGAGTTTCAAACGCCACCAACGGCACTCAATTCTGACACTTGAGCAAGAAATTATAGCAGTTCAAACATGGAAGGTTCACAAAACTGAATTTTCTGGAATCCAAATTTACAAGGCAGAATTCTAAGCCTTGTTTGAGTGATGGTTTCTTGTCCAAAAATTACCAAATTTGGTACACCAATACTAACTTATAAATTCTAGGTTCACACCAAATTTCAGCCATAAATTCAAACAAATGAATGTCAAACCAAAATGAATTCAAACAGTACTCAAAGCTGGGGAAGATTTTCCAGATTAAAGAGGCAGTTTTGAAACATCATTTGAGCAACGAAATGGTACTGGAAAAACACCAAATTTTGAGGCATAAACCTCAGTATGTGAGCTACATTTGTACCAAAATTTATCTAAAAACTCGCACAGGAGGGCAGTTTTCTAGTCACCCAAAGTTCACTCAGTAAACTACCTCAAACCAGTGAAGTTTTGCCATCTTCATATATGAGCTCCTAGGTTATTCAAATCCCCACCATTTGACCTAATTTTCATAACCAAGCTAGTATTGACTCCCTAGGTCTAATGATGGTCATAAATTCTGGAAATTCTTCTCAAAACCTAGCACCAAAGTGGTCCAAAATTCGGACAGCATGAAGGCCAAAATTCCAGGTTTTCTAGTTCCAACTTAACAGCCAATCTTGCTATAACTTTGGAAGGGCTTTTTGTAGAGAAGATTAACAACTTAAAGTTCATCATTTAAGCACTATAATCAGCCCTTAATCTCACAAAAATGCAGCCACAAACATTGAGGGAAAACAGCAAATTTTCAGCCCCCATTTCCCCCTCTCCATCCGGTTTTTCCCTTGAGGTTTCTTTCCCAAATTCCAACCACAAATTCCAACATCCACACCCACACACTTCACCATTTTCATGCTAAGAAGAAAATTCACACACTTGTGGGATTCCAAGAGCCCACTCAACAACCATAATCAACAAATGATTAATAATAATGAATCTTAACAACTAAACCTCAAGAATTAAACTTAAAGCTCATCTTCTTAAGGGTAGGATGATTACCTCTTCCTCTAGTTGCTTGAGCAAGATTAGGGAGCCCAAAATCCACCACCCAAAGCTCCCCCTTTCTACCACTAAGAATCGGCCAGCCCTCCCCTTCAAGTTCTCCAAGACTTCAAGTCTTCTAAGCAAGTGTTTTGCAAGGAAATGGAAGGCCTTCTTTGAGAGGAAGATGGAGCAAATAGACCGGCTGAAATGGAGGGCTTGGAGAGGAGATGTGAAGCTGTTTTTTCGGCTAAGGAAAAGAAAGGAAGAGCCGGCTGTTTTGAGGAGGAAATGAAGGGAAAGAATTGGAAAAGAAGAACCGGTTCTATGGAGAAGAAAGAAAGAAATGAGTGGTTGAGGTTAATTCTTGACTTTTGGGCCCTTGTGGAAAATGTAAGAAATGAGGGATAGTTGGGTAATTTGATGGAAAACCACTTTTGTCGTATCGGATCAATTCACATAACACGACACTTCAATCCCAGTTTCTCTCATTTATATATCCCGAATACATAACCTAACATTCGAAACTTATGTCTAATGGTCGATCCTAGGCCTGAATACGAAATTTAAACATTCAAATAGTTTATATCGAAAACGTAGTTTAAACGTGCAAAAATGCATTTTTAAAACTTTTCGTGCTGTTACAATTGATATACAACAATCAAATAATTCAACCCAATTTAATGAAGTAATTTTATGAAAATATGGAATTTTAACAATTTTATAAACTAAATTAGTGGTTAAATAAGGTTTTTAAAATAAAAGGAAGTAACGTATGATACAATTGTAATTAAAATGATCTAAATTAATTATTTAGAAAAATAAATAATTAAACAATTAGGTCAAATGAAAATAAATTTTCGGATCCTCACACTAAGCTCAGGGTTCGGCCAAAGGCCCTCTAGGGTGAACTATGGGCTAACTTACATTAACTACGAAAAATTGAAAATAATACAAAAATTCGCAACTGAGATACGCGAGCTGGATCCGCGATGCTTGGTTCGCGGATTGGTCCACGGATATAAGAATTTTGCTTCTGATCATGAGTCGCGAGGCACGGATACGCGAGGTACTGGATTGCGGATCGGTCCACGGATCTCTCCTTTCTGCACTTTTCTAAGAGCTTGAGTAATAACAAATTTGATCAATCTGGGCTCGTGTCATTCCCCTCCTCTTGAGAGGATTCGTTCGCGAATCAAAGCTTCATTTGGACAGCAACAACACAAAGCACAATGCTTTAAATACGAGACAAGTAGCATGCCTTCGACCCAATCTTCCCTCATGGACAAACCAAGATATAGTCGTATAGTGCTTCCTCTTTAGACCAATTCCTGGATAAAAAATGTGACAAAAATAATGACCAAGTGTAGAATCTATTCGAAATCCAGATGCATGAAATTGAACATACAAGGATAATTCTCTAACATCATGACTCATTGGATGCAAATTAGCTAATAAGGAAGGCAAATAATGCTTCAAGGTATAAGGAAGAGTAAGCAATGTATTGGATGGACTGAACACATTCAAATGGCAGTGAAAATAGGTGTTTGAACATGTATTTGAGCCTTGCAAACCTATCGGACAGCATACAACAATGATGAGAAAACAATCACAGGTGAAAATTCGCAAATAAATAACTTGAGTAACATGCAAAGCTGACAAAAACTCATGAAAAAGAGAAAATAAAGGCACAAAAATAACAAGGAAAATATGCTTAAAACATGCAAAAAGATGCAACTCAAAAGTTAAAACTAAAGAACTAAAATGTATGACAACATAAGAGCAACATGTAGTGATTAGCACAATAGCTTTGGGTGATGCAAAAACCGTCATCCTAGCACCAAACGACGAGACTTCATTAGACAGTAGAAGTAGGTCTTTGCAATACAAAATATAGACAACTCACTTAGATAAGAGTAGGTTGTGAACTTCCCTGTTTTTGGCAAGTAGACTAGGCTTCTTAGTACTTTTGGCCAATTCTTGCCTGGCCAAATTCTTCCCAGGTTCTACTCAGATCAAGGCTTTAGACTCACTCTTCTTCTTGGCCATCTCCTATTCATGCTCTCGTTGCAAATGCACCTGGTCTTCATGCACTTGCTGGGGTGTAAGGGGGACCAGAGTCACCTTTTTGCTGTTGTGCATGAATGAATACTTGTTGGTGAAACCATCATGTGTAGTCCTCTTGTCGTACTGCTACAGTCTCCTCAACAGCATATGAGATGCTTGCATAGGAACGATGTCGCAGAGCACCTTGTCCTCATACTTCCCTATACGAAAAAGGATCACCACCTGCCAGTTGACTTTGATGTCACCTGTTTCATTCAACCACTGCAAGTGATAGGGATTAGGGTGTTGCATCATGGGCAATGATAGATGCTCTACCATCACTGTACTGGCCACATTGGTGCAACTCCCGGGGTCTATAATGAGACTGCAAACTTTGTTTTTGACATGACACCGGGTGTAGAAGATGTTTTCACGTTGAGCCTTATCATCCCTTTTGATATGCGTCGCAAGAGCTCGACGTGCCACTAGTGCCACTCCCACTTGCTCATCAAGGGCGAACACTTCCTCTTCAGATTCACCACCTTCTTCCGTCAACGATGGCATGTCTGCAAATTCGTCATCGTCTTTAGATAAGACATTTCCATCAGGAAGGACGATCATGGTGCGCCTAGTAGGACACTGAGATGCAATATGGCCATAACCTTGGCACTTGAAGCACTTGTCCTTACTACGAGGCTTGGTTAGATCAAACTGCGGCTTTGGAGTAGTCTTTGGAACCTGCTTGGGCTACTCGGACTTAGGGGTAAATTTGAAAATTTTTCTACGGGGTCATTCCCGCTCAAAAGTAGGATTGCTCCTCCAAAAGGCCGATGTTGAGATACTGGTGGCACGTACAGTACCCCTCCTCTTAAGCCTCTGCTCAATCTTGGAAGCTTTGTCTACCAACTTGGGCATGTCCACGTACGTCTGTAGTTCTACCAGCTCAGCGATGTCAGGTCTCAAGCCATTGAGAAATCTTGCCATTGTAGCCTCCCGATCCTCATGCACATCTACTCGAAGCATGGTGATCTCCATCTCCTTAAAGTAATCCTCCACGCTGCAATTTTCTTGAACTAGGGTTTGGAGCCTCTGGTGTAGTTCCCTGTAATAATGGTTGGGCACAAACCGTTTCCTCATCAAGGTTCATAGCTCGGCCCAAGTACTCACGGGATGCTCGATGTTGCGCCTCCTACTGGTGCGCTCCTGCTCCCACCACACGATGGTGTAATCTGTGAACTCGAGTGTCGCCAACTTCACTTTCTGTTCTTCTGTATAGTCCTGGCACTCGAACACCATCTCGATGCGCTGCTCCCATTCCAGATACGTTTCTAGACTTGACTTGCCCTGGAAGGCTGGGATTTTGACCTTGACGCCTCGTAGTCCATCTCCCTGGCGTCCATTATCCTGCCTCGGTCGGCGGATAAAATCCTCCTTCTCACTATTATGGGCAAAATCATCATTTTGTGGAGTTCGGTTTCTGCCAGAAGCAGATGCGGTCTGGGCTAACTCAAGACACTTCATCCTCCGTTCAATGGACTCGGAGTGCTCCTGGAACATTTTCTACATTTTTCCCATCAACGCCTCGGCGAATAATTTTGGTTCAAATTGAGATTTGTCACTCTCACCCGCCATTTAATTAGATGTACCTGCAAAACGTTAGCAATGAAATACAAGTATATGTTGTATAATCCTCATTCACTCCCTGAAGTGTTTACACTCAACACTCGTGTATCTCTCCAATGTAACTCGATAATGAGCTCACCTTACTCTCTCAAGTCCTTGAAAGCTTATCTTGAAGAAATTAGATTTCCTTTAGATAAACGTTCAACTTAATCAACTTGGCACACACGAGTTTGATAGCCCTCAACAATACCAAAGGAAGTTGGCTCAAGAAGGAAAGAAAGGAAGAATGAAAAACGACAAGAAAGAGAAGGAAAGGATGCTAGGGTTGAGGAGATGTGTGGCTAGGGTGGATGAGACGTCCGCTAGGGTTGATGAGGTGTGCGGTTAGGGTTGTTGTTTGGTCAATTGCGGCTTAGGGTTGATGAGGTAGTGTAGCCGAATTGGGTTCCTATAATCTAGGAGAGTATGCGGCTAGGGTTTAGGGTTTAGGAGGACCGAATTTGGATTGGATTCTAGGAGATTAAGAAGGTAAGTGTTTGGGATTAGGATAGGCTAAAACTTAGGAGATAATGTAGGTAAGGTTGGGATTAGGAAAGGCTAGAATTTTTGGAGAAAATTTAGGCTTGAGTCTTGGAGATGATTTGGCTGACTCAATCCCTAAAAACAAGGGGATAATTTCTAACTCCTCCACAAACAATGAGAAGATGCGGCTGACCCAAAAGGAAAAAAACACACGACAAGATTGACTGCTAAGATCAACACAAACTGACTTGGACTTGGACTTGGACTATGAAGTCGACTTGTCTTTCTTTTTACAAAAAGGGTTGACAAGAGCAATACACAAGACACGGACAGCAACAAGCAAGAAGGACAAACGCGAAAACAGCCTTGACAATAAAGCAAGCGACTAGACGACAATCAACTATGGACGCAACGAGCAAAATCAATGGAGAAGTTGTGAACCCAACTCAGGCTCCCCCCCAACGGGTTACCCAAGATGTTCCGAAGAACGACATGAAACCAAGGATGACTGCACGTGAATACAAGAAATTCTTCACGTGTGTCGTAGAAAACAAATTCCCAAATTCCCACGGATTGAAGATGAAGTTGGTGAAGTTGTAGACCAGAATTTTTAAATCACCAAACTAGTGTAGGGCTTTATTTTTGTTTTCAATAAGAAGGAACCTATGGTTCTTGTTGCCCTTTTGATTTCAGATCTTTGCAATAAAATCATTTTTTTTGGATGAACAGTAACGTTGTGTGAACAGTAATGCTACAGTGACGATGAACAGTAATCACCCAGTAATCGCTACAATAATGATTTTTTTTTTTGACAAAATCAACAACACAAGGCTTGACACGAAATCAGAATTTTAACAACTCAGAAAACAACTTGACAAGAACAACACGAACACGGATTTTCTTCTTCTTTTTTTTTTGAATCAACAAACAACTCAACACAAAGAATCCCTAGGCGGCTACTAGATTGGACAACAAGGAAAACAACTCAACAAGAGGAAAACAAAGAACAAAGGATATAACGCGAACCTTCAACTAGCTCTGATGCCAGCTGATACGAACATCGCCAACCTTGTGACGAAACCCGTTCAGACTCCCACGGATCTAGAAGGTTGAAATCGCGTTTGACTCGATGAACGCAGCGGAGAAATCAAGAACCCGTTGATCACACGGCCAATGATCCCTTGATATGGTAGAGGATGCCACAATCTAGCGTGTTCCTAGATTGATAAGTCAAATCGAATATCCTAGAATATTCTAAGATACCCAAGAATGCTTCAAGGAAGTAAGAGAGAGACTCTCAAGAAGGTTTTCTTATTTCTGAATAATCTGATGAATCGTACATAGAAATTAGCTTAAATACTCAAAACTAACCAAGGATAAATCCTAGTTAATCAAGTAACCAACTAATTAACTGACTACTAAGCCCAGGGTTCGGCCAAAGGCCCTCTAGGGTGAACTATGGGCTAACTTACATTAACTACGAAAAATTGAAAATAATACAAAAATTCACAACTGAGATACGTGAGCTGGATCCGCAATGCTTGGTTTCGCGGATTGGTCTGCGGATATAAGAATTTCGCTTCTGATCATGAGTCGCGAGGCACGGATACGCGAGGTACTGGATCGCGGATCGGTCCGCGGATCTCTCCTTTCTGTACTTTTCTAAGAGCTTGAGTAATAACAAATTTGATCAATTTGGGCTCGTGTCATTGAGCTATTAGCTCACCCTTTTATCTTTGTTTTCCTTAGCAGGGAAATTTCTTGAGCATGGGGTTGGAAGAGCGCGCAAGTAGTATAGACTTTTGTATTACTCTTGTTAAAGGCTGTTGTACTAGAAAACCCTACTTTGGTTTATGGGCTTAACTTTTGGTTTTGTAACCTTAAACCCTTGTTAAATTCTAAGTTTGAAATATGGTTTGGAATTTATGTATATATGTTGGCTTGAAATTTGAATTTGCGGAATTTAGTTTAGCTTTCTTGGGTTGTTGGCTTTTCTTTAGCTATCGAGTCCGAGAGTTGGACAGGCAGTTCGCCGAACCCTTTGGTCCACCTTAGGGGAGGTGGGGCTGTCACAGTTGGTATCAAAGTCTAGATTAGAAATAGCCTGGGTAGAATAGAAGTTTTGACCTAAGTTTATATAAGTTTTGATCTTATGTCATTTAAGTTGAGAATTGTGTTTTCCTTGTAGGTCATGGAAGGAAACGATGAAGAGGGTGGAAGTGAGCAACCTCGGAGATGCCTTCCGACTGTTGACTATGAGGAGAAGTTAGGAGGACCGGTTCGATTTTGAAGCCCCAATAGTCGAACAAGGTGATATGATCGTTGCCAGAACTACTCCTATCCTGATCATGTGGTTCTCGCAGTCTTGGATGAGAGGCGGTGATTAACTAATGTGAGTTTTAGGGACCAAGATGAGATGGAAAGGATGAGGGGGATCATGATGATGCAAAGGGATAGAATTCAAGAACTTCAGCAGACTATCTTAGAGAAGCAGGAGTGTACCAGTGCTATGCGCCAATAGGTGCAAGCTGTGAATGAGCACCTAACTAGCATTTTAAGGGAAGTGGCAATCGAACTGAGGCATCCTACTTGAGTGTCAGTCCTTACTTAGCGAGGTGGTGGACGTCAACTTGAAGGACATGAATCGTCGTAACAACATTCCTAGGAATGCGATGTCTGCTGACTCTGTTGGAAACTAAGATAGGACTCCGTGAGCAGCCACCTATGTTTTGACCTGTGAGAAGGGTAGTTAGGAAAAACCTTAGCCAACTTTTGTGTACTTTTGGTATGGTTTTCCTAATGTACTTTTGTTATAATCCCGCTACTTTCCTAATGGGATTTCTTGTGTTTGTAAACTATCTTGTTATGTAATATATTTTGCTATGTGATATATATGACTGGATTATGTGTAAATATATGTGACATTTCCATTTGTTATAATTTTGTGTTTACTTACATATTGTTAAGATTTCCTTTTGAGCATGCATTTTAATCTTGTATGTGCATTTTGACCCTAGACTTAGTCAAAACCAAATGGAGGGTAGACGTCAGGGACAAGGCAGTGGAAACCCCAAGATCAAGGGGGTGATCATGAATCGACCACAGGAGATAATCGTGAACCAAGGGCCGATGCTAATGAACAAGTAGCCACAGCCATCCAATGTATGACTAACTTGTTAGCACAAATGGCTGGTTAAAACCCTAGAAATCAACAAGGAAACCCTGGGAATCAAGTGGAAGGAGAAGATAAGGCATTAGAGAGATTCCAAAAATTTTCTCCACCAAAGTTTCTTGGAGGACCAGATCTGATATAGCCGAGAGATGGATAGAGAAAATGGTTGAAACTTTTTTTGCCTTAAACTATACGGAAGAGAGACAAGTTACTTTTGTCGTATTTCAGTTAGAAGGGGCAGCTCGTGCTTGGTGAAATGTAATATGACTAAAGTGGGAAAGGGAGCAAAACAAGTGATAGCCGATGCTTCAAGTGCCAAGGAAGAGGACACATAGCTAGTCAATGTCCTAATCAACGAGCTATGATTGTTCTACCAAATGGTGAAATTGTCACTGATGATAAAGCCAAGTATGAGGATATGCTACCTCTTATTGAAGAGGATGATGAAGAGGAAGAGGAGCAGCCTACTCAAGACATGGTTTGATTGGCAGCGAGACGTGCACTAGCTACTCTAACTAGTAGAGATGAGCTCTAATGTGGAAACATCTTCTACACTCGTTGCCATATCAAAGATAAGGTATGTAGTTTGGTGTTTGATCCTGGTAGTTGCACAAACTTGGCAAGTCCTTTAATGGTGGAAAAGTTGGGAATGCCTACGAGTGATCACCCTTGACCTCATAAATTGCAATGGCTCAATGATAGTGGAGAGGTGCTTGTTCTTAGATAAGTGCTAGTTTGATTCCACATTGGTATTTATGAAAATAAAGTTGTGCGTGATATTGTACCAATACAAGTTGTTTATGTCATCTTGGGTTGTCCATGGCAATTTGATAAACGAGTCAATTTTGATGGTTTCACTAACAAGTATTCCTTCATACATTGTAATAGAAAAGTCATACTTGCACCTCTTGCACCTTAACAAGTGTATGAGGATCAAATTCAACTTCAAAAAGAATTCAAGAATGAGAGTGAGAAAAGAAAAAATGAGAGAGAAAAGAAAGGTAGTTTGGTCGAGAAAAAAGAGAGGAAAAAGGTAAGTGAAAATCCAGCCAATGAGGTAAAAAAAGAGGGAAAACATACTCATTGCAAAAACCAAATATATGAGGTAAGCAATGTTTTCCAACCAATCTCTTTTTGTACTTATGTGCCTAGTATTTTTATTGATCTTTTGCAGGTCTATTAAGATGTTTTTCCTGAGGAGATTCCAAGTAGTTTACCTCCTTTGAGGGGAATTGAGTATCAAATTGATCTCAATCCCGAAGCTATACTTCCAAATGAACCACCAAACAGAACTAATCCTAAGGAACCAAAGAGCTTCAATGCCAAGTTCAAGAACTCTTAGCAAAAGCATGGGTTTGTGAGAGTTTAAGTCCTTGTGCAGTCCCAAAGCCACTTGTGCCTATGAAGGATGGAAGTTGGAGAATATGCACGAACTGTAGAGCAATCAATGCTATAACGGTAAAGTATTGCCACCCTATTCCTAGACTTGATGATGTGCTTGATGAATTGCATGGTGCTGTCATATTTACTAAGATTGATTTGAAAAGTGGTTATCATCAAATTCACATGAAAGAAGATGATGAATAGAAGCTTGCATTTAGAACTAAACATGGATTGTATGAATAGTTAATCATGCCTTTTGGTTTAATGAATGCACCTAGTATGTTCATGAGATTGATGAATCATGTTTTACGTTCATTCTTAGGTAAATTTGTGGTTGTCTACTTTGATGATATCTTGATCTATAGTGAGAGCTTAGATGAGCATATTAAACATGTACTATGAAAGGAAAGGCTCTATGCTAGCCTTAAGAAGTGTACTTTTGCACTAATACCCTGTGTTCCTAGGATATGTCATAAATGGACAAGGTATACAAGTTGATCAGGACAAAGTGAAAGCAATAAGAGAGTGGCCGACTCCTAGAAATGTAAGGGAGGCAAGGAGTTTTCATGGGTTGGCTAGCTTCTATCGCCACTTTATCAAGGATTTTAGCACAATTACTACACCACTTACATCAATTATCTAGAAAAATGAGAGTTTTCATTGGGGCCAAGAACAAGCTAAGTCTTTCCAACTACTTAAACACAAACTCACACATGCGCCTGTAATTAGTTTGCCTAACTTTGATAAGACTTTTGAAATTGAGTGTGGTACTTCTAGTATAAGCATTGGGGCCGTGATGATGCAAGAGGGTAAGCCGTGGACTACTTTAGTGAAAAGCTTAGTGGAGTTGCCTTGAACTATTCTAGTTATGACAAGGAGGTCTATGCTTCGATATGTGCATTACAAACATGGCAAAACTATTTATGTCCCAAGGAATTTTTTTTAATATTGATCATGAGTCGCCCAAGCATTTGAGATCTCAAAACAAGCTGAGTAAGCGGCATGCAAGATAGGTAACTTTCATAGATATCTTTCCATTTGTGATCAAGTACAAGGTTGGTAAGACTAATGTGGTTGCTAGCACACTTTCTAGGGGATACACCCTAATTACTACTCTTGATGCCAAGTTATTGGGGTTTGAGTTAATTAAAGATCTTTATGCTACTAACCATGATTTTGGTGAAATCTTTAGTTCCTTGCCACAACAAATTCATGAGCACTATTACGTGTCACAAGGGTTCTTGTTCTATAAAGACAAGCTATACATTCCAATATGATTCATTGTGTAATTTGTTGGTTCGAGAGTCTCATGGAGACGGTCTTATGTGTCATTTTGGAGTGGCTAAGATGTTGTCTATTCTTTAAGCAACACTTCTATTAGCACAAAATGAGGCATGATGTGGAACATTCGGTACAAAGGTATGTAACTTGTCATCAAATTCTAAGGTGAATCCCTACAGACTTTATACCCCTTTACCAATTCCTAATGTTCCATGGGTGGACTTGTCAATGGATTTTGTGCTTGGACTACCTTGAACTAGGTATGGTCATGATTCCATCTTTATGGTTGTTGATCATTTTGTTGGCTATTTTGATGATTAACAAACTACCATGATGATTTTTACTAATCCCCTTTTAAGTCTAAGTGGAGCAAAACAGGTTTAATCTCAAAATTCCAGTTAGTAATCTGTCGGACGATGCTGTCGGACGCAAGGCTGAGGTTCGGATGTCCGACAGGATGCAGTCAAAGAAGGATAGGCCACTGGTTCTGTCGGACGATACTTTCGGACGTCCGACAGTTTACAACAAAGTTTCGGACTATGCTTTCGGACGATCATCCAAGTTTCAGACGTCCGACAGGTTGAGAAGATAGAAACATGAGCTTCTGGTTCTGTCGGAAGGTGGAGTCCTTGGTTCGGACATCCGACAGTCTACAACACAGGAACTCAACAAACTGTCGGACGATGGCTTCGAACGTAGATTTGAGTGTCGGACGTCCGACACACCCAACGGCTATATTTTCCTACATTTAATTCAAAACCATTGGAGCAGTTTGGGTGGTTAAATTTGCACCCTATAAATACCATAAAGGCTAGAGATGTAAAAGACTTTTTGCATCCATTACTTACAAGTGTTTAAGAGCAATTCTAGAGAGAATTTGTGTCTTCCTTCTTTATTGTAGTGTAGTGTGTGTGCAAACAAGCATTGCTTTTCAATTGTGAGAGTAAGGCTCAAGTGTGTAGGATTGTGAGGGTTAGCAAGGCTGTTGTAAAACCTCTTGGCTTGATCAAGAAGAGATTGATGCAAGCAAGTGGTGATCCTTCCATGTATAACTTGGTGTAACTTCTTCAAATTGAAGTAGCAATTGAAATTAAGGTATTGGACTTCAAGTTGGGTGCAACTTGGTAGTCCATTTGGATTCATCTCTCTTACTTGATTTTGTGTTTTTACTTGCGATTATTTACTTGGTGTGATCCTTATATCTTGTCTTGAAAAGCTTGTATCACCAAGAAAACTTGATCATCTTTAATTGTGTGTGTTTATCACTCATCAAGTTTTAATTTTCCATCAACCTAATTCACCCCCCTCTTAGGTTGCTTTTGGGACCTACAATTGGTATCAGAGCTTGGTCTCGTAGAGATTAAGCTCAATCGGCTTTGGAGTGATCATGGCAACTAACAATGCATTATTCTTAGAGGGACAATCTATTACAAGGCCACCTATGTTTAATGGGGTAAATTATGTGAGTTGGAAGAATAGGATGGAAATCTTCTTGCAATGAACAGATATTGAGTTGTGGTACATTGTAAATGAAGGACCATTCGAAGCCACTGTTGTAGATGAGGTTACTCATCAACCGAGACCAAAAACAAGAATGGAATTAACTCCCCAAGATAGAATAAATCTCACCTTAAATGCAAAAGCTGTGAGTGTACTACACAATGCTTTAGATGCAACTGAATCCACAAGGGTGAAAGGATGCAAAATAGTAAAAGAAATATGGGATAAGCTTAGAGAAATACATGAGGGCAGTGACAATGTGAGAGAGCAAAAGAAATCACATCTTGTCACAAAATATGAATCTTTTAAGATGGAACCTCATGAGAATATCGACAAGATGTATTGTAGATTCAATGACATCATAAAGGATCTAGAAGTGTTAGGAAAAGAGTATACATTGGGTGAGAAGAATAGAAAGATCCTAAATGCTTTATCTAAGGACTGGGAAAGCAAAGTGACAGCTATTGAGGAGGCTAAAGATTTAAATTCCATGTCTATTGAAACTCTCATAAATTCTCTAACCTCTTATGAATTAAAGCTCAAGTCTAAGGTACAAGAGGAAGAGGATGCAAAGATGAAGAAAAGTATAGCTCTCGAAGCTTCTCAAGAGGAGGATGATTCATTCTCCTTAGATGATGAAGATGTTGAAGTGGATGACAATGATTTGGCACTTCTCTCCAAGAGTTTCAAAAGAATCTTCAATAAAAGAAGGTTTAGAAAAGGAGGTCCAAACAACTTCAACCCCAATCAAAGAGGAAAAGGAAAGCAAGAGATCAACAAGAAGCAAGGAGACAAATGCTTCGAATGTAGACAAATTGGGCACTATGCCAACGAATGTCCAATGAAGAAGAAAAAGGAAGATAGAGGAGAAAGAAGACAAAAATTCAACAACTTCCAAATAACTTGGAATGAGTGCAACTCCGATGCTGAAATAGAAAAAGAAGAGGAATCTGCACAAATGGCATTCATGGCCATAGGTGAAAATGAGGTATCTACTAATAATTCTATTTATGATTGTGATGATGAGAATGATGATGATATTGAATCTTTTGTTGAAAAATTGCATGATAGTTTGAAAGATTCTTATGCCAAAAATAAAGAATTAAAAAAGAAAATTAATTTCTTACTTCATGAGAATGCAAAGCTCTTTCAAGAAAATAAGAGTTTGAAAAATGAAAATGATGATTTGAGAAAACTTGAGGTAGATTTGGATTTGCAAAAGAAACTTGATGCAAAAGAAAAGTTTTGCAAAATATTACAAGAGGAACAAACTATCTTGAGAAAAAGAATGGATGATTTGAATGAGTTTCTTCAAAATGAAAAACAAAATTTTTATCAAATGAATGTTAGAAGATCTACCTATGGTGAGAACAAATTTACCATTCTTAGAAAAATAGGTATTAGATATTTGAAACCCATTGGTGTCAAGGACACTAGCAAAATGTGTAGCTTTTGTTGTCAATTTGGTCACATGAAAAATCATTGTTATGTCAAGAAAAACATGAGAAATGGTTTGAGAACAACTTGGATAGTTAGAGATCATAACTAACACCTAAGGACCCAAAAATTCAAAGGGTTCCAAAGGTTGTCTTTCACTATTCCTTGTGTAGGTGCTTTTGAAGAAGGCAAACAAAGCCTCAAAATGGTTTATTGATAGTGGATGTTCGAGACATATGACCGGTGATTCATCTCATTTTGTCAAGCTCAAGTCAAAAAGTAGTGGAAAAGTTACATTTGGAGATGACACGAGAGCCAAGACAATTGGGATTGGAGATGTTGGCAAAAATGGTGAAACGTTTATTCATAATGTTCTTCTAGTTGATAATTTGGGTTATAATCTATTGAGTGTTAGCCAATTATGTGATAGGAATCTTTACGTGCTTTTTAAGAAGTATGAGTGCTTAATTCTTGATGCAAAATTCAATGTGGTTTTTAAAGGAAAAAGATACAATGATATTGATATTGTTTTTCTTGAGAAAATCATTTCAAACAAGTTTCAATGTCTCAAAATTACAAATAATGATCCTTGGTTGTGGCATAGGAGACTTTGCCACTTTAATATGAATTTGCTAAATGAGGTATCTAAAAGGGAGCTTGTTAGAGGCTTACCTAAGATCAAATTTGAAAAGGATCGTATTTGTGATGCATGTCAATTTGGAAAACAAACAAAAGTTTCTTTTAAGCCAAAAAATTGTGTTTCTACGTCAAAACCATTAGCAATTTGTGTTTCTACCTATAAATAGGTAGATCCAAGCTTTAAGTTCTAAGGGAAGCCTCCTCCAATGGGATTTTTCAAGTTGATCGTTCATTGATTTATTTGGTCCTACTCAAGTTGCTAGTTTGGGTGGAAAAGGGTATTGCTTTGTAATAGTGGATGATTTCTCTAGATATACTTGGGTTCTATTCTTAGCTCATAAAGATGATGCTTTCAAAAATTTTGTGTCCTTATTTGCAAAAGTTCAAAATTTGCTCAATTTGAATATTGTGAAAATTAGAAGTGATAATGGAACCGAATTTAAATATTGTGGTTTTCCCGAGTTTTGTGATCACAATGGTATTTCTCATGAATTTTCTATAGATAGAGTTCCACAACAAAATGGAGTTGTTGAAAGGAAAAATAGAACTCTTCAAGAAGCCGCAAGAACAATACTTTGTGAATGTGATATGCCAAAATATTTTTGGGTCGAGGCGGTCAACACGGCTTGTTATGTGATGAATAGAATTCTTTACGACCTATTTTGAATAAAACATCATATGAACTTCTTTTTGGCAAAAAGCCCATTGTTGGCTATTTTAAAGTATTTGGTTGTAAATGTTTCATTTTGAATATTAAAGACCATCTTGGAAAGTTTGACAAGAAAATGGATGAAGGCATTTTCTTAGGATATTGTGAAAATAAACGTGGATATAGAGTCTATAATAGAAGGACTCTTGTTATTGAAGAGGCAATACATGTTACTCTTGATGAAGCTAAAGATGTTGTTTCCCAAGATGTTTGTGAAGATGATGATGTAGGTGTACATGAAGCACTCAAGGAACTTACCATTCAAGAAAAGCAAAATGAAGAGTTGAAGGAAGATATCAAAGATGATTCACCTCATAATGAAGATGCACAAGAAAAAGAAGAGAAAAGTGAAGAAAGTCCAAGAGATCTTCCAAAAGCTTGGAAATTCACTCAACACCATCCAAAGGAGCTTATAATAGGTGATCCATCCGAGAGGGTAAAAACTCGTTCTTATAAGAATGCTTTAGTAGATAATTTCACATTACTTTCTCATTTTGAGCCTAAAAATGTTATTGATGCACTCAAAGATGATAGTTGGATTATGGCCATGCAAGAGGAACTAAACCAATTTGAAAGGAACAAAGTATGGACGTTAGTGGAAAGACCATTAGATCATCCCGTGATAGATACAAAATGGGTTTTTAGAAATAAGTTAAATGATAAAGGAGAAATTGTTAAAAACAAAGCTAGACTAGTAGCAAAGGGTTATGCTCAAGAGGAAGAAATCGATTTTGATGAAACCTTTGCCCCCGTAGCTAGATTAGAGTCCATTCGGATGTTCCTTGCATTTGCATGCTTTAAAGGTTTTAAACTTTTTCAAATGGATGTTAAAAGTGCGTTTTAAAATGGTTTCATTGATCAAGGTGTGTATGTTGACCAACCTCCCAGTTTTGAAGATGAAAAATATCCAAATTATGTTTTCAAGCTTTCAAAAGCTTTGTATGGATTGAAACAAGCACCAAGAGCATGGTATGATCGTTTAAGTAGATTCTTGGTGGAAAATGATTTTAAAAGAGGTGATGTTGACACCACACTTTTTACCAAAAATAACTTGCATGACTTATTAATTGTGCAAATTTATATGGATGACATTATTTTTGGTGCTACTGATGAACACTTGTGCAAAGATTTTTCCGATGTTATGCAAAAGGAATTTGAGATGAGCATGATGGGAGAAATGAACTTCTTCCTTGGACTTCAAGTACATCAATGTAAGGATGGAACTTTCATCAATCAAACCAAGTATACAAAGGAGCTTCTTAAGAAATTTGGTATGGAAGACTCAAAACAAGTTGGTACTCCAATGTGCATATCCACCAAACTTGACAAGGATGAAGATGGGACCAAAGTTGATGAAAAACATTATAGAGGTATGATTGGAAGTTTACTCTATTTGACCGCTAGTAGACCTGATATCATGTTTGCTGTTTGCTTATGTGATAGATTTCAATCATGTCCTAAAGAATCTCATTTACTAGCTGTAAAACGGATCTTTAGATATTTAAAAGGAACTATCAACTATGGCCTATGGTATCTTAGATGTTCTAATCTTGCCTTAGTTGGTTTTTTGGATGCTGATTTTACCGGTTGTAGAATAGACAGAAAAAGTACAAGTGGTTCTTGTCACTTTCTTGGTGAATGCTTAGTTTCTTGGCACAGCAAAAAGCAAAATGCCATTTCATTATCTACTGCAGAAGCCGAGTATATAGCAGCTGGTGCATGTTGTACTCAATTGATTTGGATGAAACATACATTATATGACTTTCATTTGAGATATGAATGTGTACCTATGTTTTGTGATAACACTAATGCTATAAATTTGACTAAGAACCCCATCCAACATTCTAGGACAAAGCATATAGACATCAAACATCATTTCATTCGTGATCTCATTCAAAGAGGAGAAATTTGTGTTAATTACGTTTGTTCCAAAGATCAAATAGCTGATATTTTTACAAAAGCATTGCCCTTAGAGCAATTTGTGTACTTGAGGAACAAACTGGGAATTTCAGAAAAATCTCTTTGAAAATACAGGGTATCAGACGTCCTACACATTTCGGACGTCCGACAGCATTTATGGTTTCATGTTCGGACGTCCTACACGAGGATCGTACGTACGACAGAAATAGAAAGGTTTTGTTTTAGAAAACAAGGGATCGGACGCAGGTGTCGGACAATCACTAACGTTCGGACGTCCGACACTCTCAAAATTTTTGCTTGAAAAGGTTTTCGGACGGTCATTCTTCATTTCATCCCTCTCTCTTCAACAGACAAGTCCTTCATCTTCCTTAGCAAAAGGATCTCATTTTTATCTTTTTCAAGAGCTATTCGTTAAAAATTCCTCTCAAAATTAGTTGTTCAATTTCATTCTCAATATCTGATCTTCCACATTCTCTCTCTTCATCTAATCCTAAAAAATCCCCAAATCTTATCTAAAACCCTAGGTTCAAAATTTTCCAAAATTTCTCCTTTCTGACATATCACGCTTCATACAGTGTGTAGGATAGCTATTTAGTTCTGTCAAATCATCCCTAAAATCCACATTTAGCTGCATTCATTCACAATGGTACGAACACGAGGAAGCTCTTCATCTGCAAAAATATCCTCTGGGAGGTCTACTACAAGACGAACTCAAACTTACAAAAGAAGAACCAGAGCTACAACTGGATGCACTGAACGTCAGGAAACTAAGGAACCTGCAAGGGAAGTTCTACCAACCTTCATTGATGCTGATGCTGAGGCCCGGTTCTCCATTGTATGCAGGAAAGAGTTTATCACTCAACGTTCTATTTCATTTTCTTATTTTCGTATCTGCAAGTTAGATTGGGTGCTTGAAAAATTTTCCTTTCAAAAATGGACTCGTCTTCTTTCCTTTCCTCATGTTATCTATCCTCCCATGGTTCATCAATTTTATGCTAACATTAGGCAAGGAAGAACTCCTTCTGTTGTTGTTTCTAGGGTGAATGGCATTGATATCACTTTTGATCCAAATGTTATAAATGAAATTTTTAATACTGCCATTGAACCTGATTGTCTAGCAAAGTTGCAAACTTTTTCTCGTATGAAGAACAACCAACTTCATACAATCACTTTGATGGATCAAAACTTTTATCGTATTTCCAAACTCGTTTTGAAGTTCCAACTGAAGCAGATTTAAATGAATTAACTCCATTGCAGCAAATTCTGTGGGTTATGATTGGTAATCTGTTAATTCCAACCTCTGGCCATCGTACCACAGCAAACAAAATGGAATTATATCTATTTTACTATTTCATGGAAAATATAAGAGTAGATTTTGGTTATATCATGTGTCAGTATATGAACAAAATCAAATCCAACAGTCGTCGCAAAATTCCTTATGGAAAATTTCTGACTTCTATTTTCAATCACTTCAATATTCCTTTAACTGGTACTCCCACTTCTGAAAATTCAAATTGCTTTTTCACAAAAGCTTATTTTGGAAAGAAAAATATTCGCTTTGTAGGTGATGAATGGGTCTACAAAGAGACTACTTTGGAGTCTCGTTCTAAGACCATTCATGATCCTCTTTCTTCTCCTCAAACCCCAATTACTCCTAGGTTGAAATGCCCTGCTCTTGCTTACTCCACTCCAATGACCTCCCAACCTTCTTCTTCCACTTCCTCGGATCCCATTCTCACTCTCCTTTTAGAAATCAAACAAAGGCACATTCTTTTTGAAGAAGGGCTTAGAATGGTTATGAATCCGGAACAAAGAGAGGCATTTCAAAAGCTCAAGGAGGAGCTCCTTCCCTCTCAAGGTCAAGAGGCCACTGAACAAGAAATAGAAGAACCAAGGGACACTCAAGTTGAACAAGAAATGGATACAGCACAAGATCCGACTAATCCAAGTACTTAGAACACAGCACAGGATCA
Organism: Gardenia jasminoides; assembly: GCA_013103745.1. Lineage (NCBI taxonomy): Eukaryota > Viridiplantae > Streptophyta > Magnoliopsida > Gentianales > Rubiaceae > Gardenia > Gardenia jasminoides. Next base: position 26,040,790 of record CM023095.1, read on the forward strand.
ACAAATTGCTGAAGGATTAATGGAAATGTGGGGTACCTCTCAGGTAGCCACTACTCAAGACCCCGGGCCATCTCAATTTCATACTCCACCTCAAGAAATGGATACTGATACAGAGGAGGAAAGTTCAGAGGGTTATCGTCTGGTTCGCAGGCATCGTGGCTCATCTCGTCCGCATTTTTAATTTTCTAGGCATCTCTTAGACATTTCTAGGCTCATCTCATCTCTTAGACATGTTTAGGCTGGCATTATTTTGCTCATATTGGGCCTCTGGTTGTTTTTGGTTGGCCCTACTTTTGTTGGTTGTACTTGTCTAAAACTCTTATGGATGCTTCCTTTATTGGCTAATGCTTCTTTTATTGTTTTCTGTTTTGAACTTGTGCCTTAGTTGCTGTTTTAACCTTCTTTTTGATCGATGCCAAAAGGGGGAGAAACATGATGATTGAATGGAAATATGATTGATGATGGTTGTGGTGTGTTGTAAAATGATCAATGGTGGCAATATGATTGATGATGGTTGTGGTGTGTTGTAAAATGATTACAAGTTGGAAAATGAAAATGGATTGGTTGAGTGTTTATTGAAAGTTTTGTGAATGGTTGTGAAAATGTTTATCGTATTTGGTGATTGATTATAAGTTCAAAAACTGGTGCTCGATGTAAGGGGGAGTCTGGTGCTTCATGAATATTTGGAAAATTGGGGCATACAAGTAAGAGGGAGTATTTCGTTTCAAAGTAATGTTTTCTTGCTTCCTATTCTATTCAAATCATCAAGTGTTTTGTCATCATCAAAAAGGGGGAGATTGTTGGCTATTTTGATGATTAACAAACCACCATGATGATTTTTACTAATCCCCTTTTAAGTCTGAGTGGAGCAAAACAGGTTTAATCTCAAAATTCCAGTCAGTAATCTGTCGGACGATGCTGTCGGACGCAAGGCTGAGGTTCGGACGTCCGACAGGATGCAGTCAAAGAAGGATAGGCCAGGTTACGTGGGACGATGCTTTGGACGTCCGGCTTTCGACAAAGCTTGAACAATGCTTTGGACGATCATCCAAGTTTGAACATCGGCGGGTTGAGAAGATGGAAACATGAGCTTCGTTACATGGACGGTGGAGTCCTTAGTTGGGACGTCCATCCTACAACTGAGACTCAACAAACTGTCGGACGATGGCTTCGGACGCAGATTTGAGTGTCGGACGTCCGACACACCCAATGGCTATATTTTCCTACATTTAATTCAGAACCGTTGGTGCAGTTTGGGTGGTTAAATTTGCACCCTATAAATACCATAAAGGCTAGAGATGTAAAGGACTTTTTGCAACCATTACTTACAAGTGTTTAAGAGCAATTCTAGAGAGAATTTGTGTCTTCCTTCTTTATTGTAGTGTAGTGTGTGTGCAAACAAGCATTGCTTTTCAATTGTGAGAGTAAGGCTCAAGTGTGTAGCATTGTGAGGGTTAGCAAGGCTGTTGTAAAACCTCTTGGCTTGATCAAGAAGAGATTGATGCAAGCAAGTGGTGATCCTTCCATGTACAACTTGGTGTAACTTCTTCAAATTGAAGTAGCAATTGAAATTGAGGTATTGGACTTCAAGTTGGGTGCAACTTGGTAGTCCATTTGGATTCATCTCTCTTACTTGATTTTGTGTTTTTACTTGCGATTATTTACTTGGTGTGATCCTTATATCTTGTCTTGAAAAGCTTGTATCACCAAGAAAACTTGATCATCTCTAATTGTGTGTGTTTATCACTCATCAAGTTTTAATTTTCCATCAACCTAATTCACCCCCCTCTTAGCTTGCTTTCGGGACCTACACATTTCTATAAGATGACACATTTCACTCCTTGTCATAAAACTGATGATGCTAAACATGTGGCTAATTTGTTCTTTAAAGAAATTATTTGTTTGCATGTTATGCCACATACAATTGTGTCTGATAGGGATGTTAAGTTCCTTAGCTACTTTTTGAAGACTTTGTGGAGTAAACTTGGAACTAAACTCTTGTTTACTATTTCTAGTCATCCACAAACTGATTGTCAAACTAAAGTAGTTAATAGAACTTTGTCAACTTTGTTGGGTGTAATCATTAAGAAAAATCTTAAAACTTGGGAAGATTTCTTGCCATATGTTGAATTTGCTTACAACCGTACTATTCGTAGCACTGCACAATATTTACCATTTGAAGTTGTTTATGGATTTAACCCTCTCACGCCTTTGGATTTGTCTCTCCTTTATCTATGTCTGAGAGAGTTAATCTAGGTGGTAAGAAACGTGCTGAGTTTGTGCATGATTTGCATGCAAATGCTCATGCAAACATTGAGAAATGCAACCTTCAATATGTACAAAGTGTTAACAAGGGTCGTCATAAGATGGTCTTTGAGTCTCGAGATTGGGTATGGGTTCACATGAGAAAGGAAAGATTTCCAGTCCAACAGTGCAATAAACTCTTGCCAAGAGGAGATGGACCATTTCAAGTAGTGGAGAGCATTAATGACAATATCTACAAGCTTGACCTTCTAGGTGAGTATGGTGCTCATGTTATCTTTAATGTTAGTGACTTGAGTCCTTTTCTTACAAATGATGAGATTGATTTGAGGATAAATCGCCTTCAAGAGGAAGGGAGTGATGAAGGGCTCAAGGCTGGTCACGTATCAAATAATGATCAAGTTCAAGTTCCAACTAGTCCCATAACTAGATCGTGTGCCAAGAAACTTAGAGAGTTGTTACAAGCATTGGTTCATCAAGTATAAGATCAAGTTGGTCATGCAAGATTTATTCAATGGTCTAAACATGAGGGCACTATGCTTTACACTCTAAGTCAAGTCATTGAATCAAGCAATGAGACATGAGGAAGCTCACAGGTTAATAAACCCTAGACCTAGTTCAAGTGTCGGATTTTAGCTTTTGGTGGTGTCATTTGTTTAGTGGTTTTCTAGCTTTGTTAGCTAATTAATTGTTGTTAATTAAGAGTAGTTTGAGTCATTTTGCTAGTTGAATCATGACTGGACATGTTGAATACTCAAGCCAATTCAAGTTTCCTAGTTTAGTTAGGGTTTTAGTCATTTAAGTGGTTTTCCAACTAGCTTTAGGGTTCAAGTCTTGTAAGGCTATAAGTAGCCTTTTTCCTTCAAACGTTCTTTACCTTAATAAGAATTTCTAAAATTTCCAACAAACATTTTGTGTGAGCAACTTCTCTTGTCTAAGAGATCCTTATTTAAATACTTGAGAGATTTCTTGAGTATTCATGGACTTATCAACCAAGAAACACACTTGATTGTGGCATCTTCTACCAACAAACTTTGGTTCGCTAAATTATTAAGTTGTGGGTTGAGATTCATCTTAGTTCCTAGCTTCATAGTTTAGAAGGGTCATGGGTTATTCCACAACCTTCAACTTGATCTTCATCTAGATACAAGACTTTGTGGGATACAAATTCAGGCCAACTTAATGGGTTCGTATCATAGATGTTTATGGAAAACTTTAATTTTAATTTCCATTTCCTCAAGGGGGGTCATTGAATGTTTTGAGTTCAAGAAATTGGGCTTATTATGGAGACTTGGAGAGTTTATGGCTAGTGCCTACATACAAAGTGATAATGGAAAAGAGCTTCAAAAGAATGAAAATAAGAAATCCTTTATAGGGGTGTTCTATGTATGATTGATGCAATTTTCTCTCTCCCTGATGCTCCTATGTCCTAGAATGGCAAAAATTTTTGGACCAAACTAAAGAGCACTCTTAGCAATTTTTCCATTGGATTATATAAAATTTCTATTCAGTAACCACATGCATGTTGTGAATTACACACAAACAATGTGTATTTTATGCAATCAAATAATTGATAAGATTGCTTTACCCAATAATAGACACATGACAAGATCAATTCAAATTTTGTTCCAAAATGGAATAAGAGACATAAAGATCATGTTTATAACAGAAAATATTAAAAGGAATTTAAATGTTTCTTAAAAACTGTTCTTGAGCATAAGCAAACCGAACAATCCATTTTATAATGATACCTATTGTAATACCTGAAAATTTTATTACATAATAATTAAGAATTACTACCTAGGTGGTAAAAGTAAAAGAGAAAAATAAAAGAACAGAAGTCAAAAAAATAGTTAAGTATCTACTTATTGGATGGAATAATGGGAGACAAAGTAGGATCAGATAGAAGGGAGGAGGATTAGCAAGTAGTTAACAACTTCAACGCTAATTAGTATAGAATCAATAAAGAAAAAACACCTTATTCTTTCTCTTTTCTCCTTCTATTAGAACATAACACTTCTTCAAAACATCAAAGAAGAAGACTTGGTAGAAGTTAAGCATAGTCAACCTCAAACTTCTAATTAGAAGAGGGTCTGATGACCCTCCTCTCATCATAGAGTCACTAACAGAAGCTGGTGATGTTATCCTCAAAGAAAGGCCAGCCTAACGAGAGGCAACTGTAACTGAGCTCTAGCCACCAGAAGAGATGGCTATGCTGCTGGTATGCCATTGTTGCTACCGTCAAGGGTAGCAAGGAGAAAGATAGTAATAATGATAGTGATGGTGGTTAAGGTTTTGATTTAAAGAGTAAAAATTAAAAAAAAAGAAGAAGAAGAAGAAGAAGAATTATTACTAGAAAAAAGATATAGAAGAAACGGTCCATTTGGGAAACGGGTCGGGAGAATGGGTCAAATTTAGGCAAAACGGGTAAAGTTAATTTCAATAGATCGGGTTGATCCACTTTCCCATAATTTGAGCATTGGATTATTATAGAAACTACTTGGGTTATAGTTAGGTTTTATGTATCTAAAATATTGGGCTAACAACTACATAAAGTGGGCCAAACATAAGATGTCATCTAGGCTAAAATCCCAATTAAATATTAAACAATGAAAGAGAAAAGAGTGGGCCAAAATTAAATATGGGCCTACTAAGTTACCAAACAAATAAAACCATAATTAAGCCTAGATATTCTAATGTACATTATTATTGTTATTAATTGTAAGGTTCAACCTTATATAGTTATGGATTATAAATTAAATTATTAAGATTTATGCTTAATGATTAAGTTCAAGAAACTCATATCAAAATTCAAGTACCATTATATCAAGTAAATGTAATAATAGTAATATAAGTCTAAGATAATTAAGAAATTATTTGACAATAATAGTAATAGCAATATTAATAATTGATTAAGTTAATAATTAATTAATAAATTAATTGTTAAAATAATAATAAAATAAAATGGAATAAAATAATAATTGATACGAATTTCGCCAACCATGTGACGAAATCCATACAAGACGCGACTAGGATCTAGAAGATGTATCGAAGCTTGACTGGACAAACGTAGCAAAGTAGGTCTAAACCCATTGATCATGTGGCCAACGAACCTTGGTATGATAGAGGACGCCACAATCTAACATGTTCCTAGATTGATAAGTCAATTCAAATACCAAAGATGTATCTAAGATATTCAAGAAAGCTTCGATGAAGCAAGAGAGAATGCTCTCGGTTGTTCTTTGTTTTTCGTAACTTAGATGATGAAATAATGAAAAGACTTGGCTTTTAAATAGCCTTACAATGGCCTAATTTTAGTTGGAAAATATTAACCCAATCCTACTGGTACTAACAACACAAGAATTAACAATAAGAAAATTAAGAAAATTTCACGTGACCATATCACGCACTCGCGTCCAGATGGGGATTAGTCTTCTGGTCGTAATCAAATTCCACGTGCCCACATCACGCTCCCGCACCCAAAGTATTACTAGTCTTCTACCTGGACTTGTAGTATGTTGACAACACTTAAGTTGTTGTCAAGTCCTTCAATGCTTTTTGGTTCCCCAATAGAATCTCGAACCGCACGTACCAAAGTTTGCAATGCTTCATTCATTTGCTTGGCTCGAGCTCGTGTCATTGGACCCAATGGAACCTTCACTTGCTCAAATTGCATAACTCCATCAACCTCCTCATCATCCCTCCTCTTGCGAAAGATTTGTCCTCAAATCAACCTCATCATCTGCAAGGTAGGGACTAAGATTAAAGGTGGCACTAACATTATACTCACCTAGAAGTTGGAGCTTATAAGTGTTGTCATTGATGCATGCTACAACTTGAAAAGGACCATCTCCACGTGGTAGAAGCTTGTTGCAGCGCTGTACCGGAAAACGCTCCTTGCACAAGTGCAACCATACCCAGTCGCCTGGTTCAAAACCACACGACGCCTACCCTTGTTGGCATGCTTGAGATACTGCTGGGTACGAGCTTCAATCCTAGCTCACGCTTGCTGATGTAAAGACTTCACAAAATTTGCCTTTTTCTTTCCATCAAGGTTAGTGGATAAAGGCAAAGGCATCAAATTTAAAGGAGTTAGTGGATTGAAATTGTAAACAATCTCAAAAGGAGAAAATTGAGTAGCACTATGGACTGTTTGGTTATATGCAAATTCAACATGCAGTAAGCACTCCTCCCAAGATTTAAGGTTCTTTTTAATGATGGCTCTTAATAAAGTAGACAAAGTACGGTTAACAACCTCAGTTTGACCACCAGTTTGGGGGTGACTTGATATAGAAAATAACAACTTAATACCCAACTTCCCCCACAAATTTTTCCAAAAATAACTTAAAAATTTGACATCTCTGTCAGACACGATGGACCAAGGAATACCATGCAAACAGACAACTTCTTTAAAGAAAAGATCAGCAATATGAGTAGCATCGTCCGTTTTATGACACGGAATAAAATGAACCATTTTTGAAAAGCAATCAACAATCACAAAAATGTTATCATGACCTCTTTTACTCCTAGGTAAGCCAAGCACAAAATCCATGGAAATGTCAACCCAAGGTTCAAGTGGAATGGGTAAAGGGGTATACAAACCGAAGGGTTGTAGCTTGGACTTGGTGCGATGACAAGTAATGTAACGTGAAACGATCCTCTCAACATCTCGTTGCATGTGTAGCCAATAGAAATGTTCCTACAATGTGCTCGATGTCTTGGTGACACCAAAGTGTCCCATCAAACCACCTCCATGAGCTTCACAAGTTACTAATTCGCAAACAAAACACGAGGGAATACATAGAGTGCGTTTGGATTGCTCATGTTTAGCTAAAAAATTTTGCTTACATCATCTACACAAATTCCAATCACCTTTTTATCTCAGATACATCACATCAAAAAAGTGCTACAGTAGTGCTACAGTATTCTTTTAAACAAATTATGCCATAATTTATCACTGAAATACAAGAACCCATCATGAATGAAAAATTTGCCCTGTCTCAATTTACTACAAGATTTGTAAATTTCAGAAAAATTAGGATCGGTCTCATAGAGCTCCTTAACTAAGTCAAATCCAAGTAGCTTAGCATCAAGTAGAGTCAGCAAGGCATATCTTCTTGACAATGCATCCGCAACCACATTGGTCTTGCCGGCTTTGTACTTGATCACATAGGGGAATGTCTCCACAAATGTGACCCACCGCACATGCCTCTTGCTCAACTTGTGTTGAGCTTTGAGATGCTTTAACGCCTCGTGGTCAGTGTGGATGATGAACTCCTTTGGCCGAAGGTACGTCTCCAAGGTACGAACCAAAGCGTACAGCTCCTTATCGTAAGTGGAGTAGTTCAATGCAGCACGTTCAACTTCTCAATGAAATATGCAATTGGCCTTCCTTCTTGGATCAACACTACTCCAATTCCTACACCAGAAGCGTCACACTCAACTTCAAAAGTTTTATCAAAACTAGATAAAGACAATATAGATGCATGTGTGAACTTGTGTTTAAGGAATTGGAATGCCATACCTTGAGATTCGCCCCACTCGAACTTCACATCTTTCTTGATAATTGCTGTTAGAGGGGCAGCAATAGTGCTGAAGTCCTTAATGAACCGACGATAGAAACTCGTGAGTCCGTGGAAGCTCTTGACTTCACTCATGGTTCTTGGAGCCGGCCAATCGTTTATGACTTGAACTTTGCTCTCACCAACGCGGATACCCTACGCACTAACTTTATATCTTAGGAAAACAAGCTCATTAGTGCAAAAGGTACATTTCTTAAGATTGGCAAATAATCGTTCCTTTCTCAAGACGTCGATACAGCTTGCAAATGTTTCACATACTCATCAAGACTCTTACTGTAAATTAAGATGTCATCAAAATATACTACAACAAATTTGCCTAAAAATGGTCTAAGTACATGATTCATAAGACGCATAAAAGTACTAGGTGCATTAGTCAAGTCAAAAGGCATAACCAACCACTCATATAGATCATATTTAGTTTTAAACACTGTCTTCTACTCATCACCCTCTTTCATATGTATTTGATGATAGCCGCCACTCTTAAGATCTATTTTTGTAAAAATAACTGCACCATGCAATTCATTTAGCATATCATCTAAACGAGGTATAGGTGATGGTACTTAACTGTTATAGCATTGACAGTGCAGAAATCCACGCACATCCTCCAAGTGCCTTCTTTCTTTGGTACAAGGATGACCGGGACTGTATAGGGATTCATACGCCCACAAGCCTACCCCTTCTCTAACAGTTCATCAACTTGCCACTTGATCTCCTTGGTCTTCTCAGGACTCATCTTATACGCTGGTTTGTTCGGCAAAGATGCACCAGGGATGAAATCTATCTGATACTCGATCCCTCAGATCGGTGGAAGTCCACTAGAGATCTCATCGGGAAAGACATCCTCATATTTCTACAACAAAGAAGCAACATCAGTAGGCAAATCACTTAAGGACTCATTAGACACTATAAGCACTTCTTTGCAATACAAAATGTAGACTACTTGCTTAGATAAAAGTAACTTTTGAACTTCCCTGTTTTTAGCAAGTAGACTAGGCTTGTTAATATTCTTGGCTGATTCTTCCTTGGCCACTTTCCTCTCGGGTTCGACCCGAATAGTTGCTCTCGAGTCGTTCTTCTTCTTGGCCGACTCTTGCTCATGCTCTTGTTGCAATCGTAGTTGATCCTCATGCACTTGTTGTGGTGTTAATGGCACAAGGGTCATCTTCTTATTGTTGTGCATGAACGATTATTTGTTGGTAAAGCCATCATGGGTGGTTTTCTTGTCGTACTGCCATGGCCTTCCTAACAGAATGTGAGAAGCTTGCATAGGGACGACGTCGCAAAGAACTTCATCCTCATACTTCCCGATCCGAAAGGGTACTACCACTTTCTTGGTGACTTTGACATCTCCACTTTCATTAAGCCATTGTAAACTGTATGGATTGGGATGACGTAACGTCAGCAAGGATAGATGATCCACCATTAGAGTACTTTCCATGTTAGTTCAACTTCCCACATCAATGATGAGGCTGCACACCTTCCCTTTGATGTGACATTAGATATAGAAAATATTGTCATGGGCCTCATCAACTCTCTTGACTTGCATCGCAAGAGCTCGTCGTGCCACTAATGTAACACCTGTTCATTGGTCGCCTCAACTTCTTCCTTGGATTCTCCACCTTCTTCTGTTAGCGGTGGCATATCCGCATACTCATCCTCATCTTCAAAGACAACGTCTCCACTGGGCAAGACAATCATAGTACTTCTATTAGGACACTGTGAAGCAATGTGTCCAAATCCTTGGCACTTGAAGCCCTTATCATGGCTTCTAGGCTTGGTGGCATCGAATGTAGGCTTTGCAGTTGGCTTTGGTGCTTGCTTGAGCGGGTTTGACTTAGGAGTGAACTTTGAAACTCCCACACTTGGCCTTTCCCACTCAAATGTTGGATTGCTTCTCCATGAAGGCGTAGCTAAGGTGCTAGAAGTTTGGGGGTTACCCTTCCTCTTAAGCCTCCTCTCAATTTTTGATGCCTTATCAACCAACTCAAGCATATGCATATACGTTTGCAATTCTACCAATTGAGTAATAGCTGATCTCAATCTATTGAGAAACCTCACAATGGTGATTTCTCGATCCTTCACAATGTCTGCTCGTAGCATGGTGATCTCCATTTCCTTATAGTAGACCTCAACGCTACAGTTTCCTTGAACTAGGGTTTGTAGCTATTGGTGTTACCTCTTTATAGTAATGGCTAGGAATGAACCATTTCCTCATGATGGCTCGTAGTTCCTCCCATGTACTTACGGCTCTTTCCCTATTATGCCTCCTACTAGTGCGCTCCTGTTCCCACCAAACTATTGCATAGTCGGTGAATTCAAGGGTTGCCAGTTTGACTTTCTGCTCGTCGGTGTAGTTTTGGCACTCAAAGACCATTTCAATGCGTTACTCCCACTCCAAGTAAGCTTCCAGATCAAATTTTCCTTGGAATAAAGGAATCTTGATTTTAAGTCCTTTTAATCCCTCATCGGTCTTCTTGTTCTTCCTCTTAGGCCAACAAATGAAATCCTCCTCTTCGCTATTAGAAGCAAATTCCTCTTGCATTGGAGTTTTATCATGGCCAGTGCTAGATCGAGCTTGAGAAAGCTCAATTCGGTCCATCCTCTCATGTAGGATTTCCATGGATTCCTTTAATAGGTGCTTGAATTCCCCCATTAATGCTTTATTGTTCAATTTAGGGTCAACTTTGGATGTATTATCTCCCTCTGACATGCTTAGGGTAAACCTGCAAAAAGTTAGTAAAGAAACAAGTATGTATTTTCCTCACTCACTCCCTTGCGTGACACTCATGTTTTCACTCAATTTGACACTCTAACAATCTCACACAATTCTCTCAAAGCTCATGATAGCTTATCTTGAAGAAATTAGAACTCTCTCAAGTAGACGATCAACTTACCAATTTTGGCTCACGAGATTGTGATCAATTCACCAAGAATGATTTCCTAAGGTGTAAGACGCAAGAAAAAGATGACTACCAAAATACTAAAGATGGAAATGAAAACAACAGACACAAAGATGTATGAATAGAAAAATGAATTTGAACAATACTCAAATCAGCAAATTCGACACTTTAAGGACACTAATTGTGACGGACTATGAACAGAAAAAATAGGACAAGAAAGATTGAATGCTAACTAAAAGAAATGACTACAGGACTTAAAAACTAGACACTAACACAACTAAAATTGATCTTGACCAACTCGACTCAATTTTGGAAGGTAAACACACGAAAATATTGGTAGAAATTTGCCCCAACAAACTTGACTCAAAACTGGAATTTCGGTGTTGAAGAAACTTCCAAGATCGACTCACGGAAGCACAGCTTTTGGTTTTAAATTGGAATGCGAATCTAGATGTGTTTGGGTTGGTATTTTGATTAGGAATTGCTTCTTAAATGGCTGATTTTGGCTGCCAAAATTCAGAGTATAAGCTAGACAATTTGGTCTTGATTTGGTTTGAAGAAAAGAATTCGAAACTGATTTGGATCGTTTTGGTTCGCTTCTTGGGTAGTTTAGATGAGCTTTTTTTAATGCAGCAAATATCCAAGAAGACGTTTTAGAAAATTTCCCAGCTATGCCATAGATTTCGATTGAATTTCGAATTTGTTTTTGGAGGCTAAGAATCTCAGTGGCTAGGCTTCAATTGGAGATTTCCAAATTCTGTTTGGACAAGAAACAGGTTGTTTTCGGATTTCCTCTTGGTTTGATTTGAATTAGCAATGTATTTGGATATTGCTTAAACACAAAGCTGTAATTTTTGCAGCTAAAATTCGGATCAGATATGAAGTTCTTGAAATCTGTTTGAGTGTAAGAGAAACAAAGGATAGGTTTCAGCTTCAAGTTTCCAGATTTCAAGATCGGCTTGCTGGTTCAAGAACTTGAAGAATTTTGACCAGATTTAATCCCGATCTTCAAGAAGTTTTCAAGATGAATTTGGGCACAATTGCTAAAAAGATTGCAGCCAATTCGTTCAAGAAAATGACACAATAAAGCTAGCAGTTTCACAGCTCAATTCCAAGTTTCGAGAAGTGCGATGACAACTTTTCTCTTGTTCTCTTTTTTTTTAAAAAAAAAAAAACAGCAAGGATGATTCAAAAACAACACAATCAAGACAAACTAAGCAGAATTTTCATGCAACAAGTATGAATCAAAACTGATCAGAAAATGAGAAGGACAGACAACACACCACAAAGAAAACCCTAGAAGACCAGGGAAACCCTAGCCGCTGTTTTTTTTTTTTTTTACTCTAACGACAAAAGACAACACAAGATGCTGGATTCAACTTCAAGAAAGCATGACTCAACACTAGACAGATACGAACAGCTAGTTAATAACAAAACAAACGATTCACAAGAACGGAAATTGATGGATAGAAACAGAAATTGACAATCGAATAACAAGAACAATTCGGACCAATAAGAAAACAACAACGAAGACACAAAGTTGACTCAAGAACAAGGGATATAATGTGATACTTTCAACTAGCTCTAATACCAGCTGATACGAACATTGCCAACTGTGTGACAAAACCCGTACAAGACGTGACTAGGATCTAGAAGACGTATCGATGCTTGACTAGATAAATGCAGCGGAGTAGACCTAAACCCATTGATTATGTTGCCAATGAACCTTGGTATGGTAGAGGACGCCACAATCTAGCATGTTCCTAGATTAATAAGTCAATTTGAATACCAAAGATGTATCTAAGATATTCAAGAAACTTCAACAAAGCAAGAGGGGATGCTCTCAGTTGGTCTTTGTTTTTCATAACTTAGATGATGAAATAATGAAAAAACTTGGCTTTTAAATAGCCTTACAATGACCTAATTTTAGTTGGAAGATATTAACCTAATCCTACTGGTACTAATGACACAATAATTACCAATAAGAAAATTAGGAATATTCTACGTGACCATATCACGCGCTCGCGTCCAGACGAGGACTAGTTTTCTGGTCGTAATCAAATTCCACTTGCCCACATCACGCACCCACATCTAGACTAGTACTAGTCTCCTACCCGGACTTGTAGTATGTTGACAACACTTAAGTTGTTGTCAAGTCCTTCAATGCTCTTTGGTTCCCTAATAGAATCTCGAACCGCACGTACCAATGTTTGCAATTCTTCATTCATTCGCTTGGCTCGAGCTCGTGTCATTGGACCCAACGGAACCTTCACTTGCTCAATTGCATAACTCCATCGACCTCCCCATCAATAATAAATAGTAATAAGAAGAATTACCTTACGAATAATTATTTAAAGTAAGCCCATCTATTAAGGAAATTTTATAAGTCAGGAAACATTCTAAAAGAAGGTGAACTTTCCAACTAGGGAGGCTTTCCAAATGAGGAAATGTTCCAAAAATAGAAATTTAATTTTAGGAAATTTATTTTGAATACTTTTTATAGATTATCCAAACCAGAATTCTAGGGATTACTTAACATCATATACATATAAGGGATATTGATTAATTAGGATACGTACATACTCGGTATAGGTACGAGCCCAATTACGAGAAGTTAAGATTTTCACACGAGTAGTTATTCAGAAGTAGATGGTACCTATTCCTCTGTATTTTCAAGTGTCAAATACAAAAATTTCTTAAATGTAGACTGATGATAATCCACCAAGAAGGTCAATCTTGAGTGATCAAGTCCAAGCTATTAGTCTGAGTGACGTTTCAAATGCTCCACAAGTGAATCTTGGACCAATGACGCGAGTTAGGCCAAGGAAGATGCGTGAATCACTTCAAGCTTTTGTGCAAATGGTTCACTCTTATGTCGGACGTGTTCGAGATAATCGCAAGTCCATGGTGACTTTGCTTCAAGTGAGCTCAAATGACACTTGAAGGAAAGGAGAAAAAATCAGTAGCTTTCATTCAGGCAAAAGACTAGTCCTCGTTTGGATGTGGACACACCGTCTAACTGAACACAAGAGTTGGAGACCAGAAGGCTAGTCCTCATCTGGACATGGGCACGTGAATTTTTATTTTTATTGTTATTAGCTCTTGTGTCGGCTAGTACTAGTAGGATTAGGTTAAAATTTTCCAAATTAAATTAGGTCATTGTAAGGCTATTTAAAGCCTAGGTTATTTCTTTCAAAAAAACACAACGTAAGTTTTATCCAAAATTTTCAACAATTTCAAGAGCTTCTCTTGGCTTTGTTAACCTTTGAATATCTTAGATTGATCTAAGTGTTCGATTTGGCTTATCAAACAGGAAACACCCTTGTTTACGGTGCCATTCTACCATCACCATAAGTTCCTTTAATCATTTACGTGTGGGTTAAGAAATCTACTCTTAGTTTTTGTTTGAGAGGTCTAAGGGGTTTAAGGTTCCACCTAAATTCAAACCGTTTGGAAATTGCATTGAGATCCAAGCTTGTGGAAACAAGTTATTCCAATCACGGTTGGGTTCATATCATCTGGTATCAGGAGCTAGTCGACAATTTCCAGGTTATATCTTTCTTGTTCTTCCTTGTCGTCAAGTTATTCATGTCTTGTGTGTGCATTATTGTCGTGTTTAATCTGTCCGAAGTGTTGTGTTTTGTCGTTTGCATTATTGCTGTGTCACATCCTATCCGAATCTGTCTTAGTTGGTTGCTATTTTGTGAGTTCTCATAGTGTTGTGTTTGAGTCGAATTCCTTGTCCAATTCATTTGTTGAGTTCCAAAAAAAAATATCGTACCTTTGTTGTCTTCATTTTAGTATTGCTAGAATTCACGTGGTGCTTTCCGAAACTGATTTGTTTTTGCAATCTTGATTTACTTCATTCAAGCCGTGACCATTGTGTTTTTGCTTTGAAATTCTTGGAGTATTTGATGTAAACACAAACCATCAAATTCCAGAAAACAGCACCTCACACAATTTCGGGAGTTCTTGGAAAAAATCTTGAAACTTGAAATTGAGATCTCGTGAACTTCTTGAGCAAGTTGGTGTGAGACCCGCATTACATTGTCTCAAATTTCTGGTTGCTATCCCAGCTATTCTTCCACCTCAAATTCTTTAATAAAAAAAAATATAAAGGAGGAAATCCGAAAGCATTAAGCTTATTATCTAAGAAAGTACCTAATCAAAGGAAACCAAGTACCTAATCTTATTATCTAAGCATCAACTTCAGCCTTTCCCTTTCCCACTCGAATTGGATTGCAATTTCTAAACAAACTAGAAATCCACTTCCGACTTAGAAAAGAAGCTACCAAAGCCACCTACAACTTCCCAAATTCAGCCCCACCGACTTGCAAAATATCAGCTTCCATTCCACCTTGGTTTCGGCTTGTTAAACATCAAATTGTCTAGTTAATTCGTAAGGTCTATTTAGAGTCTTTCTAGGCTTCTAAATTCCACTTTAATAACTGAGTCGCGTGTTTTTTTTCTAGTTCAACAAAATCCGGTTTTGGTCCATAGTCTTATCTTGTGTTAAGTCTCTTCCAAATTTTGATTTGAATTGTTTCCTTTGGTCTAATTGGCCACTTGTGAATTGATCTAACCTCTTCAAGGGAGAAATCGAAGCCTTGAGAATAATTGGTGAGCCTATTTTGAGAGTTGAGTGAAACACAAGAGTAAGAGAAAAACACTAAGGGAGTGAGTGAGGAAATTATCACTTGAGCTAATCTTTTTGCAGGGTTATTCAAACATGTTTAACGGCGAAGGGAGTAACTCACCGGCATTTGACTTCAAACTCTTTGCCAATGCACTACGAGGGGATATAGTTTGACTTCTTGACCAAAAATTGGAATCGGTGCATGAAAGAATGGACAAAATGGAGGCTGCTCAAAGTGGATCCAAGAGAAGTAGAGGCCAAAGGAGGTCAATCCCTCTTGACTTGGAAAGCTCTAATTCATCGGAAGGCGAATTTGAACAAAGAGCAAGGAGAACAAGGAAAACATCTAAATCAAAGGGAGAAGCGATTCCAGGCATCAAAATACAAGTTCCACCCTTTCTTGGCAAAATGGATCCAGATGCTTATCTTGAATAGGAAAACAAGGTCGAACTTTTGTTCAACTGAAATGACTATTCCGATGAGCAACAAATGAAGCTAGTAGTCATGGCATTTTCTAAATATGCTATAATCTGGTGGGACCAAATTACCACTAGTAGGAGGCGTAGCAGAGATATAGCCATCACTACCTGGTCCGAGCTCAAAGTTCTCATGAGAAAACGCTTTGTTTCGAGCCACTATCACCGTGAATTGTACCACAAGTTACAAAACCTCAAGCAAGGAAATCAAAGTGTCGAGGACTACTATAAGGAGATGGATATAGCCATACTCCGTGCAGACATCATGGAGGATCGTGAAGCCACTATGGCACGATTCCTAAGTGGTTTAAGGTCTGAAATCGTGGATAAGGTTGAAATGCACCATTACATGGAGTTGAAGGATATGCTCGAGTAAGTCTTGAAGATTGAGCGAAGGCTGAAGAGGAGGGGTCAGCTAAGGACTTCTTCTACAGTTCCATCATCTTATAATCATGACGTTGCACCAAGGAGAGAATTTAAACCCCCGTGTAGTAGCGTATCTTCATCAAAATCCAAGCCATTTTCATCCAAGGAGGAAGGGAAAACCATTCCAAAGTTGGCGAAGGACCCTTCCAAAGCTAGGAATCACAACATTAAGTGTTGGAGGTGTCAAGAGCTATGTCACATTGCTAGTCAATGTCCAAATCAATGGACAATGATTGCCCTTGCAAATGGAGAAATTGTGACCGACGATGAAGACGAGTACAAAGACATGCCTCCGCTTGTTGAGAAAGAAAAACCTAAGACCAAAGTACAACTCCCAATGGAAGAATCCGTTGGACTCGAGTTGGTTGCCAGACGAGCACTCACAACTCACGTCAAAGAAGAAGAAATTCAAAGGGAAAACATCTTCTACACTCGATGCCTTATTAACGGCAAAATTTGTAGTATGGTGATTGACCCGGGTAGCTGCACTAACGTAGCTAGTTCGATGACGGTGGAAGCATTGGGGCTACCAACTCGTGAGCATCTCAAGCCTTATTACTTGCAATGGTTAAACAACTGTGGAGATATCCGAGTATCTCATCAGGTACTCGTTTCTTTTAAGATTGGTACTTACGAAGATGAAGTACTTTGTGACGTAGTACCTATGCAAGCTAGCCCTATTTTACTTGGTAGACCATGGCAATTTGATAGAAGTGTTAATCATGATGGTCGTTCCAATACGTATACTTTCTTGCACAAAGGGTCAAAAAATTGCACTTGCACCACTTACACCAAAAAAAAGTATATGAGGATCAAGTGAAAATTCAGCAAGAAAGTGAGAAAGTCAAGGAAAAGAAAAAGAGTGAGAAACTTGAAAGAAAAGAGAGAAAAAGATCCGTACAAAATGAGGGGGAAAAGGCAATAAAAGGGACGGATCTTGAGGTAAAAAAAGAGGGAAAAACATTGTTATTTGCAAAAGCCAAAGATGTGAGGAAAGGGTATATGCATGGCTGAAATTTGCTCTTGCTCTATAGCAAGGAAATCCTTATTGCTTCTAACAATCTTGACCCATCCTTGCCGAGTGTGTTTGTTAGTCTTTTGCAGGAATATGATGATGTCTTCCCAGATGACGTGCCTAGCGGTTTGTCACCAATAAGGGGTATAGAACATCAAATAGATCTCACACCTAGAGCACCCCTACCTAATAGACCTGCCTATCAAAGCAACCCTGAAGAGACCAAAGAGCTTCAACGTCAAGTAGAAGAGCTTCTCCACAAGGGTTGGGCGCATGAAAGATTGAGTCCCTGTGCTGTTCTGGTAATCTTAGTCCCAAAGAAAGATGGTTCTTGGAGAAGGTGCACTGATTGTAGAGCTATGAATGCCATAATGATAAAGTATCGCCATCCTATTCCTAGACTTGATGACATGTTAGATGAATTACATGGAGAAGTAATTTTCATGAAAATTGATCTTAAGTCTGGATATCATCAAATTAGGATCAAAGAGGCAGATGAATGGAAGACCGCCTATAAAACTAAATATGGTCTATATGAATGGTTAGTCATGCCTTTTGGTCTTACAAATACACCCAGTACTTTTATGCGATTAATGAATCATGGAGCACTTAGGTAAATTTGTCATAGTTTACTTTGATGATATTCTCATTTATAGCAAAAGCCTAGATGAACATTTGCAGCATGTTAAACTTGTGCTTGATGTACTTCGAAAGGAATGCCTTTATGCTAACCTAAAGAAGTGCACATTTTACACTGATCAGCTAGTATTTCTAGGATTTGTTGTGAGTTCACAGGGCATAAAAGTGGATGAAGGCAAGATTAAGGCCATTCAAGAATGGCCAAGGCCGACTACCATAGGGGGCTAAGAAGTTTTCATGGCCTTGCAAGCTTCTATCGGAGGTTTGTGCAAGATTTTAGTTCTATTGCCGCACCCTTGACGTCTATTATCAAGAAGGATGTATCATTCCAATGGGGTGATGACCAAGAAAGAGCTTTCAATTATCTTGAACATGCCCTCACACATGCACCTATATTAGCTCTACTTGATTTCTCTAAGATGTTTGAAATTGAATGCGATGCATCAGGTATCGGCATAGGAGCGGTGTTGATCAAAGGAAGACGTCCAGTTGCTTATTTCAGTGAAAAATTAAATGGAGCAATGTTGAATTATAGCACCTATGACAAAGAATTGTATGCTCTCATTCGTGCTCTTCAAGTTTGGCAATACTACCTTCGTCCTAGAGTTTGTTATCCACACCGATCACAAGTCCTTGAAATTCCTTAAGGCACAAAACAAGCTTAGTAAAAGACATATGAGATGGATATCATTTATTGAGACTTTTCCATACGTCATCAAATATAAGACTGGTAAGTCCAATGTAGTGGCCGATGCACTATCAAGAAGGTATACACTTCTTACTACTCGTGATGCTAAGTTACTTGGATTTGAGTTTATTAAAGATTTATATGCTTCTAATGATGATTTTAAGCTCGTGTTTGAGGCTTGCAAACAGGCTGGTCATGATAAGTTCTTCATAGCCAACGGATTTCTTTATTATGTGGACCGGCTATGCATTCCTAAGTGTTCTATTCACCAATTGCTCGTTAAAGAATCTCATAGTGGAGGATCAATGGGGCACTTTGGCATGGCTAAAACCCTATCTATCTTGCAGGAACATTTATTTTGGTCCGGCATGCGCAAAGATGTGCAGCATGAAATTGCGAGATGTGTGCAATGCCTTCATGCAAAATCAAAGGTAAATCCGCATGGACTCTACATGCCTTTACCTATTCCTAGTGAACCGTGGGTTGACATTTCTATGGATTTCATTCTTGGTTTGCCTAGGACAAAGAGAGGCCATGATAATGCACCATTTATTGCCGATTTGTTCTTTAAAGAAATGACGTCTACATGGAGTCCCTCATACCATTGTGTCTGACCGAGATGTCAAATTCTTGAGTTATTTTTGGAAAACTCTTTGGTCGAAATTAGGCACTAAAGTATTATTTTCTACTACTACTTATCCTCAAACGGATGGCCAGACGGAGGTAGTTAATCAAACTGTGTCTACCATGTTATGTGCTTTGATTAAATGCAATTTGAGAACTTGGAAAGAATGCTTGCCTCATATTGAATTTGCTTATAATCATTCTATGCATTCTACCACTCAATTTTCTCCTTTTGAAGTCATTTATGGTTTTGATCCTTAACACCATTGGATCTTATGCCTTTGCCTTTGAGTGAATATGTTGATCTTGATGGTAAGAAAAAGGCTAAAAGTGAGAAGGGCCTTCATGAGAAAGTTCGCAAGAACACTGAGAAGTGCAACAAGCAGTTTTCCCAGCATGCTAATAAGGGTTGTAAGAAGGTGATCTTTGAACCTAGTGACTGAGTGTGGCTACACATGCGAAAAGAAAGGTTTCCAGAGCATCACTGTAGCAAGTTAATGCCCCGTGAAGATGGACCTTTTCAAGTACTTGCTAAAGTCAATGACAATGCTTATCAACTCGACCTTCCGGGTGAGTATGGTATGAGTACTACTTTCAATGTTGATGATTTACCTCCTTTTGATGTAGGTGATGACTTCGATTTGAGGACAAATCCTTCTCAAGAGGAGGGGACTGATGAGAATCCACCAAGAAGGTCAATCTCGGGTGATCAAGTCCAAGCTATTGGTTCGAGTGACGTTTCAAATGCTCCGCAAGTGAATCTTGGAATAATGACACGAGTTAGGGCAAGAAAGATGCGTGAATTGCTTCAAGCTTTTGTGCAAATGGTTCACTCTTGTGTCAGACATGTTCGAGATGATCACAAGTCCATGGTAACTTTGCTTCAAGTGAGCTCGAATGATACTTGAAGGAAAGGAGAAGAAATCAGTAGCTTTCGTTTGGGCAGAAGACTAGTCCTCGTTTGGACGTGGGCACGCCATCTGACTGAACACAAGAGTTGGTGACCAAAAGACTAGTTCTCGTCTAGATGTGGGCACGTGTTATGGGCACGTGGATTTTTATTTTTATTGTTACTAATTCTTGTGTCGGCTAGTACTAGTAGGATTAGGTTAACATTTTCCAAATTGAATTAGGTCATTGTAAGGCTATTTAAAGCCTAGGTTATTTCTTTCAAAAAAACACAACATAAGTTTTATCCAAAAATTTCAGCAATTTCAAGAGCTTCTCTTGGCTTTGTTAACCTTTGAATATCTTAGATTGATCTAAGTGTTTGATTTGGCTTATCAAACAAGAAACACCCTTGTTTGTGGTGCCGTTCTACCATCACCATAAGTTCCTTTAATCGCTTACATGAGTGTTAAGAAATCTACTCTTAGTTCTCGTTTGTGGGGTTTAAGGGGTTTAGGGTTCCGCCTAAATTCAAACAGTTTGAAAATTGCGTTGAGATCCAGGCTTGTGGAAATGAGTTCTTCCAATCATGGTTGGGTTCGTATCACAAACCTTAGTTTATTTATGTGAAAATGGATTTTGTAATTCTATTTGAAATGTTTTGATACGTTATAAATACGAAGTGGGTGGCATGTCTACGAAATGAAAGAAATGTGCATGAGCATGTGATGTGCGAAATGAATTTATGATAAGAAAAGTTTTAAATAGTCATGAAATAGATGGTAGAGGCTATATCCCTAAAAAGTATGGTCATGGGATTCAGTATAAAGCCCAGCAGATTGACAATCATAGCTACCACTATTAAGCCCGAAAGATTGACTTATGTCATGTTATATGATCAAGCAATAGTCATGAAATCTCTTTGTTGCCCTCCTAGAAGGGGTTAGTCTCCAGGTTGAGTATTCAGAAGTTGAATATTACATGCACTGTTTTATAAGCTATTATGAAATGTTTTACGTTATTATGATTTCATGTATGATTCATGTATGCTATGAAACTCAAATTGTTATTGCCACTCATTAATATTACTTATTATTGATTTAATGTTGCTTTAAATAATTATGCATGTGAGGTGCATGCAAATACATTAAAATTATTATATATATATATATATATATATATTACATTGTTCGATAGGAGCATAGATGCTATCTATTAAGTAATTATCGTTCAACCCATTTTTATTACTTTTTGCAGATTTTGAGAATTATAATGTAGTGTACATCAAAGATGTGAGGGCCTCAAAATTCGGATTTTATTTTAAAATGTAAAATATTATTTATATTGTGTTTATTCATTGAAATATGAGTGAATACATGTTTAAAGTGAATATCTTTCAATTTAGAGAATTTTATACGAATTATTTGCCGGTGTGCGGTTTTGGCCGAATTAAGTGTTTAATTTTCTACCGGAGCATGATTAGTGACTTTAAGTTGAAATCGAGCATATGTAGTGATATTATGAAAATATTATTAAGATTGGACGGTCAGGAATGGAGTAAAAGCAGGTGTAAGTTGGACTGTCGGTGTCGACATAAAGTGCAAAAAGCACTTTTCCTTAAAATAAGGAAAAGTGGACTTTTCACCTGCCTATGACTTTCTTACCTTTGGACTCCATTTGCAGCTGCAACAGAGATAGAGACAGAGAGTGCAGAGAGTGAGGAAGAGAGAGAGAGAAAAGCTCCAAGTTCTTCCATTTCTTCTTCCTTCTTGTTTTGATTCTTCAAGACACCATTGAAGGCCATCAACTTCTTCATCTTGGCAGCCGTGAGAGAGGGGAGAGAGAGAGGAGTGGTTCGATTTTCTTGAGGAAGAAAAGAGAGGAAAAGCTTGTGGTTTGAACATCCAATTTCTTCTTCATCTAGCCACTTGAAATTTGGATCTTTGGTGAAGGATTTGGGTGATATTTCCTCCATCATGGCAGCCGTGTGAGGAAGAAGAGGGGAAGATCAGATTGGAGAGAGAGAAAAGAAAGAGAAGGAAAGCTTGTGTGGGTTATCTTGTGCTTGTTCTTGAGCTTGGTGTTGGAAATCATCATCAAAGCACGAAGATCTTGGACTAAGATCGAGGCTTTTGGGTGTTTCTAAGTTTGGAAGCAACTTGCTTGAAAACGAGCTAGCAAGATCATGTTGGATCTTGCTAGATCTTGATAGATCTGAAGGTATAAACTTCAAAACTACTAGATGTAACTTTACTAGTGTTAAATTGTTAGTGTATATGCCCTAAAGTCAATCAACTTCTAGGGTTTATTATACACTTTAACTATTTATGTAATAATAAATGACATCTTTATCGTATTGGTTGCTTATATTTTCATATAAGTATGATAAAACCCTTAGAATAAACCTAATCGATGAAATCATAAGAGTTATGATGGTGAGGTTCATTCGATTATAAATAAGGTTTATTTTTAAATATCTCTAATCATAGTATTAACAAGAAAGGGTATTGTTAATACGGTAAGACTAGCATATACTATGCCGTTTCTATATGAGAAGTAGTAGACCTCATCTACTATGGTGTGTGAGACACCTAAGCAAGTATATGGGTGTTTGATGGTCTGATCAAGTTCACTAGATTGATCCACATAGAGACATCCTTTAAAGTGCCAAAGGATTAATCTCTAAGTGACGTTTATGTAAATGATCCTTAGACTTAAGGTTATCATGGTATCTTGAATATGGATAGTTATACTTTCTTTGTTATATGATTGCTCCCGTAAAAGCGAATGCTCACATCATTAGCAAATGGGTGTATCTTTGAAGTATGGAAAGATGGTGAATAACCTATAAGGATTTACCACCTCTTTTGTAAGAGGAGTTATCTCGTGTTTGGCCACTTGTAGAAGTATAACTCGAAAAGCTTAGCGCTAAGTGGAAAGTCTTAGAAAGTGTTTCTAAGAACTTCTTCATTGGAGTTATATTTTGGTACAAGAGAAAAGAGCATTAATCACACAGTGGAATAGGCACAACTTATTCCAAGATTAATGTGAGATAAGTGTGGTAAAAAGGAAATTAGTTACATTATAAACGTTTACTGAAAGGTGAAGTCATCCACTTGACTTTTCTCATTACTTGGGTGGTCATGATGTATTGCTAGATACCAATCTTGATCTATAAGTATGAGTTGATTGATTAGTGGAATCAGTGATAAATTAAAAGGAGTTTTAATTTATCTAGTTCTTATTTATTAAGAATGTATAGCTCATACTTATTGCCAACGTATATGAGAACCTAATGGGTCACACACATTAAGAACTTTCTTAGCTAGATTAAATGAATTTCAAGTGGGACTTGATAGATAAGTTTTATAACTTATAGTTTGATTTGTGAGACAAATTAAACTTGAGAGACTTATGGTGCAAATAAGTTTTAGTCTTCCAAATACAAGAGTTGTATTAGAATTAGGAAGCTAAATCTTATTGGAAACTGATTTCAGGTTTCCATAAGGATTTGACAACTTATTTACCTATAAATACTCACTAAGCTTTTGCTAGCAAGAAAAATGATCACACAATTTGTCTTGTGAGATTTTTGAGAAAAATCTTGAGAGAAAAATACCCAAAATTCGTCCAAGAAAATAAGGGAAAAATTGCATCTCTTATTTCTTATCTTGGGATGAATTTTTCATGGTGAAAAATTGGAATTATCTCAATAGACTTGTGTGTGGTTGTCTTGGCATTAGCTAGCACTAATCTAGCTTAAGCTAATTCGACCTTGGAGGTTCTAACTAAGGAGGTTCGTGTGGATCACCATTAGAGGCCGGACGCATGTACGGCTATGTGGATCTCTTTGCCATCCTCTGCATCAAAACTCCACCAAGTTCAAGGAGGTCTTCATGGATTGAGGTAATCTTCTTGAACTATCTCTATGTTACATGGATTTAATCAAAGGACGATCTATTAAAGGAATCAAAAACTTTAAATTTTCGCTGTGTTTATCTCCTTGATTCCTTACATAAATATCGTAGATCTGTGGTTTACTTTGGTCAAAATGGTTATATTTGAAATGATGAAGTAGGGCTCTTGAATTCCCAACCTAGGTAGCGGACTTGAGGTGGCCTCTAAGTAGCGGACTTGAGGTGGCCTCTAAGTTGCGGACTTGAGGACCTGATTGGGATTTGAATAATATTTGTGAAATTTGTCGTGATATGGTTAGAAAGTAGGGTTTTATTGTTGGAAATTGTGATAGAAAAATGTATGAGACTGCAAAACCCATGCTTGGTAATTTCTATGTTTGATTTCGAGATTTTGTGATTATCCTTGATGAATTTCTGTTTAAGAAAATGTATTTTACATTCAATTATGAGTGTATGAATTTTAAAAGATGAAAAGTGAAATGTCTCGTGAACTTTTGAATGAAAAATGTCATTTGAAGGAGTTTGAGGGTTTTACAGTATTGTGACCAAATCTTATGAATTTTGAAAATAAGATATGGTTTGAAGTGTTTTAAAGTTATATTAAAGTATTGTCAAAGAGTAAGTGTTGAGTTCTGTGATAAAAGTGATTTTGAGGTGATAAATCTCACTTAAGTGTCTTATTAAAGAAAGTGTGAAAATAGTGCTTAGTGAGTACATCGGTGACGTGGCATATTTGAAGTGATATAGTGATTTTCAAAAGATTCATTTAAAACATTGAATCATGTAAAATGAATGTTTTTCCTTGAGGGATTTTGGGAAAAATATTGATTGGAGACTATGAAGTGAAATGTTTTAGTTAATAAGTGAAGGAGTGAATCTCAACTACTGTTTTTGAAATTGTTTTAGGGAGTGTGCAAGGAACTGAATTTGATCCTTACGTGGAAGCTGAACCCTACTATTTCGGTGAGTTTCCATGCTTGTTAAGTGTTTACGTGCAAGTGATTGTAAATGTGTTTAATGAAGTGAATGCGATGTGAAACATGGTTTTTGAACTCTCCAATGGGGGTGGTGTGTACTTTATCGCACCTATCCCATTTGAGTGAAAATAATTGTGAAAGTGTTTTAAAATGATTGATTGTAAAAGTGTAGTGTAATGACTTATGTGTAATTGTGAAATGTCGGGAATTCCTGAGACCTATGGGTGAGACCTTCGATTCGAGCCGGAGGCTAGGCCAAGGCCGAATAGAAAGGTACGAACCATAGGGTTCCAAAAGTGAAGTGAAGTGCACTCAGGACTTGGCATTTGGACTTGTCCCGAAAAAAGAGAAATGTACGATGTACAAACAAAGTGAAGTGAAGTGAAGTAAAGTTTTATAAAGTGTTAAGTGTTTGGAGTCGGCCCCGGTGGGGGTTTTGGTGGAGTAAGGGATAAGTGATGACCTACATGGATTGTACTTGTGAAAGTTGAAAGAGTGTCAACTACCTGGTTCGTGGACAAGTTTCGTGGAATTTGGCTCCTGAGAGCCCCTGTATCCTTCTTTAAATGTTAAAAGCTTTCTTACTTGTTTATTGTTAAATTCAAATTTGAAGTGAAATGTACTATACGCTAAGTGTCTTGCATATTTTTGGGAACTCATGAGCTTTTTAGCTCACTCTTTCCCTATTTGTTTTTCCTTAACAGGGACTGAGAACCCAAGTGTAGAGCCAACCCTTCGAAGTAGGGTTTACTTCTATTTATATGTATTGAAAAGTGAATTATGGTTGTTGAAAGCTTTTGTAGCATGAAACTTTAATGTATTGATAGAGGACTAATGTAGTCTGAGTTTGTAATTTGAAGTTATGGAATTGTAACATATTATTCCTTTTATATTGTGTTCGGAGTTTTAGTTAATAAGTTATATGATTGTCCAGTGAGTGAGTCCTGGCGGGAGCTAGGTAGGCGGCCGCTGATACTCTAAGGTACGCCCTAGGGAGAGATGGGTCGTCACAAAAGATCCCGAGGATGATTTCTACTGGGTGTTAAGTAGATAGGAATCACTAGTTTGGTTAGGTTGATATGCTCAATAATATTTGACATGATAAATGTTATTTCGACTAGGTGATGTGTATGCATACTCATTTGATATTGGTAGGTTATTTTCAATTTGAAATTATTCCACACAATAATTATTTTTATTTTTATAGTATTTTTACTTTAATGTTGCCTTGTGATAAGTCAATATTTTGCATGTTTTTAGTAAGATTAATTATGTAGTTTTTGTGTGTTTTTGTCAGTTTAATGGCTAATGAACTAGGGTTTCTATTGAAATTCTACATTTTGTGGTTTAAATAGAAAAATGCATTTTTGTGGATTAATGTGGTGAAATCTTCATGTTTTTGTATGATTGCTTGTTCAATTATCAAATGAGATGAAAATGTGGATATTTGCCAAGAAGTTTGGAAGAAAAATTTGAAAATGCAAATTGCAATTCAATCAACGAGGAATCAAAGGGATAAAAGTCGGAGCAATTAAAGCGCCAATTTCACGACAAAAAGCTCGGAATTTGCAAGTTTCAAGTGGAGTCGCGAGTCAATACGCGAACCAACAAGTGAAAATTTCAAATAGTTCGCGAATCCCTCTCACAAGAGCCAGGGGACCGGATCCGCGACATGATCCGCGAGCCTGTGCCTCGCGGATCTACCTCGCGGATCCTCAGAAAATGACTGCTGCAACTTGCAGCCGAATTCCAGTTTTTCAGCTCACTTCCAACTCAATTTTCAGAAGAATTTCAATGAAAGCTGCCTGAAGAATCTTGTGAAATTGAAGAAACAACTCATAGCAAATTCAAAACACAATTTGCTTCAACATTACAACTCATTTGATGTTGAAATTCAATGGATTAAATGCATGAAAGCAAGAAAATTCATGAAGACACTTTCCTTGACTTTTTGAAAGTTTAACTTGTTTTGTATTCATATGATAAAGTCTTGGAAGTTTATGGATGAATTCATCTATAAATAGGACCTCTTGTAGACATTTGAAAAAGATTAGAGAGAGAGGATGTAGAAATGTAGAGAGGAGGCATGTAGTCTTCACTAGTTCATTAGTTTAGTAGTATAGTTAGTAGTAGTAGTATGTTTAATTAAGCCTCTCAAATCCTAGAGTGAGGATGAACTTGTTGTAGTTGTGATTGTGAAGTGGTTGAGTTACTTATGTCCTCATTGATTTTGCTAGTTTAAGAGTTGTGCTTATGCTTTATGGTTGATTAGCTACCAACTATAAATGATTTGATGTTGATGAGCAATGAAAAACTTGCCTTCAATAAGATCTAAGATCTTAAACACTAACTTATATTCTCACGAAAGTAGTGAATATAGTTGGTTGGTTTTGGTTTTATACTATAACTTCATTGAGCTTATTTATCTTGTTTCTCTCTTTTCTCTGTGAAAATAGGTCAAGGAAGACTCCAAGGATGTTAAGGAATTGGCGAAAGCGATTCCGAGTGACTTGCTCATCTTAAGTGAGAGCTTGTGCTACACATGACCATTGACGAAAGTGATGGCATAAAAAAGGAAGTTATACCTTAGCACATCATTGGAGAAAGGACATAATAAACTTGACTAACATCTAATCTAACTTAACAAGGGATTCTAAAGCTCTAGGATCTTAACTCTTTACTTGCTTTCTTATTTCTTGTCTACCACCAATTGGATGTCTTTGACACCTAACGGTTGGTTTTATTTGCTTAATCCTGCTTCCTAAGGACGGTTTACCGCCTTCTCCCTTTATATCTTTGTTGTGACAGTCTAAATAATAGAGGAGTTTGAAAATCACCGGTACTTGACACTCTTCCTCTTGGGATCTACACCTTATTTCCCTATACTCAATAAACGATCCGTATACTTGCGGTAATATAGGGTTATAAAGGTTTTTTAAAATTTGTGGAGTAAAGAAAATCCCTATCACCTTGTATTCTTGAGTGAGACTTGAGAGTACGACAAATGTCTCATGACTGGCATGTGCAAGCTAGGGGTGTGACATTTTTAGTGGTATTAGAGCCTAGGTTATGATGGGCACTTTAGGATAGTTATGTACTAGAAGAATGATGAATTGTAATTAGTAGATTAGACTTGAAAGGTCAATGCATGTGATTTATGTTGAGATCATTACTAATGGTGTTATTGTGATTTTGTGGGAAAATGATTGATCTAGTGCATGCAAAAAATCACGACCTGTGACTATACAGTTCACCTGACTGGATGTGATGTGGCTTGTCTTAGGAAGAGACAGAGGGTTTTTAGAGACTTGTATCTCAAGGAGGTAGAGCGAGACCATTGACAAAGCTAGGAAAGCTGACGCGTTGGAGAACCGAGTAGCCGACCAGATGCATGAGATTTCCATCCTGATAGTATTGAGGGAGCATATGAGGTAGAGTAAGGAAGTTCTATATGAGGATGTTTTCCATCTATAGGAAGAGGTTAATTGTCTGAAAGTTGAGAAAGATGAGCAGAAAGCACATGCTGATATGTGGCACTAGGGATTTCAGGAAGC
The DNA here is from genome assembly GCA_013103745.1 of Gardenia jasminoides. Taxonomy (NCBI): domain Eukaryota; kingdom Viridiplantae; phylum Streptophyta; class Magnoliopsida; order Gentianales; family Rubiaceae; genus Gardenia; species Gardenia jasminoides. The sequence goes on from CM023095.1 coordinate 26,069,374, forward strand.
GACCATCCTACTTGGGGAACGTGATGATCAGTACCATATTCTAGTGGTGAAGTATGAAGAGAGGAGACAGTGTCTCATGAATTGGATAGATAATCACATCCCGCTTACACTTGAGATACCAGGATGGGCCCACTTATGGCATGATAGTGATGCTAAGTTAGAGAGTGAGCCAGAGTATGACCCAGAGAAGGAATCACTAGAGGACATACCTATGGAGGATAATCCTGAGGAAGATGGAGTAGAGGGTCAAGATGGTCAGGATGGTAGAGCAGTTGATGACCCCCTCCCCGGCGGGCCGGAAGATGAGTAGTAGTTGTGATTTGGGAAAATTTTTGTATTATGTTACTGAATGTTATTTTTGACATTAATGTGTAGGTTTTTCAGGAAGGTTCTCATGTTATCTATTTCAGTTATTGATCATAGGACATGACTAGGAAATTTTCAACACTAAGTTCATTAGCTATTCCTAGATTAGCTTGGGAATTTGAACTATTTTAAATTTTAGGATTTGATGAATTCTTGATTTAAGTTAGTTATTATGTTTCCAATCTTAACTATGAATAAAATTCTTTTTTTGACGTCCTCCACTACACTTGAGTAATAATACCTATAATTATGCTAATAAATTGCTTTAATTTCACCTTAAAAATATGTGTGCTCGTGTGTGTGTGTAAGTATGAGCTAAATTTTTCATTCTTGTATGAAATATATCTACTTGGTGTAGAAATGGCTTCAGACACTAGGCATGGTGGAAATTGAAACAATAACCTCTATAATGAGAATGACAGTGGTAACCCTAATCGAGGATGAAATAAGGGAAATAATAATTTGAACATGAACCCCCAAGGAGATGGACGAAATGGGAACCAACCCTACATGATGGTACCTACTAAAATAGTGGCAACATTAATAAGGGTAGCCCAAGCATTACAGGGGCAAGTTCAGGCCCAAACACTATTGGCCCAAACACAAGATGCCCAGACACAAAGTCATGGACAGGAGGGACTCATTTTTATTATGAGAAATGAAAAGGGTTCATGTTCCCACCTTTGATGGAACCCCTAACTCAGACTTGGTAGAAAAGTGGTTGGATGAGGTTAAGAATAACTTCACCTTATTGCAAGTACCAGAGGAGATGAAACATCTCATAATCAAACCCTTTCTGGTGGGTGTGGCAAACAAGTGATGGGCAACCATTGAATCTAGTATTACCCCTCTAGTCAGTCAAGTAAAGTTCAAGGAGGAGTTTCTGAAATATTTCTTCCCATCTGCAATTAGAATGCATAAAATAGACCAATTTGAAACAGACACCTGGAATGTCTGTGGTGCAGTACTCCAATAAGTTCACTGCTTTGGGGAGGTTTGTTCCATCTATAATGGCAGATTTAGAGTTGAAAAAAATACAAGTTCACATGACGATTACTGAGTCGAATCCAAACTAGAGTTAACATCTCCCACACCCCTACATTTAATGATGTACTAGATGCCAGCATAAAAGCTGAAATTGATTTTAAGAGGTTAGATGAGAAGACAAAAATTAGAGGCCAAGACCAGGGAGTGAACTTGCTGTGTTAGGGACACTTAAGCTAGGTGGATGATTTTACTTAGTGAAAAGGAGTCATAGGCCACCTTTAAAGACATCTAAGAGAAAAACCTATTCTCAGTGTAAGACTTGTGGTAGGATGCATTTCCAAGAATGTCGATTCAAAATTAAGGCATGTTTCGAATATGGACAGCAGGACATAGGGCGATGGATTGCCCAAACAAGAAGGTAAGAGGAGATAAGGGTGATAGTTCTAATGGTAACAAATCTAAGGTGAATGCGACGTGCATGCCATGACCGATTTTGAGGTAGAGGCGTCTGGTGATATGGTCATAGGTGCACTTCTGATAAACTCTATGCCAATGTATGTGTTATTTAACTTTGGAGCTAGTCGTTCTTTTGTTGCAAAGAAATTTGCTAAATATTTGTGTTTACATCCTGAATGGATGGACCACCCCTATCGAGTAGCTATTCCAGAAGATAGAGTATTAGTGTCCTATATTAGATAGCCAAATTGTATTGTGGAGTTGGAGGATAGAAAATTAGAAGAAGATCTAGTGAAAATAAACATGAGTGATTTTGATGTCATCCTAAGAATGGACAGACTAGCTAAATATTACACACAAATTGATTATAGAGTAAAGAATGTATTTTTTATGGACCCTAACGAAGGAGATTTCTCATATCAAGGGAACACTAGTGCAAGAAAAATTCGTAAGATGCCAATTTTATCCACTATGTAGGCTTATAAAGCATTAAAAAAATGTGTGAGGCATATTTGGCATTTGTGGTAGATACTGAAAAAGAGGAAACACCCTTAGAAAATATTCCTGTAATGAAAAACTTCCCTGATGTGTTTTCTAGATTATCTTCCCAGCCTACCTCTAGACAACAAGATAGAGTTTAAAATTAACGTTCCACAAGCAACCTCAATAGCTAAAGCTCCCTATAGGATGGCTCCCGCTGAGTTAAAGGAACTCAAAAAGCATCTACAAGAACTATTAGATAAGAAATTCATCAGCCCTAGTATTTCTCCGTGGGAGGCGCTACTACTCTTCGTTAAGAAGAAATATGATAGTTTGAGGTTGTGCATTGATTATATAGAGTTGAACTGAATTACCATAAAGAACAAGTATCCTCTTCGTAGGATTGATGACCTTTTTGATCAGTTGAAAAAAGCAGGTATTCTCTAAGATAGATTTTAGGTCTGGATATCATCAATTGAAGATTAAAGCTACAAATATCCCAAAAAGTCCATTTCATACAAGATATAGGCATTATGATTTTTTGGTCATGCCCTTTGGATTAACTAATGCCTTTATGGCATTTGTGGATCTGGTGAATCGAGTATTAAAATAGCAGTTAAATGATTTTGTGGTGTTATTCATTGACGATATCTTAGTTTACTCCCCGGACGAAGAAATTCATGCCGCATATCTTAGGGAAGTCCAAGAAATCTTGAGAAGGGAAAAATTATATGCAAAATTCAGTAAGTGTGAATTTTGGTTGAAAAGCATTGCCTTTTTAAGACATGTGATATCAGTTCAAAAGATGTCAGTTGATCCAAAGAAGATTGAGGTAATAGTAGAATGGCCATGGTCCACTAATGTAGTAGAGGTAAGAAGTTTCTTAAGATTAGCTGGTTATTATTGAAAGTTGTGGAGGGCTTCTCTACCATTGCCGCACCCCTTACCAAGTTGACTCAGAAGAGGGTGAAATTTGAATGTACAGATAGATGTAAGGCAAGTTTTTAGAATTTAAAGGAAAAGTTAGTATCAGCCCCAGTACTTACCTTACTATCCGGGACTGAAAAGTTCGTGATTTATAGTAATGCCTCAAGTAGTGGTTCAGGTGCGTTTTGATGCAAAATAGGAAACTAATAGCATATGCCTCCTGTCAATTAAAATCCTATAAACAAAATTACGCAACACATGATTTGTAGTTAGTAGCAGTAGTTTTTGCTTTGAAAATGTAGAGACATTTTCTATATGGGATACAACGCAAAGTTTTCACAGATCATAAAAGTCTTAAATATCTATTTACACAAAAGGCGTTGAATATGAGACAGAGAAGGTGGTTAGAATTGATTAAAGATTATGACCTCACAATCAGTTACCACCTAGGAAAGGCGAATAAGGTGGCAAATGCTCTTAGTAGGAAGTTAAAAACTCTAAGAGATTGGAGGATTTTGAATTAGAGATAGTAAACTCCACTGCCAATGTATTAGCTACCTTAGTGCTCACAACCAATTTGATAGACTGGATTAAAGATACACAAAAATTGGATAGGAGATTACAAGAATCAAGGAAAAGATTAGGTTATAATCTTTTGACAGGGTTGAATTGAAAGACGATGATAATTTGTGGAAAAATGATAGGTTGTGTGTACTAAGGGATGAAGAACTAAAACATAAAATATTAATGAAGGCACACAATTCAAGGTTCTCAATTCATCCTAGTGGGACTAAAAAGTACTAGAATTTGAAAAGAAACTACTGGTGGAATGAGATGAAATGAGAAATAACTGAATATGTGGCTAGGTGTTTGGCATGCCAATAAGTCAAAGCTAAGCATCAGAGACCTGTTGGCATACTGCAACCTCTAGAAATCCCATAATGGAAATGAAAACATGTGACAATGGATTTTGTGGTTGGTCTACCCTAAACAATTCGAAATATTGATACCATTTGGGTTATAGTAGATCGATTAACAAAATCTGCCCATTTTCTACCTATGGAAAATGGGTTAGCAATGGAACGATTAGTAGAGATGTATGCAGAGGATAATTAGGAAATTATCTGCCTTCATGGTGTTTTGGTAACTATAGTGTCAAATCGAGATTCGAGATTTACCTCAAGATTTTGGTCAACCTATCAATAGATTATAGGGACTGGCCCAAGATTAAGTGCTACCTTTCATTCCTAAATGGATGAACAGTCTGAAAAGACAATCCAAACATTGGAAGACATGTTACGAGCCTGTACTTTGGATTTTTCAAAATAGGATAGGTTGGTGAAACTGATGGAGTTCTCATACAATAACAAGTATCATAGCAGAATCGATATGGCCTCGTTTGAGGCATTATATGGACGAAAGTGTAGATGCCCATTCTATTGGGATGAAGTAGGTGAAAAACTCATCAGTGGCCTTGATTTGGTAGAGAAAACCTCAAGAAAATCAAAATCATTCAAGAAAGACTGAAGGTAACTCAAGATCAAAACAAGAATTGGGTGGATTTGAAAAGGAGACCATTAGAATTTCAATCAGGGGAGAAAATGTAAATAAAAATATCCCTCACTAAAGGTGTGATGAGATTTGGAAGAAGTGGTAAATTAAGTCCGAGATATGTTGGACCTTACGAGATTTTGGAAAGGATTGGGACCTTAGCTTACCACTTGGTACTTCCACCGGCTTTGTCAAGAGCACGTAATGTTTTCCATGTCTCACAAATGAGAAAGTATGTGGTGGATCCAAGTCCTATTTTGGAGGACCAGCCCATTGAAGTGAGGAAAATCTATCAGTAGAAGAGGTTCTCTTGAGGATTGTGGATCACAAAAATCAAGTTTTAAGAAGAAGAACAATACCTTATGTTAAGGTACAATGGACAAACCATACACTGCAAGAAGCAACGTGGGAATTGGAGGAAGACATGCGAAATAAGTACTCCTATCTTTTCAATCAAGTTATGTGTTTCGAGGATGAAACTTTATATAAGGGGTTAGAATGTAATACCTAGAAAATTTATCACTTAATAATTAAGAATTACTGCCCTAGTTGGTAAAGTAAAGGAGAAAAGTAAAAGAAGAGAAGTCAAAAAGATAGTTAAGTATCTTATTATTGGATAGGATAATGGGGAGACAAAATCTCCCAACTACGCTTGCTTTCTGATAGGATCAGATAATGCAGAGGAAGATTAGTAGATAGTTATCAACATCAATGTTAATTAGTGTAGAATCAATAAAGAACGAACAACTTGTTCTTTCTCTTTTCTCCTCCTATCAAAACATAACACTTTTTGAAGACATGAGAGAAGAAGACCTAGTGGAAATTAAGCATAATCAATCTCAAACTGCCAATTAAGTCCCTATTCACACAAAACTTCTGTATTATTAAGTCTGTTAAATTCTAAAGCTTTAGATTATTATCATTATATGTTTGTTTATGTAGTTAGTATTGAAGCTTTAGAAACGAATTCATGTCTAGTTTTATATATATATATATATATATATATATATATAGTGGTAGAATCTGGATGATAGAATTCTGATGGGGAAGCTTTAGAAAAAAGAAAAGAAAGAAAGAAAGGACGGCTGAACCTTAAAGCTTCAACCATGAAGGAATTTGGAAAAGGGTCTAATGACCCTCTTCTCATCATAGAGTTGCTAGCAAAAGTATGCAACGTTATCCTCAAGGAAAGACCGGCCTAAAAGACAGGCAACTGTGGCCAGCAGAAGAGGCGGCTGCACAACCACCGCTGCTGCTACTGCACTTGCCACTCCCGACAATGGAAGGGCCGTTGACAGTGAGGAGTAAGATGGTAATGGTGATGGTAATAGTGATTAGGGTTTAGGGAGTAAAAACAAAAAGAGGAAGAAGAAGAATTATTGCTAGAACAAAAATATAGAAGAAACAACCTATTTGAGAAACGGGCCAGGAGAATGGGTTGGACTTAAACAAAACAGGTAGGGTTAATTTCAATGGATATTGGTTTATAATAGAAACTACTTGGGTTATAATTTGGTTTTATGTATCCAAAACATTGGGCTAACAACTAAATAACTTAGGCCAAAAATAAGATGTCATCTAGGCTAAACATGTTTTGGTGCAGTCTTAGTTTTATAAGACAATTAAACAATGGAAGAGAAAAGAATGGGTCAAGAATAAATATGGGCCTACTAAATTACTGAAAAAATAAAATCATAATGACGTCTAGATAATCTAGTGTAGATTATTATTGTTAGTAATTACAAGGTCCAACCTAATATAGTTATGGATCATAAATTAAATTATTAAGATTTATGTTTAATGATTAAGGCTAAAAAACTCTAATCAAAGTTCAAGTACCATTAAGTAAATGTTATTATCAAGTAAATTTAATAATAGGAATATAATCTAAGGTAATTAAGAAATTATTTAACAATAACAGTAATAGCAATATTAATAATTGATTAAGTTAATAATTAATTAATAAATTAATTGTTAAAATAATAATATAATAAAATAATAATAAATATAACAAGATGACTTACCCTGTGAATAATTATGTAAAGTAAGCCTATTTATCAAGGAAATTTAATAAGTTAGGAAAATTTCTAAAAGAAGGTGAACTTTCCAAATAGGGAGACTTCGCGAATCAGGAAACTTTCCAAAAATAGAAATTTCTATTTTAGGAAATTTTTCTTTTAAATACTCTTTGTAGGTTATCCAAACATGGATCTAAGAATTATTTAAGATCACATGTATAAGGGATATTGACTAATTAGGATACTTGCATACTCAATATAGGTACAAACCCAGTTACGAGGAATTAAGGTTTTTCACACAAGCAGTCATTCAAAGGTGGGTGGTACTTATTCCTTTGTATTTTCAAGTGTTAAATGCAGAATTTGCTTAAATACAAGCCCTATTTTATTTATATGAAAGTGGATCATGTAATTCTAGTTGGAATTTTTTGATACGTTATAAGTACGAAGTACGTGTTATGTGTGAGGCCCCGATTTTTCTCAATATTTGGAAAATATTAAATAATGTTAATTATAATTATTTTTGTTTGCCAAGGTGTTTATATGGTTTGTTTTACTTTTAAAAGTGTTTGTTTTTAACTATTTTGTTTTACAAGTCTAAAAACCCTAATTTGAAACTTAAACCCTAGTTTTTGATAAAACCCTAATTTGTTTACACCCTAACTGTAAATTAAACCCTAAAATGTACCAACCCTACTATATCTTCTCGAAACCCTAATTCTATATACAAATCAAACGTTTGTTATTTCATGAATTTTTGGTGTGAACTTGCATGCTCACGGGAGTTGATTACGTTAATTGGGTGATTAGTGACCTAGCTAGGTGTGATTAAGTATTAGTGGACTAAGTTGGGTTTACAACTTATGGACTTAATTGCTAGGAAATGAAATCACTTGGGGCCAAGGTGAACGATCATTGAAGTTGCTAGGCTTGGATTGAAACTTTGACCAACCCCTTAAATATCTTCTAGGCTTTATCTTATAACTCAAATTGGGACCAATTAAGAGGAAAAAAAGAGAAGGGAAGTCGGGTGAAAGCTGAAACAAGAAGGAAAAAAAATCGTGGGGGCAAAAAGGAAAGAAAGGAAAGGAAAAAAAGAGAAAACTTCAACTCCAACCTTGATTTCTTTCTTGAATCCTTGATTTCTACCTTAAGTTTGCAAACTACTCCATAAAAGGTGACATCTAAGGAAGATTAAGGGGTTGGTGCAGTGATTTGGAAGAAGGAAACTCTAGGGTGTATATCTTCAAAAGGGTTTAAGATAAATACTTCAAGAAGCTACCTTTTCTTTTATTTCTTGCTCACATATACTTGATTATGTGTGTTGGATGTTGTTTAGATCAGTGAATAGCAATTTGAGCATGTCAAACATGCATTTGATGGACTAGAACTTGCATGAACATGGCTGGAAATTTGTGACAGCGCGTGATTGGCAGAACATGGCAGCCTGTTTGAGCTTGATTTCGTGAGACTTTGATGCAGGATTTTAACATGGATTGAATCTTCATCCTTCCCTCTATATGTATGTTAAATTTGAGCCAAAGTTGTGGTGTTTTAGTTAGACAAAAGTGATAAACAAGTGAGGTATGTTTTGCTGGAATTTCTGGACAGCATGCTTGATCAGTGATGGAGCTTTGTTTTGGGGTATTTAAATGACTTGTTTGATGGTGATTTTGGTTCAATATCATGTTAATAGTATTTTGTTATGGATATATGCTAAGCTTAGGCCACTTCGATTACATTTAAGAAGATTTAAGGTTTGGTTTGCTAGTAGCTTGTAAAATCTGGAAACGATAGTATGATCTTGTTGCTTGTTTGGTAAATGTGTTTGGTTTGCACCAGTTTGGACTGAATTTGATAGTTAACTTATATATGTACATGTGTGTTTATGTTGGCTTGCAAATGGTATAAATTGTATGTGATAGAAATGGACTTGAACCATGCATCGCATAGCTCAAACCAGAAAATCAGGGTTGGCCGAGCAGTCCCTTTAGCTGCATTTTTCGTCATGATCCATGTCAAACCAGCTTTTGACCAAAACACAAACATTTTAGCCCTGTCTTTCAGCTTTCCAACGCATCCAGAATTTCCTGAATCGGACTTTGGTACACTGAGTTATGGCCGTTTGAATCAGGCCTGACAGACAACCTGTCGACAGAAATCTGGGACTGTTTTCATAATTTTTGACATGGATGGAGTGAATCTGGGTAAAAATGGCCTTCATGAAAGTTTTAGCTAGTTCTCTTAGCTTTGAAACGGTACCTCGTTCACTTTAATCCGATACTTGTAGCATGAGTTATGAGTAAAGGCGCACAGGGTGTCAGAACTACCTTTTACACCTTTTAGAGTGTGTTTTGCGTTTTCATTCCGTTCTCGTCCGTTTTTAGTCGAACGCCCATGCATGTACCTAATTTGTTGTTTTAAGTGTTTTTAAGTGGTTTTGGTGCCTTAGTGATTGTTTGAGTAATCTTTTGGCTCAATTCTTCACAAGAGGTGACGAGGTCGAGGAGACCGGGGAACCTTTCTAACCTGTTTGCTTTTATATTACTTTTGGTGAGTAATTAGGACTTTATATGTGATTATATTGTGAAATGTGATAAGTGGGCGCTTGGACGAGGGTGTACTTTATCGCGCTCGGCCTAAGCTCCATATATGATTCTTGAATGCATGTGTTGTGTGATATATGATCTGTACCTGTGATATTGTTAGTGATAAGTGACCAAGTGGATGGTCTGATCCCAAGGGATGCCTTTGGGGTCTCAATGTCAATGTTGCTCTCTGACCACTTGGATGGTTTGATCTCAAGGGATACCTTTGAGATCTCAATGTTAGTGTGGCTCTCTGACCACTTGGATGGTCTGATCTCAAGGGGTTGCCTTGGGGTCTCAATGGTAAATGTTATTTTCCGACCAAATAGATGGTCGATCTCAATGCTTTGGGATCTCAATGATATTATTGCTCAAGCTGTTATATCGTAGGCCGAGTGGGTTGATAAGGTGGGCCGGTAGGAGTATAAGTGGGGTCTACGGATTATCGGTTGACTGAGTGTCAACGGAAGATCAAGCGTGGAAATTGAGCTGGCTTTGAAGCCACCCGTATCCTTAATTGTGGTGTTACTTTTTGCTTTTGACTTGAAAAATCTGTGGAAATGTGATTTACATGTGCTTCCCCCCCCCTGATTATTCACTAAGCATATAGCTTAATCCTTTTCAATTTGTTTTCCTTAGCAGGGGGCCGAAACGGGAACTGACGCGTGGAAGGCATAGTGTAGCCCTTTTCTTTAGCACTTGCGTTGGGTTGGAGTTTTGGCCATGTATTTTGTATTTTGGATAGCAGGTATGAGAAACCTTGACGGGAGTTACACTCTAACTCTTGTAGTCTTGTAGTGGATATTAAGGATATATATAATGTACATATTATCCTTTTATGAGAATTTGACGAGTTTATCGTTTTGCTATCGAGTCCTGGCGAGAGTTAGGCAGGCGATCCGCTAAACCCTTTGGTACACCTCTGGGTACGATAGGGTCGTCACATTATGTCTATGAAATGAAAGAAATATGCATATGACGTGTGAAATGAATTATGATAAGAAAAACTCTAATCAATCATGAAATAGACAGTAGAGGGTATAGTCCTGAAAAGTATGATCAAAGTATGATCATGGGAGTCAATATAACGGCCGATCGATTGAAGGCATAGCAGCCGGTATTACGGCCGGACAATAGACTTATATTATGTTATGTGATCAAGTGATAGTCATAAAATCTCTTGGTCGCCCTCTTAGAAGGGTTAATCTCTAGGTTCAGTACTCAGAAAAAGCCGAATGTTATATGCACTGGTTTATGAGTTATTATGAAATGTTTTACGTTATTACAATCTATCATGTATGATTCATGTACACTATGAATCGCAAATTGTTATTGCCACTCATTAATATCACATATTATTGATTTAATGTTGCTTTGAATAACTATGCATGTGAGGTGTGTGCAGATGTTTTGAAATTATATATATATACATATATATATATATATATATATATTTACATGGTCCAATAGGAGAGTAGATATTATCTATTGGGTGATCATCGCTCAATCCATTTTTATTACTTTTGCAGATTTTTTAAATTACGAGTTAATGTATGTCGAAAACCCCGAGGATAATTTCTATTAGGTCTTAAGTAAATAGGAATCAGTTGTTTGGTGAAGTTGATATGCTCAATAATATTTGACACGATAAATATTATAGGTGATGTGTCTATGTATTCATTTGATATTTGTAGATTATTTTCAATTTGAAGTTGTTCCGCACAATAACTACTTTCATTTTTATAATATTTTTAATTAAAATGTTGTCTTGTATTCTTAAGTAAGACTTGAGAGTACGGCGGATATCTCGTAATTGGCACATACAGGTTAGGGCATGACACCGATTCAGTTGCTAAACCGAATAGTTGGGAGGAATCACCAAAACCCATACTGATTATAGGTCTGTAATTTCCGTTCTGATCCCTCATTATGAACCAAAAGGCTCCTAATTTTTAAAATAGGATAAAGAACGGAAAACCAATGCAAGGCGAATAATTCTATTATTTGTAGACCATTAAAATGAGCCCTTCCATTTCTTGTTGCAAAACCAGAAAATCACATGAAACATACATAGATTAGAGAATGTAGTTTACCAACATTCAAATAGATACCGAAGCTAGACAATCGCCATAATCTAAACCAAGAACAAGAGAAAGAAATATAGAAACAAGCACATTGTTAATCTCAACCCTTGAAGCTTGATGTTGCAAGATCCCGACTTTTCCACCCTGACATCATCCACCACTGGTCCACACAAAGAGCTCATGTCATCAGTTCTTGTGTTGTAATAAATGCTGTAAAATGCGACGCGAGTCCTCTCAGCTTTTGCTGTGAAGTTCAGATTCGCTGACTGGAACGTAGAATTTGAATCGGGTGTGTAATGAATATTCTGTGCTTGATCGCCAGCAAAGGCCATTACAGCTAGAGGTTGCTTACATGAATCCCCAGCATGGCCTAACGAAAATGTTAATCTGTAACGTTGGTTTGGCTTCGTCTGCACCATCTGGGAGATTATGCCCTCCTTTCCAGAAAGCAATTCGATAGCTCTTTTGCCTCCTGGGACTGTGAAATGGTAAGAATCGATGTAGCGGACTGCTCTGTTGGATTCCACTATCCAACCAGGCAATGAGGATTTTCTTCATCCAGATTAGTTGGGAGCAAGACACCGAGTGAAGCATTCCTGAACATCCAAGGGCCTTCCTCAAAATCACCATTAAGTACCGCATTATCTGCAGAGAGGTAAAGGATCACCAGTTAGTAGTTCTTGTTTTAGTTTTTTGAGTCCACGAAAAAGAAGAAAAAAGGCTGATATTATCTTCTTCTTGGATTATTAGTATTTTCACGTTGTTAACTATTAGTACGTTGTTCAATACAAGTAAGATTTTCCAATCACTAATGATTTTGTTATCATCCAATTGTTCTCGAGTAGTTTCATTTATTGGTGTAAAATATCACAATGTAATAAATGATTAATTTAATAAAAAAGATCCCCAATTTGTTATTGTCCAATTTTTATCTGCTTGCATTATTAACACGTTTCTTAATCATCTTTTTATCTCACATTCAAAACGTGCTACAGTATTTTTTTTTTTCAAATAATTATCCTAAATAATCTACTATCCAAAAGGTGATTAGTACGTTTTCAAGGTAAGATTATTAATATCTTGAGACATTTTGAGGTGAGATGATTTAGCAGATTCAACAAAATTTTATTGCCATCTCACAAACATGGAATTGAAATCTAAGTAGTAATAGAACTGAAATAATTTTACATGAACGATCAGAGTCAAAGGATCAAAAAACAATTGCATCAAAAAGCCATGTTAGGTGTAAAAGGATAGAAAAACCACTTGATCCCAAAAACTGATCAAATGCTACTTTTCCCCGTCACTTTCTATATGGTCAGTAATCAAAGATTTAACAGTAGCATGATTTGGTTAAAGGCATTGGGAAGATTAAATCTTAATGCTCAATCATTTGTCCAAACAATTGCTGAAAAGCCTCACTAACAAGTCAACTACTCACACCTACATTCAAACTCAAGTGGGACCCAGAAATTATTTAGCTCAGCTGAAGATTCAATACACAATGAGGAACCTTTTTCACACTTTCATCAAGAATTTAAGCCAATCCTATGACACTATTACAAATTTTCATTTTTCCTTTTTTTTAACAAGCAGAGGTCCATCAATTACCTCAAGTTTCATTTGCATTGTCAATTTTTGGACTTTTTATAGAAAATTATACTGTATCAATATTATGTATACGAGATAAAAAGATAATTGAGATTGAAAAATGTGTCAGAAGATTATTCTAAAATTTTTTCAGGAAAATTGGTAATCCAAATAGGGCCTTGATGTTTGGGAAGATTGGGCACCAATTCAAAGAAATAAACTGGGCAGAATAGGGCCCAAGTCATAGTGGGCCAAATTTTAGTATATAACTTCGACTAACTAAGGCCGCAACTGAGAACCACGCAGATTCCATGTCAAAATGGTAAAACTAACCTCTGGGTTTATCCGGTACAAAAAGCTTCTTGATAGCTATATCGTCAATGATGGGCCCACAAGTGGGGTCATCCTCCATTCCAGGATTTTTAAACACAATGCGTACGTCATCCTCGTCTGCCTGAAAGGCCCACGCGTAAGAATCCCAGCCATGAACACTATACAATGTCTGCAAATCAATGGTCTGTGACGCAGGTGGCACAGACACGTTCAGTGACTCTAGCTGGGCACACGTGCGAGCAGCACTAAACGTGACTGAATAGATGGAACCCTTTTCTACTTTGACTTCTTGACTAATTTCGGCGTCGTTTCCGAGCCTCGCCGCATGTGAACCTTGAGGTACAATCAGGATCATCCCACCTTGTTTTTGACCCGATTCGACTAATTCTACCGTGCCGTTTGATTTCCAGCTGGGGATTGTGGCTGGCCCATCTGGGAATTGTGCGTCTGAGGAGAAACCTCCTGGTGGAGGGGTCTCAAAGTCACCGTTGATTAGTAAACCTGCAAAGTAAAAGGCTGGGGATCAAAACTACATAAAAAGCAAGGTCGGGGATTGAACTACAAATATTCCAACAACCGGTTCGCAGTTGCTGAGTTTTCGAGAAATAATTTTTGAAATATTTCTTTGACAAGTTTCTCAATTACATTTTTAATTCACAAATATCATATTGCTACAGTGTATATATTACAAAAAATCCTAAAAACTCCAATTAAAATGTGCACGTTGGAAAAATAGAAACATATTCACAATCTGGGGTGAAAAACATAATTGTGTGCATTTTTATTTCCTAATATTTTCAAGTACCATAATGAGAAAGATAGTAACAAAAGATGAGGAACTAAAGGATTAAATCTACTTAAATACGACACAGAATGAGGAACTAAAGGATTAAATCTACTTAAATATATCAGCAGTTTGCATTTGTTATATGTATCAAACATGATTTTATAGGAAAAATAATGTTATAATTCTTGGACCGGGTAAAATTAGAAAAAGGTGCATACGATTACGATTTAGTTTGTCTAGCAATCATTAGTATGTTGAATAAATGACCAGAAGAGTTGAAATTATGGCAAATGATTTTGTAATTCATATCCATATAAGGATGAATTTCGACAACTGTTTAAAAAAATGCTGCTAAATCCTCAATTGCAGAATATTCTACTAATTTTTCACGATCCAAACATCTAACTAACAAGATGGTGGAAAGCAAAGGCATGAAAGTCAAGCGACAAGACTTAGGCCTCGTTTGATAATTCAATTCAACACTTAAATTTAGTAAATTCAGATTTTAACATGTTCAGACGCGTTTGATAACCAAAAATAGAATATCTAAATTAATTAATTAGCATTGAATTTTCTAGACAAAACTTGATCTAAAAAATAAGTGATAAGCTATCCACTTATCAGTTAATATAATATACGTTCAATTGTATTAAATTTAGTATTAACAATTCAATCGCTTAAATTAATTCAAATTTCAAATTTAAAATTTCAGTTTTTATATTTCAATTTTATCAAATGCACCCTTAGATTTTGAGTAAAGTTTTTAAAAAACACTCCTAAAAATATCTAATCCATACGCACCTTTAAAATAAGTAAAATCAAGCAAAAAAGTAAATATGTAATGATTTCGGATTAAGCGTGCTGTTGTGTCCAGCTCCCACCATTCTTCAAGACTAAATTATTAAAACCGGAAAGGAAAGAAATTAAAAGATATCATGAACATTTTTGCTAAGAAGATATCATGAAATGCTAAGGACTATATGACAGTGAACATATTTAAGGGTCGATGTAAAATCAGGAGTAATATGATTCACGTCATTTTTCTTTCCTGAAATAGACTGATTTCAGGTTTAATTTTAAATAACATTTTACACATGGTATAAATCCAAAAGCTGACTATAAGATCAATAAATTATGTAATAGACATATCCTAACCCATTAAAAGAAGGAAAAAAGTAAAAAATAACCAAAAAAAAAAAATTCCTAACCAGACAGCCAAAATTAAATAAAGGTAAACTGCACAATTGCATACAATACTCATCGAAATCACAAAAAAGTTGACAACATTGCAAACTCAAAAATCTAGCAAAATAGCCACTCCACGGGTTAGTAATAATAATGGTAGTAATTTTTAGACAAAATGACTAAAGTATACTCCCATTTTATAAATTAAAATGTTCAGATTTACACATTTATTGAAAATAATAATAATAATTAAGGACAAAGGTTAATGAAGTACATTTTCTTAAAAGAAAAAAAAAAGTACAGTTTTCATTTTAAAAAGTAAATGAAATTTTACAAGGGAAATTGTGATTTTGACTAATTGGTAAGATAAGCAGCTTGATAGCGAGAGGGGGTATTTTGATTGATTTTGGATTTTAAAAGTGCTACGACATTAATTTTTATTTTACATGAGGGTTAATCAGCATATTTGTGATTTTCATAGGGATGTAATCTACCAAAAAAAAAAGGAAAGAATAACGGTTTCTCCAGATTTTTCTTTTTAGCTTTGAAAGAAGAGCCCTCTCCCAGAGGCAGAGGACCCAATATGGCATGGGATTCCCTCCATCACCTTCTCTTTAATTTTTTGATGCATTTATTTTATATTTATAGATTTAAAAGTTTACAAAATACTCTGCTTGTGTCATCAATTTTTCATTTTGACAAGTAGACAACCAAACCTAAAAATCAAGTTCATCTAAAAATGTTCTGTCATTCAATTTGCATAAAATATTTGGAGGGCTCAATATGAGTCAAAATTACAACCAAAGTTATAGAGTTTAACCCACCAGCAAAATGCAATCAATTTAATTTTAAATTTTTGTAATAATTTAAAAGAAAACTTGTATGTTATAAGCAGTTCTCATTGTAAGAAATACTATTGTAAGTAAATTTATTTATCTGCACTGTAGTCAAACTCAAGGAGCCTAAGACACAACGATTCTAAGTTATCTAAGTTCTAACACTTCGAAAATTAGCTAGTTAAACCATAAAACAAACAGATGTAACACCGTTAATGGAACAAAGAGAAAAAAAAAAGCATAAATCAAAGAACTAGTTACACTGATATTTAATGTAACTCGTGTAAGTATAATCTTTAGTAATTCTTCTGTACAACAAATCGATACTCCTTATCAAATGCAAATTTTCATGCATTAATATACAAAGTCATGAGATTACCACACTTTTTTTTTATTTTCTAAATTTGCAAGTCATGGCATATGACATTACAAGAAAATTTTATTTAAGAGGTGTCTACATATTATGTGATTTTACTTTTTTTTAAATGTAAGCTTTAATTGAGGACATATGTCAGCCCAATGATTAAGAGAGGGTTTTTAAAATCTTCCTCGTTGTATGATTTAAAGTTCAAATCTTGTCTCTAGCAATTGAAAATAGGAAGGGAGTGGAAGACGTTGGAAGCAGGGGGGGAAAAAAAACAGCTACAGAGGTGATTAATGGCCCAAATTCAACTACATCAACAAAACCAAATCTGATCCATTCATTTGAATTTTTAATAATGAAATTAACATGTAAAATTAAAAGTCCAAATCGAAAACCATTATAGTTCCTGATAATTGCGGAGACACTTATTCACAATTTCACAGTTCTTCAGGGGACCCAGCGACAAAGGCACGATTAATTTGTTGGAGATATGATGGACCAAGGAAGTTGTATAAGAAGACAAATAGAAAATGGGCCCAATAAAGGCTAAAACTTTAGGCAAGTTCAAGAAGCTGCAACAGAAGCACGTAGGGTCCCCAAAACCCAGCCTAAAGGTTGGACTTTTACTTTCCCGGCGCCGATCATCACCAAAACCAATGAAGGGTGATACCGTCAAATTGTTGAAATCTCGGAAATGAGGGCTCCCCAGCTTAATTTTTATAATATTCAATATAAGTTCATAAATTTCAATAATGTAATCGTGACTTTTACACCACTTACTCATATGAGTTAACAAATTTTACAATTAAAACAAAGTTCTACAGATTGAAGTGGACAGAACTCACCTTGAGAGAGGGCTTGATCCTGAAATATCACCGCTAATATCCTAATAACATCTTTTTTTTCTTAAGGTTACTCTTCCCTCCCGGGGGGCCGGGGGAAAGAATGTATACTTCAAAACATACATCGATTTAATGAAAGTAAAAGAGATCAAAAAAAGGGTTAGAGGTAGCATCTAAATTGCCCTTCCGCACAAGCATAAGCCTTAAGGATATCTCTTAACCTTTTGACTAATATCTGACCTCCAAAATTATGTGGGCCCCAACAGACGCCCAGTTTCTCTATATATTTTCCATCTTTGTCTTATCATTATTAATAGTTTAATACTTTGATACCTACACCCTACGCATAAATATGCAGAATTCACTTTTAGGCCATTAGACGAATTTGCCAGGTCGAAAGAAACAAGGGATTCAGTAACTTATTACCCACAATCACTGTAAATTACCAAGATCTACTGAATGAGGAAAGGATCTGTACCAGTTAGTTAGCGTGGCCTGTAAATTTGAATAATTAAGACTCTGACATACAAATTTGCTGATGGTTTTGTGCCAGAATTCTTCAATTATTTAACTCTGGCTAGATTCCGTAATACGGTAAGTAAAATCGAACCCAAAATTTCAAACGTGTCCACAATTTAATTGCTATTTTGTACCTTGTGAAAATAATTTGTGGCACACGCTTCGATTTTCACCCATATATGTTCCATTAATCAGTTCATAATCTCTCCCCCCACCCCCAGGGCCCAAAAAAGAAAAATTAAAAAAAATAAAAACTTCTTATACGTGTTATTAATTTTAAAAAAAAAAGTGAACATAATGAAGCATTCCTCTTTCTACTTGTAGAAAGCTAGTCCTTTCATTTCTCTAAAAAAGTGGCAGACAAGAAGAGACATTGGTGAAAATACCAATTCTGAAGGCTGTTTAGGGTTCCAACAGCAAGGTTGCATTCCATTTTAGACATACAAAACTAGGAGTAAACAGCATGACTAACTTTAAGCAACTTATTTACCAAAAAAAAAAAAAGAAGCATGACTAAAGATTGATAAACAAAGATAGCATATCCTTGATTAGATCTCAAAAGCATATGTATAGCCAGCAGAATTTCCACCAAGAGCACAAAAAAATCAGCATTGTCAATCAATAACTTCTGTATAAGAAATTAAGCATCAAAGTGAGAGAGTAGAGAGACAAAGATTCACAAGAGAGAAAAAGCTTACCATCTTCAATCAGTGCAACAGCAGCAGAGGATGCCAAAAGAACCACAAAAACAACGGCCCATTTGCAACTTCTTGAGCTCCGAATCATCTTCTCTTCTTTACCCCTCTCTCTCTCTCTCTCTCTCTCGTGGCACACTAAAACGTCCCTAACTATTTCACTCGGTGAATGCTGGAGCCTCTCCACTGCCTGGACCAGGGGAGATGAAGTTATAGAGAAGAGGGAGTGTGAAGAAGATGCAGACAAAAGTGTCCTTATATCCAAGATTCCAGCCAGCCTTTGTTATTTGCCTGTTTCCTGTTTCGCACCCTGACAAATTGACTACTGTACTGCCACTGTAGAACTGTATATATTTTACTGTCATTTAATTAATCATTCATCAAAGCGTTGTTTACTTTACTTGCTGGTGGCAGGTTCTAACTCAGCTAAACCGAATATAACACATTTCGCTTACTTTAATTTGGTAATTATTTACACATTTCGCAAGAGTTGCAGGATTAAATATGCAATGGTAGTAGTGAATTTGAGCTTTGGCTTCTCACTAATTGGCCCCGTACCCCCGACTCTTTTCCTTTATTAGGTGTTCTTACACCCCATGACCCTAAGCTTATTTATACCATTCCTCTACTTATTTACTCTCAAGGACAAACTAGTTTAAACTAAAACTTATGAAGCCCCTAATCCTTAACTCCTGTGCACTAAACACCGCTGACTGGTTGAGCATGAACGGGTGATAGGATGTGCCATTGTTTATCACCATTCACGTCCATTGGCTAGAGTAGAAACCCCCGGCTCTTACCATCCATGTTCTGAAATAAGCATGTGGGACGATAAGGAGAAATTTTACGTGGGTTTGGACTAATTACATGGTAAATTTAATGGTTAGTATTTGATCAATGAAATACAGTAAAGTAGACTAATAGATATCTTATAAAGGATTTTACAATCTTATTTAGGTTGTATTTAATATGGAATTAATGTGTTCTATAATCTTATTTGGAGCATTTTTCATTGGTGAATTAAACTTGTTAAGTAGTTGGAGAGATAAAATTCCTCAAATAATATATCGATTTGGTATTAATCAATTTTGCTCTCACCATTTAAGCCCTATAGCCAACAGTAAAAAAATTAGAAAGAAAGAAATGTCTGAAACCAGAAAGCAAAAATAATAACGTGTATTAACCAATACTTCATGGATCCGAAAAATTCTACTCAAAAGTGTTTCATCCATCCAATATACCGTCTCAACGCATGTAGATTGTTTGTGGGTTTGGCTAACCAGTATTCTTTGCACATTGTCTAAGTGAGGCTCAACGTAACAATCTTTCAAAACAAAAAAGTTAGCCAAAATATGCACACAAATGAAAAGGTATATAATACATACTAGTTTGTGCAACATAAACCAAAAAAAAAAAAGAAAACGTCAGTTTTAAGCACTTGGAATGAATTAATTTTATAGAAAATTTTTATTTTTTTACATAAATCAGATTGATATAAAATTTTTTATTAAAGAACTTTAGTTTATAATGTTATAGTAAATTACTAGTCAAATTAAGGTGATTATGAATAGTTATAAAAGCAAAATATGATTAGGTGATGAAAGTAAAGTTAAAAACTTTAAAAATGATTAAAATTATTTACACCATCACTTCTTTGACTTTGTATATTGTATGACATTGTATACTGTATAAATAATGAAACAAAATATACTATTTCAGACCGTCGGATATAACTGGCTCCCACATTCCGTGTTTTCAGACGTTTTGGACCCCTCTCTATGGTCTCTTTGCAGGACCCTTTGGTCGTCTGAGCTCTCTCTCTCTCTCCCTCTCTCTCCCTCTCTCTCTGTTTTAACTTTTCAATTTGTTGTTTTTTAGAAAAAGCATCAAAGTACTTGTGACTTTATTAAATCGTCTTCCGACAATAGAAATTTGACGAGTTAAACCTTTTGGACTTTTGATCGGTGGCTCCTTTTCAGTTTTCACTTCCATGGATGCTGAGATAGAAGGCTTTGGGAAGAGCAAAATAGCTTTCAAAATCCCCCTAATGTTTGGCATACTTTTTAATTTGGTCCCAGTATTATTTGTCACTGGCTCATTGTTTGATCCTATTGCAAAGGTAGCGGGCAGGATGAGAAAGGAAGAAATGCGAAGAAAATGAGAAAACAGTCCATGCAGTGAGTAATCAAAACTCTCAAAACTTAGATTAAACAATTGATATTCATAAAAGCAGGACTCTGGCATTGTGGAATTCTATTGTTTTATTTTTAGTCGATACTAGGGGAATTAGTCCACGTAAGACACAGGATTAGGTGCCTGTGTATGAAGTTTTACTAACTTTTGAGTGGAACAAAAATGTAGAACATTTAGTGCAAGAGAAGGTTACACATTGCCAAATTGGTATTGATGTATAGAAGTGTTGAATCGCTACATAACCAATTTCGATTTACCTAACTTCTAAAATCAAGAATGAGTCGGAAACTATACTGTAGATTTACACAATAATATTAGACAGCAAAAATCCAAATAACTTACCCTCAACCATTATCGTCAAATAGATATTAATACCAAAACCTTCTTGTCTTATTCCTTAAGTCTTCTTGTCTTCTTTATCTTTCTTATCTAACTAACAAAATATGTATAAAAAAAAAAGAAGATTCGTAGAAAGAAAATTTAGAGTAAGGGAACTTTCAATCTATGTCTAACCAAAAGACTATGATTTGATGGAGTATCATAGGCTATTTATAGGTAAAGTTAATGATCCTTATTGGCAAATATCAACATTTCTAAGGTTTCCTTCTATCAAGGAAATCGTAATATAATTAATAGCGTAAATAATATCTTTGACTATTTGATTGAGTGAAATATCAATCAATAGAATGTACTAATCAATTAATACTAAATGGGAGATGCCTAATCAATGATTGATAAAATATCAATCAATTAGTCAAGATATCAATCATCATGTAGGTCACAATTGTTTCTAAAAGATGCTAGTTCTTCATTCTCCCACTTGACCCACATGTGATAGTCAAAATAACTTTATGAGTGACTACATATTTAAAATGGCCATAAAGTCTCATTTTCACTCAATAGATTTAACAGTTATGTAATAGTTCCTTAATTAGAAAGTGATAATATGCGAATCATGACAGTTATATTCTTACCATGAACAATTCCTTCCATGTATTACAATAATATTATACTTTCAAGAAGAACTTTACAACTAACTTCATACAAGTTACTCAGGATCCAAATTTATGGATCAAAAGATCACTTCTTTATCGCTTACATGTAGAATTGCTAATAAATGTCTAGACACAAATGGTCAAAATATAGAAATAATCTAGAATGAACTACTGAGTCCTATATAAGTCACATGATCCTGAAAGACTTTAGCGAACAATCCTTTAGTCATAGGATCAGCAATCATTAATTCAGTATTAATATGCTCGATGATTATTTCTTACTTTTTAATATGATCTCTGACCATTAAAAATTTGATATCAATGTGCTTGCGTCGACTCCCACTCTTGTTGTTCTTAGCAAAGAACATAGCAGTAGAGTTGTCACAAATGATCTTTAATGGCCTATACACTGAATCTACCACCCTTCGGTTAGATATGAAGTTCTTTAAGCATAGAGCCTGTGATGTAATTTCGTAGCATGCAATGAATTCTGCTTCCATTGTGAATGATGCAACAATTGTTTGTTTTATACTTCTCCAAGATGCAGCTCTTCCAGCAAAAAGGAATATGTATCCTGACGTAGATTTGATTGAGTCCATACATCCAGCAAAATCCGAATCAGAATATCTAACTACCTCCAAATAGTTAGATTGTCTGTACGTAAGTTTGTAGTCCTTGGTCTCTTGCAAATACCTTAGAACTCTTTTAGTAGCTTTCCAATGATCCTTTCCAGAATTACTTTGATACCTATCTAACATTCCAATTGTGAAAGCAATATCGGTCTAAATCTGAGACACGAGCATACATGAGGCTTCTAACAAGCAAAATATATGGAATGTTATCCATCTCTTTTCATTCCAATTCATTTTTAGGATATTAATCCAAACTGAATTTCTCTCCTTTAACAATAGGAGTTGCAATTGAAGAGCAATGCTTCATCCCAAATCTTTCCAGAATCTTTTCAATATAGGCCTTTTAGGATAATCCAAGAATTTTGCTTGTTCTATCTCTGTGAATCTCTATGCCAATGACATAAGAGGTTTCACTCATATCCTTCATTTCAAAGTTCTATGCAAGAAACGATTTGGTTTCACGCAGCAAACCCACATCATTACTTGCAAGGAGAATATCATCTACATACAAGATTAAAAATATATAATTGCTCCCATTTATCTTGAGGTACATGCATTGGTCAACAATATTTTCTACAAAACCAAATGAAAAAACAACATTGTGAAACTTAATATACCATTGGTGGGAAGCCTGTTTTAGTCCATATATAGATTTCTTTAATTTGTAAACAAGTTGGTTGTTGTCATTATTGACAAAACCTTTAAGTTGACACATGTTTACCTCTTCTTCAAGATCAAGGAAGCAACTTGGGAAGTTGAAGAAAAGATCCGAAAGAAATATCCAAAGTTATTTGTAAATCGAGGTATGAATTTCAAGAACGAAATTCTTTTAAGGGGGGAAGGATGTGAGGATTCGAGAATCTCTTTTACTGGCCTATTTATTTATTTATTTATTTATTCATTTTAATTGCATTTGCATTGTACATTGCCTCATTTTATTTCTAAAACACGTTTGATCTTAAATTTAAATTTTCTGTCGCCCAATTAGTGAAAATTTGAGAAAGTACGCTTCTCGAGGCAAATATTTGGTCTGAGAGTGAGGCAATCTTGGAGAGTCAGGATCATCATTTGTAGACTAAGAAAAGATAATTAAGGAATTAGAAGTGAGTGATTAGAATTAAACTCAATTAGGAGCATTTATGAGCTACTATTCAAGTGTTGACTTTTGCACCATAAATTGTGGCTTTATGTCACTTCTTTCCTTCACCATTTCATTTCATAAAAATCACACAAAACACACACTCTCTCTCCTTGTCTTGGCCGAACCCCCTCCCTCTCTCCCTTAATTTAGAAAACTTCATCTTCTTCCTCTCAATCTTGCTCAATAATCTTGCTCCCAACCTTACTCAAACCTTGGATCATCTTCAAGCTTGGCAGAAGACTTGGTGGAGGGAAGATTCTTGGAGGTTTAGTGTTTGGTTTCTTGAGTTCTTGCTTTCCATTTTGGAAGAAGGTAAATCTCTCCAAAGCTTCCTTTCTTCATTTTCTTAGCTAAATCTTAGCTAGATAAGCTTGGGTTGTTGATGGGTTCCATGAACCTTGACATTAGGGAGAGGTCTTGAGGATTTTACCTACTTTCTTGGCTTGCTCTTGGGTAGGAGGTCTTGAGGTATTTATGTGCTTAAAATGGTTGGATGATTATGTGATATAGCATGGATTCTTGGCTTGCTTGATGGCTTGATTTTACCTCTTTATTAGCTTACAAGATTGTGGCTTTGTTGGTTGATTATGACTTGCTTTGTTAGTTGTTTTTGGTAGCATGAAAAGTGAGTTATAATGCTTGAATCTTGGTGGAAAATTTTTAGTTTTGGCATCATCTTGCTGTCCAAAAATTGCAAGAAAAATTTCAGCTTTTCAAGGCCACTAGTTGGCCAAAAATTTAAGCTTAAAATTTCAGTTTTGAGCCCCCCTCTTTAGATGAAAATGGTGCTGAAATTTTCTGGTTTTGGTGAAGTTCCTTGGCTGAGTTTTAAAGCTGAAAATTTTTAGTTTTTTGAGCCTCTTCTTGAGTCAAAATCTTGCCAAAACAACAGTCCTTAGATGCACTTTGATCGGAGCAACGAAACTGGCTTTAAAAGAAAGGAAAAGAGAAAGATTTCACAAGTGTATTTGCCGGAATTTTCGTATTGCAGGTTTCATAAAACAGCTTTTGAAAAACTATTGTATCTTGGTGTAGAAAAATCCAAATTGAGCTCCATTTATTGCATTTGAAACTAGACTTGAAGTTCTTTCAGTGATATAAATTTCAGGGGTTAGACCGATTTCTATGAATTTTGGTAAAATTTCAAAGTTTACTGAAATTCAAGACTGTTTTGCCCTATTTTTTCTATAGCAGCAACTTGGAACTAAAATTTGACTAGTTTTTTATTTGAATCTTGTAAAAGTGTCTTCTATAGAGTTTTAGTTCATTGAGCCTATTTTCCAACAGTATAAGATTTGTGATTTTTGGACTTATGGACCTCAGGTTATGATTTTTCAAAGAACATTACAAAAACTGAAATTCTCCTGATAAAGTGACAAAAGCTTAGAAATGTCTTGGAAACATTTTCTGGTTTCAAGTCTAATCTTCTTGATTATTTGCACCTCATTTCATAATTGGGAAATGGATTTCATCAAGCACATGAGATTTCTTTTGACTTGGATTGGAGAGTTTGATTGTTTGGAAGTTGGCCTTGGTTGAATACCTAGATAACTGTGATTGTGCATGTCTCAGGTGATCACGTGGACACTGAGGAGCTCATTTGACCTTTCGTTTTGCTATTGCTTTGCTCTTAACTTTTGGTGAGTGTCAAGTGCATGCCTCATGTTATTATGATTGAAGTGATACTTGTACAAATGCTATATGATTCTTGTGAATTGTAAACTTGCCTGGGCGAGGGTGTACTTTATCGCCCTCGTTCTCACTCTCTTTCCCTCTCTTGAATACTCGCTACTTGTTATATGAATTTGTGTGACTTGTACTTGTACTCGAGCATGCTTTTAATTCAGGAGCACCGAGCGGCAGTATGTACCACACCCTATTCCGGTGGGAGATGCCTCTCATACTAACTCAGTGCTATGATTGATTCTAAGTCGATTGAAGCATTATCTCATCGACCAACTATGCTTGTGGGGACGTCCCAAGCCATTGGCTAACCTCGTAACTTGAGCCGACAAGGGCTTGGTCGAGGAACTTGGTGAACCATGGAAAATTTTATAACTTAATCTTTTGAGGTCTTGTTTGGTATACTCGAAGAGTATTTGCTTGGTATACTCGAAGAGTATTACCATCTCGTGCTTGTTTGGTTCCAGATCCGAGAGGGTAATATGGTGGATGGAGGAAGTAAGTGGAGGTCTACGGAAAAGTTACTACTTGAGCTGACGGAGGGTCAACCAAAGATGACTTGAACCGGCCATGATGTGGAAATATCTCCTGAGAGCTCCCGTATCCTTTCTACTTGTGTTGTACTTCCTACTTGCTCACTTATGTGATATTCATGTTAAGTTGTTTTTAAGTGTGTGATTTGTTTTGTTTTGTTCTACTTGCTTGTTCTTCTTGGCTCCACTGAGCGTTTGCTCACCCTAAGTTGTTATTCCTTAATAGGTTTTGGAAGTGGAACTTGGAGACTCTAGACTAGCGATTTTTGTGTGAAGCTAGTAAATAACTCTCGTATGACTTTTGAGACAATTGAAATGTAAACTTTGTTATATATGGGGTTTTGGATTGTAATAGTAAATGATAGCTTTAGAGGAATTTTGCTTGTATATCCGAATTCCTTTAATCTGAAGTCTAAGGTTGACTTGTGAATCTCTATTAAGTTAAAGTGAGTGCATGAGTCCTGATAAGAGTTGAGCAGGTACCCCGCTAAGACCTTAGGATTTGCCCTAGGGAGAGGTGGGGCGTCACAATTTTGTTGTGGTGTGCCGGGCATTGTCTATTGAGCAACAATGCCTTCCTCTTCAAGAAACTTAGCAGATGGACTGAGAGCTTGTCCCTTATCTATGTACTTTCCATAATATTCACCAACCCTATCCAATCTTATAATTTTGATTTTCTTTTCCTTTTGTTTCTCTACCTCTAGTTTGAAAATTTTAAAAGCATCAAGTGACTCTGATTTATCAAACAAGAGATAAAGATACATAAATCTTGAATAGTCATCTATAAGAGAGATAAAATATCTCTGACCATTCAAGCAAGGGGTAGGAAAAGGTCCACAGATATCCATGTGTATAATTTGAACTAATTGAAAACTTTTTTTTGGCACCTTTAGAGGTCCTGTTAGTCTGCTTACCTTTTATGCAGTCTACACAAGTACCAAGGTCAGTGAAATCTAAAGTTTCTAAAACTCCATTGTTCACTAACCTTTTGATTCTATCAGCGGAGATGTGTCCTGTCGCGCCCCATTTTGAAAAAGGAAAGAAAACTCGTGTTGTTTCGGGTTTTTTAGTTGAAAAAGGTTTTTTAGTTAAACATTGATTTTTGAAAAATAAAAAGAAATGGGTCATGGGACTACAAAAATGCGACGATTTGGACCCAAAAACAAAAGTCTAGAAAAGGGTTTTTAGAAAAGTTTGGAGTCGCCACTTGGTATGGAGTTTAGGTGTACCAAGTCACCCAAAAATTTTAATTAATGAAAATAAACTAAGAAAACCCTTTTTTAGACGACTCCAGGTCTTTGAAAAACTAGAGAAAAAGGTTTGGGGGTCACGGTTGAAAAAAGGGAAGGCAAAGTTTCGATGTTACTTGTCTCTAAGGCACCCTTCCAACCTAACCAAAGCTAGTTGCATGATTTAATTAAAAATTTCCTAATTCTAACTTTAAAATTTATCACACTTGAATGTTATCTATATGGATGCAAAACTTAAACTTAATATTGGATCGAGAGGGGCAAAATGTCTCCTTGAGATTTGATTGGAATTGATCACATTAGTTGTATCATCCAAATTTGATCCCTCGAGGAGATCACAAAAAATGCAAATGATGAGACTGAAAAAAGCAGAAAACTAGGGTTTCCAAAAGAAATGCAATTTTTATAAAATCTCAAGGGAAAAGAAATTGGATTTTTGAAAAGATCAATTTTAAGTGCAAAGAGGAACTTGAATTTTCAAAAGATGAAATTTTAAGAAAAATGGATTTTGACTTTTAATTGTTAAACAGGAAGAAGAAACTTGATTTTTAAAGAATGATTTTGATAGAATTTAAAATAATGCACATGTATGTCCTAAAGAAGGATAATGCAACATAATGGGTGCGGGAGACTAAATTCGTGACTTTAAATCTTCCTTTTCATAGAAGGAAATAAAAGCGTGCTAAGGCTAGGAAGCCATACTCGCTCTTTTCCCTAATTCAAAGGGTAATGCTCTAAAATGCACTAATCTATTTTCTAATTTCAAGAATGCAAATGCAAGTTTAAATATCATGTTTTACATACAAGAAATAAACATGCAAAAATGAAAAATAAAATCCCTAAATGCATGAAATGATATGTAATACGTTATTCTAACGCTAAAGGTCTAGCATTAACCTTTTCTATGAGTCCGACTAGCGTTGGACTAGTGTGACAACGTTAGAGAACGAACCACAACTAGCGTTGGACTAGTGTGGTGACGTCAATACATTTACATAATAAAACATGTAGACATGATAATAAAGCAAGTAAACACATAAAACACATAAACACATAACACATAAGCATAATATCTATATGCAAAACCCTAGGAAAGCAATAAACACATAAGCATGCAAACACACAAATAAAGCATATAAAACCTAATTATTACATTGGGGAAACCTATATACAATTCTAAAAGGAAAAAATTCGAAATAATAATCTAACTATTACATTTTCTAAAATAAATACACTTTTTGCAAAAATTAAACCTATCTATTACAACTTGACATTCAAGGCCTCCAAATAATTATTGAAAATTAAAGAAAAGCGATTAAAGATTAAAAATGAATAAAACTAAGGAAAATAAATTTAAACATGCAAATTCATGCAATAAAAAAAACACATAAGGCACATAAAGAGAAAATTCTAAAGGTTTTAGATATACCTCCCCCACGACTCAAATGGGAACTTCGGATCACTTACTCAAAACGAATACACATGTTAAAATATCACAATAGATAAATGCCAATCAAAATGAAAAACTCAAATCAACATGTTAAAAGGAAACAATGCACATGAGAAGCTTATACGTAACAATTAAAGAAAAGAAACATTTATAATTGCAAAGTCAACATTCTATTAGGGACGTAATTGAAAATATTTGAAATCTTTTTGGGGTCTGAACATAATTTTTCAAAAGATCGGGGGTCAAAATTGAATAAAAATAAAGTTGAGGGAAAAAAATGTAATTAAAATAGGGACCTATGTGAAAGAAAATTAAAGTTTTAGGGCCAAAGTGAAATTGGTTGAGAAAAAGGGGTCAATGTCTAAATTACTTTAAATGGCCCGAAAGGTGGGCTGGGAAAATTTTAAAATTGGACACTTCTTCTACATGAAATTAAGCAAGTGTAGAGTCGAACAAATTAAGTAAAAAGTCTAGCAACAAAACTCAAATGAATTAATCCAAATCGATGCAAACCCAACAAAACAAACTCAACAAATTAAGCACAAGTCAGGTGCAAAGCCAAAAAAAACAACCATGGCGAAAAAATGACATGGCCCAAACTCCTTTTTTTCTTTTCTTTTCTTTTCTTCATCTTCTTCCTCTCTTTCTTCTTCCTCTCTTTCTCAGAGGACCAGTGACTCTCCGGCGTCCATGGAGCAGCCAACCACCATCAGGACCATGGCCGTGACAACTTCGGTGACAAAATTCTCAAAAATATATCTCCCCACTCGATTTTTCGCATAGAATTCATTTCCGGACTTAATTTCTACAAAAAACGTACCAAAAGTGCCCAAAAATACGATTTACAGCCGGCTAAAAACTTTTTTCAAAATGCTCAAATCAGCCCCAAAATTCATGAAATTTATGTCTAAACGATCTTTGTGACTTCTATAATGCAACTAAGACTTAATTAACAAGAACTAAAACCGATTCTTTATCAAAACATTTTATCAAACATATAGAAGACATTATGTAAACCCATTATTTCTACCTTTAAAACTAACATAAATGAGCCCCAAAATTCAACACACAATCCAAAAATACATTCATGAACACCCAAAGTCTAGTATATAAACGTCCAGAAATGAGAAGGAAAAAAATCCATGAAAACATGCTTTTTACATTGGAATTTTAAAGGAAGGAGTTTGAGAAATTTTACAATGCTTGTTGCAAGATTTTTGTGAGCTTTGTAGCTTTGATTCTTGATGAAGTTTCCCCGGCAGTAGCTTCACTCCTCCTTGTCCTCTTTTTTTCGTTTTCTGATTTTCTCCTTTTTTTTCTTTGCTCCCGTATGTGTGTGTTAAGTGTGCAGAGAACCGTGGGTGTTGTGTGCTTGTGTGTTGTGTGTGTTGAGTGTGGGAGAGTTTTTGTGTGAGTTGTGTGTGCAATGGGAGGGAGAGAGCCGACAGTTAAGGAGAGGAAAAATGAGGAAGTTCACTGCAATGAGAGGTAATCGAGAGAGATAAAAGAGTTGGAGGGAGTTTTGGGGAGTGGGTACTTGCTTGTCTGTGTGAAGTGATGGAACCGAGAGAGTTGGAGGGAGTTAGTAGCAAAAATCTTTTGATGTGACTTTACTCTTTTTTCTTTTTTTTTTTTTTTTGAAAAACCAAGAAAATAAAGTAGAATAAAGCAAATAAATCACAAAATAGAAAATAAAACAAAAATGAAAATAAAAATGATAAAATACTAATATTTTGAGGCCCCAAATTATTTTTCACCCATTATTTTGATTGATGATTTTTTTTCTTGATTTTTCCTGATAAACCTGTAAATAAGAAAATTCATATTAAATGTAGAAAAATAAATGATCAATTAAATCAACCAAACTGTAGGAAAACATGAAGAATTAGTAAAAATTTGGTGTCTACAACTTGCCCCTCTTTGTCTAAGTTTCGAAGAAACTTTAGACAAAGACGTAGACACCAAATTACTTACCTGCTTTCACTGGTTATATCTGAACCATGTAAACAACGTGAGTGTTAGATCATCACTCATCAAACTAATAAAATGCACAATGTGACCAAACTCGTAAAGAGTTGCCTACGTATCTCGCCATGAGAATCAGGTCAAACGTAGTTCAAATGCAAATGAATTGTAATGAGATGAGTACTAAATCTTGTAAAATTTGAGAACAGGAGATAGAAGGGTGGGCGGTGGATGCTGAGACTCACCAACAGGAATTTAAAATTGAATGCCAAGAATTGTGGTAGAAGGGTGCGCGGCGGACGCTGAGATTACAACCAATGAAAATTTAAATATTCAAGAAGGGGAGATAGAAGGGTGCCCGGCGGAGGTTGAGACTCACCAACAGGAATTTAAAACATTAAGAATAGGAGATAGAAGGGTGCCAGAGACTCTAATAGAATTTAAGATATCAAGAAGGGGATAGAAGGGTGCAGTGAGGTCAACAACCAACATGAATTTAAAATATCAAGAAGGGGATAGAAGTGCAGGAGGTTGAAGCCAGAATTTAAAATATCAAGAAGGGAGATAGAAGAGGTGCAAGTGAGACTCAAAAGGAATTTAAAATATCAAGAAGGGAGATAGAAGGGTGCCCGGAGGAGGTTGAGAACTCACCAACAAAATTTAAAATATCAAGAAGGGGGATAGAAGGTGTGAGGAGACAACAACAATTAAATTGAAGGAGGGAGATAGAAGGGTGCCAGTGAGAGAAAATGAAAATTGAAAGTGAGCGAGATAGAAGGTGAAAAGGCAACAACAAAATTTAAAATTCTTTCCAAATTTAGACTATTCAGTGGGATCGGACCCAAACCTGAATAGCTAGTTGGAGAAATGTAAATATGCCCTAGGTCTAAATTGCTGGTGGGATTGGACCCAAATCTAGACACTAGTAGGAGAGATGAAAACATAAATTCTGGATTGCCAAACTTTGGAAAATAAAATACAAGCTGTTCAACATGATGAATGTAAAATGCAAGTAATGATGCACACAATGAAATGTTGCATTCTTGATTTTTGATTTTCTTGTCTCGAAAAGAAAGTGAATGATAGAAACAAAGACTTCTCTCCTTTTTTTCTTTTTTTTTCTCTTTTTTTTAAGAATTGATGGATTTTGGAAATTTGAAGAGTATAACTGAAACCCTTCCTCTTCAGGGTTGAAACAAATGCACATATGTTGCCATCCTCTTGATTTGCAAACATTTTCTGGCAAAATTGATTTTTGAATGCATTATCCAAAATTGGAGATCACTTCCTTCAAAAAAAAATTGCCCCAGTGTAAACTGTGCTCAATTAGGCAAAAGCTGCATTTTTATCCTTAGGGAGGGTGTGGATACTGATCATAATCCTACCTGCACAAGGAAAAGAAAGAGTGATAACCAGATAATGCCGCCATCGTCGATCCCTTTAACCTTGAAAACCGTATAAACATGAGTTCTCGATGTCGACACCGTGTTCCTTTTAGAATTATTCTGCAACCCGATTTGAATCCCCTCAATTTTCAATACCAATCAATCATTCTCAGTTGCATATCACCAATCATCTGCTCCTGACGACCTTTTGGTAAATTACAAGGATTGTCTTTTGGGTAGAGTTCAATGAAATGAAATGAGATATATACAAAAATCATAGAAAATATTATTCCTCATGCAATGACACAAAAATGGAGCAAAATTGATGTACAAAAATAGATAAATGAATAAATGGAATAAATGAGTAAAAAAACTTTTATTGAATTCATGAACAGCTATTCAAAATTGTAAAAGAATTGGATACTGATTCAAACTGGTGACTTTGATGAAAAGAAGACCTTTGACCCCTTTTATGTCATCTGTTTGGAATTTGATGTTATAAGAATAACGGTGTAATGAAACCAAATGAACATAGTCACCGGTCTTTCAAACTTCAACACTGCTTTCCAGCGATGACTCCTTTGCATTTCATAATCCCTACCTTAACGCCACTTCGGGTTTTAAGCTAAGGTCCACCCATTTTTCTTTTCTTTCTTTTGTCTCTTTTTTTTTTTTTACTTTTTTTCTTTTTTTACTTTTTTTTTGTTTTTGTTTTTTTTTTCTTGAAAAAGACGCCCTTTCGGGTTTTCATCTTAAGATAGGGATAAATAAGATCATGAAATGAACAAACAAGTTTACCAACAACTTTATCAATTCAGACATTTTGAAAATCGGTGGCATCAGTGGAACGATCTTCTCCAACAGCCTTAGAAAAGACGTATTTACATCATTTGCAACTTGATTAAGAAAATTTCTCTCAAAAATACTGCAACAATGAAAGTCGGTAACATTTGGCTTTGTGACGGGGTTAAATGGGATATAACGAGAAGGTTAAAGTTTGAAAGCAGATCATATAATGGGTTTCAAATGATTTCGAAATCCCATTTTTTTTCAAAATTTGCCCCAATGTGGGCTGATAAAGTTTGCCCCAGTTAACTTGTGACTGGGTTCTTCTTTTTCTTTGATTTCTTGACTTTTCTTTGCATTTCTCTCTTTTTTTTTCTTTTTTTTTATTACAAAAATAGAAACAACGAATTAAAATTTGCCCCAATGTGGGGTTTGTGATCTTCAGGTATTGCCAAACGAAAATAATGGATTATTTTGAAAACTCAAAAGGGAAAATTAGGGGTGAAGCATCCAAATGGGAAAAGAAGGAAAGCCGACTTCAGTCCATCTTTTGCAGTAGTTTTAAAAGAATTTCAGTAATCATATGAAAAACTTTTTGCACATGTCTGAATTAATTGGTTGAGGAAAAACCTATCCATCCATCTCCATGAGAACAAGTGCTCCTCCAGGCAATACTTTTTTTGACAATAAAAGGTCCTTGCCAATTTGGAGCAAACTTCCCTTTTGCCTCCTGCTGAACTGGAAGGATTCGTTTCAAAAACTTGTCTCCTATCTCAAATAGACAGGACTTGACTTTTGGATCTGTAAATTTTGTCTTATGCTTCTTGCGGATCTCAATCATGACTACCTGCATACAATAGGAGACTTGCAAAAATATGATATGCACTTGAAGTCTCAAAAAAAATTGCTTCCTTTATTATTTTTGAAAATGATGCAATTACTGCTCAAGAAAATGCTAACTTATTAAAAGTCAAAATTTGAGTGGCAAATTTAAAGATATGTTACTTGACCCTTGGGTATACCCACAAATACATTATAGAAATGCTCCATGAATTTTTTTTTTTGAAATTAATCAAATGGCAATATCAAAATGCATTAATTTGTTACTAGAGATATCCAAGACAATATAAATTATGTTACTCAAATAAAAAGCAAGCCAAAATGTCATGCTTACTCATATAGGAAAACTCATGATGGACCTCTTGAAACTAGATCAAATTGCAATAGATCTCTGCCTCACTTAGAGTCAATATTTTGGGGAAAAAGGCCACTCTTTCTTGCTAACTCATGCTTCAAGACCATTCAGGTAGGTGTCGATAAAAGATGGTGAGAAAAATGATAGATAACACTGCATAACAAGGTTCTTCTTGGTATTGTATCTGAATTGCATCAAACTGATTCAACACCCTATTCTTGACGAAAGCCAAAAGTTACCCACCCTTAATTTGTATAAAGATTTAGTCAGCATATAAAATCCATGGGCCTGTAATACTTAAAAAGAAGAGATAGCCAAACACAATGAAACAGGTTATGACCTCGCAATCATGAGCGATTCATGAGCCCCTTAGAAATTGATCTATACTTCAAGTTGTCATGAAACATTAGTCAGCGATGGACTTTGTGAGCTTGTAATGTGGCTTGAAGATGATAGCTAAAAGAAATAGGATTTTTAAGAACATTTGCACCTATCATCGCATTTCTTTCAAAATTGTCCCAATTTGGGATTTGACCTTAAAGATCTTGCATCTCATCATGACTTTTATCATCCTTCTTGGAGGAATTTTGGCATTGAATTTTCTCTTTGCTTTTCCCAGTTTTTCTCTTTTTTTTTTCATATTTTTCTCTTCTCTTTTTTTTCTTTCAGCCCCCTCTTTTTTTATACTTTTTTTTTTACTTCACCCCTTCTCTTTTTCTTCTCTTTTTTTTTCCATTTTTTTTTCTTTCTCCTCTTTTCATTTTTGCCAATATCAAACCAAACATCAATGATAGAAAGAAAACCCTTGATTTCTAAAGGTAGATGGATTTTTGTGTTATTTTGTTCTCAATTTTAATGCTTCACATCTTTCTCAAAATTTTAGCATCCTTGCTGTTATTGAAAATGCTTAAATCTCCTTTAATGTGGGGATGCAATCACAAGTGCTATTGAAACGAACCACCAATTCAGGCTCAATCTTGGGATGCAAAGGATAAATAGTGTTTAGATAGTAGAAGAGATGGCTAAAGCATCATTCCCAAGTCCCATGACAACCAAAGTAAAGAATAAATCATTGTGAAACTCTGCTCCTTTCAAGCCTTTGCAAATCACTCTAACAGGGGTATGATCATCAAGACTTTTATTTGAAATGAAATTGTACTTTTGATGACTCAAATAGGAGAATAAATGATAATATTTGTGCAGAGACAAAACGAATGCTTAAAGCATCATCCCAAAATTTCAAAACAATTAAGAGTAATGAACATTTTTGCTTTCAACTGAATATGAGTTGAATCAATCTAGCCATAGTGAACCTTTACAAAATAAAACTGCCCTAACTTTTGGTGTGTTAACCAATGTAGCTAATTTATTCATTCTGAAGGCTTGATAGGGTCAGAAAAGTAAAATGAAAGCCAAACACCATCTTGCTTGGTCACTTAAAACAAGATAACAAGTTCGAGTGACTCATTTGAGATTCTGAATTTAGGCTCCCTCACTAAATTGTTGAGGCCACAAATTTACCGCATGTAAAAAATTTGTAAATTTTATTCAACAAATGACAGGATTCAACTTGGTCTTGTTTTCTTAAAATCCATCATGAAGTCTCCTTATAAGTAAGAGAAAATGAAATTCACATAAATATGTACCAAACTACAAAAATAAGGAAAGCTCAAATGAATAGCTTTATCTGTGTAAAAAATTTGGAGTAAAAATTTATTCAACTAAGAAAAATGAAAACATCTAAAATACACCTCTACTTTTCATTCTCCCCCCCCCCCTTTTTTTTTTTACAAAACATTTCAAAAACATTGATTTTCATAGACAAGTCGTTAAACCTCCATGCCATAAATCTCGTAGATGCTCTGAGCTTGTATTTCCCCAAATGAATTCTCCATAGTTTGCATTGCGGGATCTACCCAAGAATCAAGTAATACTTTTAATTTTCAAAACTTTATTAGATCGGGATTGTTATCAAGGGTAAGAAAATGTTTTTTCCTTATCAACACACATGTTTTTATGAATGCAAGGGAGAGGGGAAAGGAAAAGAAAAAAAACTTAGAGTTAGTAAGCAGAATTGTAAAACCGGTATGCATGTCCTATGGGGGAGCCCTTTTATGCCAAGGGTCAGCCTAACATGAAAAATGCAATCCTTTGGGGTACGCACCATACAATACCTAATGGATCCGATCACTTTGCTGATATGCGATTAGTAAACAATCTAGAGGGTTGACCAAAAGAATGTGATATTTGATGTATCACGAGGACAAAGTCCGAATGGATTCATTACTTTAATTGATATATGAAGAGAGGTTAAAGGTTAATTTAACATGAAAAGGACTATTCTTGAAAGAATCGTAGTGTCTTGACTGGTCTTGAGTGAAACATGGATCTAGTTCAAATGAATCGGATGGGATTGATGGTTTACTCAAAAATCAGCTGAATTTATTGCTCACCTGTAGCTTCAAATCTCAATTTTATTTGCAACACACTAGTTTATAAGCCTTCTAAAATCAAGATTTGGCCTTGATATAATCATTATCTCAACAATGAGAAATCATTTGTGATTTTTTTTTGAATTTAGTGTCCTTATGCATGGGATTTTACCAACTTTGAGAAAATGGCCAAAAAATGATTATTAGAGGTTTATATTCTAACATGCGAAGGTCATTCCATATCTTTGGGTGCCATCATAGAAGAGATCAGACCCTATCTTACCTTGTGCACTACCCCTTTGGATGTTACTGAAAACATAAACATGCAAGTCTCATTGGATTATATATCCGAGACACAAGGGTGGTTTATTCCTATCGTGGGATTCCCTAAATGGCATTCCCTCTATGGTTAATGCATGATGACAATTTATTAACGCAAGTAAGGGTGCAAAATGAAACACGGCCTATAGGAGCCCCATTTGAATGCCGGGGTAAGCCTAAAGGTGATATGTAATTACAACTTAAATGCAATAAACATAAATTCAAACGTGCAATAACCTATCTAGAAGGATGACTTGTCTTAAAAGAGTGTCAGGACTCTTATTTTCTAGAGTTTGTGAAATGCAAGAAAAGGGAAGACAACAAAAGGTTAGTTTAATCAACAGATATCACATAACACATTGGAGCAATAAATTGCACAAGAATAAAGAGGGGTAGAATCCCTCCTCTCGTGTCTAGTGATCCTTAATAGGGTAAGATGGACTCTACCCTAGGCAATTCTAACATGGATGCATGAGGTTGAACTCACTAATGCATCTAGACTCGACAAAGGTTACAGGTCTCCAAACCTTCCGACCAAAGACAAAGGGTCATCAATTCCAATGTCTTAAGTCGGTGGCTCGAATGATCCCTTAGGTACCACTATGGGCGCAAAGCACACCATCCGCATATCCAAGGCAATCAATCCTAATCCTACAAGGGAGGTGGGATAGCGCCCATGAAAAAACAAAAAGGGTAAAAATTATGCATGCACGTATGAAGTGCTTCCTTTGAGAGGAGGAATGAATACCAATATAAAAGAATGAAGGCTTCTAGGGTGATCACTTCCCCCCACCCCAAATGCAAAGCGCGATACAAGTAAAATAATACAAGTAAATAAATCCATCATACACATGGAAGTCGAAGTGAACACGAGTGTGAGGCATAAAAAATCTAAAAGAAAAACATGCAACCTAGACATCCAAATGTGATGTATAAGAAAGTTAGAAAAATAAAATAATCAACTAAATCAACTTTCGGACCCTCTTGGAAAATC
This sequence comes from Gardenia jasminoides, assembly GCA_013103745.1. NCBI lineage: Eukaryota > Viridiplantae > Streptophyta > Magnoliopsida > Gentianales > Rubiaceae > Gardenia > Gardenia jasminoides. The sequence goes on from CM023095.1 coordinate 26,106,937, forward strand.
CCGATTAGGTCGCCCCATTTTGAAAAGGAAAGAAAACTTCGTGTTGTTTGGGTTTTAGTTGAAAAAGGTTTTTTAGTTAAACATTGATTTTTGAAAAATAAAAAGAAATGGGTCATGGGACTACAAAAATGCGACGATTTGGACTCAAAAACAAAAGTTTAGAAAAGGGTTTTTAGAAAAGTTTGGAGTCGCCACTTGGTATGGAGTTTAGGTGTACCAAGTCACCCAAAAATTTTAATTAATGAAAATAAACTAAGAAAACCCTTTTTAGGCGACTCAGGTCTTTGAAAACTAGAGAAAAGGTTAGGGGTCACGGTTGAAAGAAGGGAAGGCAAAGATTCGATGTTACTTGTCTCTAAGGCACCCTTCTAACCTAGCCAAAGCTAGTTGCATAATTTAATTAAAAATTTTCTAATTCTAACTTTAAAATTTATCACATTTGAATGTTATCTATATGGATGCAAAACTTAAACTTAATATTGGATCGAGAGGGGCAAAATGTCTCCTTGAGATTTGATTGGAATTGATCACATTAGTTGTGTCATCCAAATTTGATCCCTCGAGGAGGTCACGAAAAATGCAAATGATGAGACTCGAAAAAAAACGAGAAAACTAGGGTTTCCAAAAGAAATGCAATTTTTATAAAATCTCAAGGGAAAAGAAATTGGATTTTTGAAACGATCAATTTTAAGTGTAAAGAGGAACTTGAATTTTCAAAAGATGAAATTTTAAGAAAAATGGATTTTGACTTTTAATTGTTAAACAGGAAGAAGAAACTTGATTTTTAAAGAATGATTTTGATAGAATTTAAAATAATGCACATGTATGTCCTAAAGAAGGATAATGCAACATAATGGGTGCGGGAGACTAAATTCGTGACTTTAAATCTTCCTTTTCATAGAAGGAAATAAAAGCGTGCTAAGGCTATGAAGCCATACTCGCTCTTTTCCCTAATTCAAAGGGTAATGCTCTAAAATGCACTAATCTATTTTCTAATTTCAAGAATGTAAATGCAAGTTTAAATATCATGTTTTACATACAAGAAATAAACATGCAAAAATGAAAAATAAAATCCCTAAATGCATGAAATGATATGTAATATGTTATTCTAACGGCCTAAAGGTCTAGCATTGGACTAACCTTTTTCTATGAGTCACGACTAGCGTTGGACTAGTGTGACAACGTTAGAGGGAACGAACCACAACTAGCGTTGGACTAGCCAGACCAGCAGCAGCAGCTCGCCGGCGTCCATAGAGGCACCGCCGGACCACCGCCGAACTTTCGGTGACAAAAATTCTCAAAAATATACCTCCCCACTCGATTTTTCGCGTAGAATTCATTTCCGGACTTAGTTTTTGCAAAAAACGCACCAAAAGTGCCCAAAAATACGATTTACAGCCGGCTAAAAAATTTTTTCAAAATGCTCAAATCAGCCCCAAAATTCATGAAATTTATGTCTAAACGATCCTTGTGACTTCTATAATGCAACTAAGACTTAATTAACAAGAACTAAAACCGATTCTTTATCAAAACATTTTATCAAACATATAGAAGACATTATGTAAACCCATTATTTCTACCTTTAAAACTAACATAAATGAGCCCAAAAATTCAACACACAATCCAAAAATACATTTATGAACACCCAAAGTCCAGTATATAAACGTCCAGAAATGAGAAAAAAAAAAAATCCATGAAAACATGCTTTTTACATTGGAATTTTAAAGGAAGGAGTTCGAGAAATTTTACAATGCTTGTTGCAAGATTTTTGTGAGCTTTGTGGCTTTGATTCTTGATGAAGTTTCCCCGGCAGTAGCTTCACTCCTCCTTGTCCTCTTTTTTTCATTTTCTGATTTTCTCCTTTTTTTCTTTGCTCTCGTATGTGTGTGTTAAGTGTGCAGAGAACCGTGGGTGTTGTGTGCTTGTGTGTTGTGTGTGTTGAGTGTGGGAGAGTTTTTGTGTGAGTTGTGTGTGCAATGGGAGGGAGAGAGCCGAGAGTTAAGGAGAGGAAAAATGAGGAAGTTCTTTGCAATGAGAGGTAACCGAGAGAGATAAAAGAGTTGGAGGGAGTTTGGGGAGTGGGTACTTGCTTGTCTGTGTGAAGTGATGGAACCGAGAGAGCTGGAGGGAGTTAGTAGCAAAAATCTTTTGATGTGACTTTACTCATTTTTTTTCTTTTTTTTTTGAAAAACCAAGAAAATAAAGTAGAATAAAGCAAATAAATCACAAAATAGAAAATAAAACAAAAACAAAAATAAAAATGAGAAAATACTAATATTTTGATGCCCCAAATTATTTTTCACCCATTATTTTGATTGATGATTTTTTTTCTTGATTTTTCCTGATAAACCTGTAAATAAGAAAATTCATATTAAATGTAGAAAAATAAATGATCAATTAAATCAACCAAACTGTAGGAAAACATGAAGAATTAGTAAAAATTTGGTGTCTACATGTCCCAATCTCCTATGCCAAAGTTTTAGAGAGTTCTCATGGATAATACTACGTTTAGTACCAATACCATGCATAGTTAAAAGGCTACATTCATATATGGGATCTAACTCAAATTTAAATAACATTCCACTCGAATTGGTAGCGCTAACAACTTTATTATTTTTTAAAAGATTCATAGTTGGATGAGAATTGGAATCATATCCAATAATAGAAAGTCTAGAAAGAGAAATCAAATTTCTAGAAAAGGATGGACCATAAAAGGTGCTTTCAAGATCTAATTGAAAACCGATCTTTAAAATGAGTCTATAAGTCCCCACGTCTTCAACAATTGAATACTTCTGATTTCTAGAATAGATGCTGTGGCAGCCCCACATTCCCTAAGGCGAACCCTAGGACCCGCGGCCGCCGGCCTAACTCTCGCCAGGATTCGGTCAATCAAATCCATTCAACTTAGGGTTTTTAAAATAAAAGTGCATCCATAGAATTTGGTTAACTTAATTTACAACCATTCATCCATCGGGAATCGATCCACATACCCTTACCATAACCCCTCAAAAGAATTTCACAAAATTACCACCAATATCATAACAGATGACTATTTACACCCACAATTCAAAAGTTCAACTTGGCTGGGGCTTTCTTCTGCACCAAGTCTAATACTCTGAAGAACCTGGGAAGGGAAATATAATGGGGTGAGCTTATAAAGCCCAATGAGAGTCCCAAACACATAATCAATTAAGCACATCGTATAGCATGCTTTCTTATAACAAGAATTTCACATATAGTAAGTTTCCAAAACAGTAATTTCTATTTCAGGAAAATCATGAAACAGTAATTTTCACCAATAAATTGGTTAAATAAACAGTAGCAGTCACAGTGGAAGGATACAGTGCTCATAGCCAGTCAGTATAGAGTCTTCACTGCTTCCCATTTGCCAACCCCTTACTCCCAACTTCGGGCCCGAAAACCAACAATCGGTAGGTGGTGTACACTCGAGGTAACCTTAAACGGTCCCCAGGGTCCGTCGACGTACCTGACCAAGCCCTAATGCCAACTCAGAATAGGCCGACTCACCTCTGGAGTTTGGGATCCCAGCCTAGCCTATTGCGGCAAAACTTCGCATTACGGTCATGCAGGTTGACATACACATGCACAATTATAGTAGTTTAAAGTCGTTTTGTAAGACGGTGGGGTCGGTGCGATAAAGTACACACTCGGCCCCTCCTTTTGTCAAATCATTTTGAAATTGAATTCAATAATTAAGTGATATAATGGCTCACTTAATAAACAACATTCAATCGGTAATATCTAATAAATAAATACACTCAATAACAAGTAACACTTAATGAGCAAGTATTTCAATAACGAGTAATATCAAATAAACAAGTAATTTCAATGATAAGTAATACTTATTAATCAAGTATTTTAAATAACAAATAACATTTAACAATCAAGGATCACTTAGCAACAAATTGGAACCCACACCTTAGTTAGGTCAAAGTTGAGTTGATGAGTCGAAAGCTTCAGTACCAACGTGTGACGACCCCACCATACCCAGAGGCGTACCAAAGGGCTTAGCGGATCGCCTGCCTAGCTCTCGCCAGGACTCGATAACAAAAACGATAAACGCGTCAAATTCTCACCAAAGGACGATAAGTACATTATATATATACATAATATCCACTACAAGACCACAAGAGTTAGAGAATAACTCCCGTTAAGGTTTCTCACACTTGCTATCCACAATACAATATACATGGCCAAAACCCCAACCCAAAACAAGTACTAAAGTTAAAAGGCTACACTATGCCTCCCACGCGTCAATTCTCGCTTCAGCCCCCTGCTAAGGAAAACAAATTGAAAAGGGGTAAGCTATATGCTTAGTGAATAATCAGGAGGGGAAGCATATGTAAATCACATTTTCACAGATTGTCAAATCAAAAGCAAAAGTAATACCACAAGTAAGGATATGGGTGGCTTCAAAGCCATTTCAATTTCCACGCTTGATCTTCCGTTGACACTCCGTCAACCGATAATCCGTAGACCCCACTTATACTTCTACCGTTCACCTTATCACCCACTCTGGCCAGACTACAGTACATAGCAGCTTGAGCAATAATATCATTGAGATCCCAAAAGCATTGAGATCAGACCATCTATTTGGTCGGAAAAATAACATCTACCAATGAGACCCCAAGGCAACCCCTTGAGATCAAACCATCCAAGTGGTCAAAAATAACATTTACCAATGAGACCCCAAGGCAACCCCTTGAGATCAAACCATCCAAGTGGTCAAAAATAACATTTACCAATGAGACCCCAAGGCAACCCCTTGAGATCAAACCACCCAAGTGGTCAGAAATAACATCGACATTGAAACCCCAAAGGCACCCCTTGGGATCAGACCATCCACATGGTCACTCATCATACGCATTCATATATCACACAACACGTACATTCAAGTATCATATATGGAGTTTTGGTCGAGTGTGATAAAGTACACCCTCGTCCAAACGTCCGGTTAACACATTTCACATTATATTCACAGATAAAGTCCTAATTACTCACCAACAATAGTACAAAAGCAAAGAGGTTAGAAAAGTTCCCCGGTCTCCTCGACCTCGTCACCTCCTGTGAAAAGTTGAGCCAGAAAATTACTCAAGCAATCACTAAGATGCCAAAACCACTTAGAAACACTTAAAACAGCAAATAAGGTACATGCATGGGCGTTTGACCAAAAACGGACGAGAACGGAACGAAAACGGAAAACACACACTAAAGGTGTAAAAGGCAGTTTTGACACCCTGTGCGCCTTTACTCATAACTCAAGCTACAAGTATCGGATTAGAGTGCACGAGATGCCGTTTCGAAGCTAAGAGAACAAGATACAACTTTCGTGAAGACAACTTCTGCCCAGATTTTCTCTTTCTAGGTGAAAAATGCCGAAACAGTTTCAGAAATTTTCCCATCAGAAATTCCGACAGGCTAGATTCAAACGGTCATAACTCAGCGCTCACAAATCCAAATCAGGAAATTCCAGCGGCGTTGGAAATCTAGAATGAAGGGCTATAACTTTCGTGTTTTGGCCAAAAGCCAAATCACAACGGATCAATACGAAAAACGGAGCCAAAGCTGCTGATCCGTCTTCCCTGTTTTCTGTTTTACGCCCATAACATGTTACACTCAACCAAATCACACACATGCAAACCCAATGACTCAAATGCGATAACAAACATGCAATTGCAGCTCTTACACATCCCATATTGCCCCCGACACACACAAACATGAAACCTTAAAGTTCCTAAACTTGAGCCAACACTTCACCTTCCAACAATTCCACCACATCCAAACTATTCCAATGCATCAATACAAGTGCAATATCATTAATTCCCAATCATTCCATAACTCAACCAATCAAACCCTTACCTCAACTTCTTGGCCGAAAATTGAAGGCATGAAATCATCCAAGTTTACACCATAATTTCACAAATTAGGCTAAGACCAACCATTAATTTCATCCTACCAACAACCACAAACATCAACCATCATGAAATCCTCAACTAAAACCCTAACCCTAGCTCTTGGCCAAGATTCAAGACAAGCAAAACAAGAAAACTAAACCATGGAATCATCTTCTCAACTAGCTTTGATCATCAAGAAGCCATAACATGAATAAAATCCATCATCTTCATCAACTTAATCAACTTAAATAAATTTCAGCAATTGCACCAAAAATTCAACTTGCAAAGTGTAAAATACCTCTTGAATCCAAGGTTAAGCTTCACAATCAAGTGCTTCCAACTTCCAAAGAATGGTTGGATGATTGAATTGGCAAAATTTCCCAAGCTTCTCTCTCTTTTTTTTTCCTCTCTTTTTCTCTCTTTTTTTCCTTCTCTTTTCTTCCCTCTTTTCTCCTTGCTTGGCCGACTTTCTTGTCTTGCTTTTGCTAAGAGATTAAGTCTCTTAGATATTTGTTTAGGTAGTCAAAATTTGGTCCAAGTCCAAGTCAAAGTTGTCATGCTCAAATAAACCTACTATCTTAGGTTAATTCCAACTCTTGCCCTAGTAATTTTCTTTCCTATCAAACTAGTCCATAGGTGCTCAATTTAACCTAGCCTATCAAAACTTAATCACACTTACTTAGGCTACCAATCACCTAGGCACCCTAATCTCTCTTCTTGCACATGCTTTAACACACGTAAAATCAAAGAAATAACAAACTTGTAATTGGACATAAAACTTAAATTTATTTTCAAAACTAGGGTTTTACGAATCCAAACTAGGGTTTAATCCAAATTTAGGGTTTTCGAAGCAAATTAGGGTTTAAATTCAAATTAGGGTTTTCACACTTGTAAAACAAATAAATTAAAAACAAACATCTTTAAAAGTAAAACAAACCATATAAACACCTTGGAAAACAAAAATAACTATAATTAACATTATTTAATATTTTCCAAAAATTGAGAAAAATCGGGGCCTTACACAACGCCCTGGTTTGTTTCACCGACGGATCCTGAGGTACATAATTACTATATCAACTTTTAATTATTAAAATCAATTTTGACCAATTCACTTCTTTTATAAAAACAAGGATGCATTTAGGTTTTACTAATGAGTTATTATGGCAAAACGGTGGTATGAATTTCGAAAATTGAGGTTTTGGTTAGTTAGGTCAAAATGCGTGAGTTTCGAAAATTTGGCAAAATTAGGGTTGGAACAATTTTAATAGTTGATATTTAAAAGGATTTATATAACGTAGCGTATTACGTTGGGAAATTGGGAGAGGGTTTGCTTTGGTTAGAAAAATTAACTAACGATGTTTAAATTTATTTGTCGTAGTACAAAAACGAGTTTTCGTGACTTTGGTTTGAAAACAATTTGATTTTGCTTTACCCGTTTTGGGTCTTGTTGAGGTACAATACCTCCACGGGGTTAAAACAAGGTTTGTAGATCAAAATTTGAATTTATAAAATCAAAGTTTTTGTCAAATGACCAAAGGTAGTAAATGAAAGTTTCATAAGGTACGTTGTGTGAAAACCAATTTGCCACGGTTTCTTTCAAAAATTGAATCGAGAGTTCTACTTGCACGAATTGCATGGTTTTGGAGCCATTAGAAACTAGATTCATTGTTCTTTATTTCCTCAGAAAACATCAAAGACCAAATCAATTTAGAAATTACTCAAATTTGGACATTAATTTTCGAAACCATCAAGTTCAACAAAATCGCAGGTTAGAATTTCAGCAATGTTCGTCGGTTCGCCACGGTGTGTATAAAATGAGTTACGGGGCGTGGGGGGTACCGAATCTAAGCTCTTTGGGTCTAGTTTTGAATACCACTGACGGTACATGATTTGGACTTATAAACTGTGAGATACGAGCATTCCGTTTTGGACTGTTTTGTTTACTGATTTTCTAGAATTGCAAGGGTTTTGAACAATTTGTGAAAATTTCAGCTCCATAGCATCGTTGTTAATGGTCTATTTTAATTCCCAGCATACCAACCACGTACCTCAATATGTAATACATTCATTTAAGAAACTAAAGATTCATGCATACGAATAAAAGCCGATCAAAAGTTTCAACCAACAATTCTCAAGTTAGGAAGTCACCAAGAACCGGTTCTCTTCCTCTTATTTTTCTTTCTTGTTGCAAAATCATCTTTCCATTCAAAAACTAGGTTTTAAGTCATTGCATATATTCAGTTTTGAAGCCAACCGAGAGTGACTCATGCAAGGAAAATAAATATACAATTGTCAAAGGAGAAAATGAAGGATTCAAACTCGGTTTAGTTAAAACATTTGACCCATGAAAACTTTTAACTAAGGCCTCATCAATCAAGTGGAATATAGCACATGCATAAGTTGATTTCAACAAGTTATTAACAAGAGAAGCTTCGGATGGAATAGGGCAAAGCCCTTTAGCCCACAACCGTTCAAAACAGCAAGGAAATCAAGGTTACCAAACAATAACAAGACACAAGGAAAAGTCCAACTACATTCAACTAGCATGCATGAAGTAACAAACTAAAACAATCATTTGGCTTCGAGAAGCTTAGTGAAATCAAGAACAATGGCTTTTCTCTAGGTTAACCAGATTTCCAGCAAGACAAAAGGATACGAGAATGCCATGGCAAGATTTCAAGTCAACCGGTACATGCATGGCAGTTTCATGAATCAAGATGATATGTTTGAGAAGAGAACCATTTCTTTTAAGCTAAAGAGGATGAAAAATAACTCTTACCTCCAACCAGTTTCAGGAAACGGATGAACAAGTGATGCTTGGGTTGAATCAAGTCTGGTTTCTAGCTACAAGAAATGAAATAAGCTAAGGAGGGAAAACTCTAAGCTATCAAGGAAGTTTTACAAAAGTTGATAGAGCTTACCTCTTGCTTGCTCAAGAAACGGATGGAAGGAAGACCAGCCTTGCTCCTTTGCAGATTTCAAGCTTGATTCCAACAGCTTGCAGCCAAGGTTAACTCTTGGTGCAAGGCTGAATCGGTCATGAAAAAGACAAGAAATGGAGGGTGAGATGGAGAGCTCTCGGTTGAGAGCTTGGAGAGAAGATTGCTGAAGTGAAATGGGTGAATGAGGAGCGAATTGAAATGGATTGAAAAGGTTAAATGCTGATGGCAATCGGATGGCATTGAAGGAAGAATTTTCAGACTTGCCTTGCTCAAGTGAGCATAAGTTGGCTGAAATAAAATGCCAAATGGCAACAGGCTTTTCATCCATTAGGCATGAGGGGCGGTTCTCTTGAGCAGCTCTCGGTTGAGGCAAATTGATGAGCAGCAATGGAGGCAATCTAATGAAGCTGCCGGTAGTGATGAGGAAGACCAAATAACTTGTTCAAGTTGCCAAAAATTTTCGGCAAGGAATTGACACATGGTGGTCATGTAGGGGTGAAGAGGAGTGGCAAGATTTTCCTAGCTGGAATTGTGAGGCAATTCCCGTATTTATTTGGAAGGTTTTCAGCTTAATCCTAATTTGGTTCAAGAAGGTTTGAATGAAACCGATTGAAGAGGAAAATGGTTAAACCTTGTATAAATGATGGTAGTGATTTCAAAGCAATTTGTCTAGGTTTTTGAAATGAGATATAACTCACTAGAAGATTGATTTGCTCACTAATTATCGGAATGAAATTCAAATGTTTATTTAAGTTTCCCCGAGCTATCATTTTACAACAAATTCGATGGTTTTAAAATTTTTTCATGATTAAGCACATGCTCAAGCAAAATTATAAGAATTATTCATGAAATTTTTAAACAAATTTTAGGTTAATTTCACGGCCCTCACAACCTCCCCTACTTGAAGAAATTTCGTCCTCAAAATTATTACCTCTTGTCATTTGAAGTTCTGGGTACTTCTAGTTCATCTTTTCCTTTAGCTCCCATGTGACTTCTTCTATACCGTGATGTCTCCAAAAAACTTTTACCAAGGGAATCTGCTTCCTTCTTAAGACCTTTACCAAGGGAATCTGCTTCCTTCTTAAGACCTTAACCTTTTTGTCTAGAATCTTCAAGGGTTTTTCTTGGTAAGTCAACGATTCATCTAGGTCGACCTCTAGGGTTGGTAAAACATGAGATGGGTCCTTGTGGTACTTCCTCAACCAAGATACGTGAAAAACATTGTGGACTCGAGCTGCTTGTCGGGTAATTCCAGCTGATACGCCACATTTCCAATCCTTTGTGAAATTCTAAAGGGACCTATAAATCTTGGCTTAAGTTTCTTTCCTTTTCCAGCCTTGAGACTTCCTCTTAACGGTGTGACTCTTAAGAAAACTTCACCCCCAACTTGAAATTCTAAATCCTTCCTTCTGTTGTCGGTGTAGCTTTTCTGGCGACTCTGAGCCATTTAAATCCTTTGACGGATTAACTTGACCTTCTCATATGCCGCTTCAACCCATGGTATCCTTTCAACACCTAGAAGTTTCCGTTCTCCTACCTTATCCCAGTACACTGGTGATCTACACTTTCTTCCATACAATGCCTCATACGGGGCCATATGAATCAAGGAATGGTAGCTGTTACTATAAGCAAATTCCACCAAAGTTATATGTTGGTCCCAACTGCCCCCAAAATCCATGATACATGCCCTCAACATGTCTTCCAAGGTTTGTATGGTCCTTTCAGATTGTCCATCAGTTTGAGGGTGATAGGCAGTACTAAGATTTAACTTGGTCCCTAAAGCACTTTGTATCTGCTGCCATAATCTGGAAATGAAACGTGGATCTCTATCTGATACTATAGTTACTACCACTCCGTGTAATCTAACAATTTCATCCAGGTAGATCTGACCAGTTTTTCCATCTTATATTTCATGTTGACCGGTAGAAAATGGGCCGACTTGGTTAACCGGTCTACTACAACCCAAATTGCATCGTGACCTCGACGTGTATGGGGTAATCCAGCAACAAAATCCATAGTTATTTGGTCCCATTTCCATTCAGGCACCTCCAATGACTGTAGTAATCCTGAGGGTCTCTGGTGTTCAGATTTGACTTGCTGGCATGTCAAACATGACTGTACAAACTGAGCTATGTCCTTTTTCATATTATCCTACCAGTATAGTTTCTTCACGTCTTGGTACATCTTGTTCCTTCCAGGGTGAATAGTATATTTAGACGTATGTGCTTCTGCCATAATTTCTTTCTTCAATTCATCCTCATCAGGTATCACCAAACGGTTTTGATATCTTAAATTTCCGTCATCTTCCAAATTGAAATTAGGTAATTTCCCTTCTTTCACCTTACTTACCCACTTTTGCACTAGAGAATCCTTGTTTTGAAATTCCTTAACGCATTCAACTATGGAGGAATTTATGGTGATACTTCCTGTAATCACTTTTGTTGCACTAACCGTGGACTCCAAGCACCAACTTCTTCTAACATCTCCCACTCTTAACCATTAGTCCGTAAATCTGAACTTTTCTACTCAAAGCATCCGCTACTTTATTGGCCTTTCCTGGTTGGTACTTGATAGTACACTCATAATCTTCCAAAAACTCCATCCATCGCCGTTGTCTCAAGTTTAGTTCCTTTTAAGAAAATAGGTACTTAAGACTTTGGTGATCCGTGTAAACCTCAAAAACAACACCATACAAATAGTGCCTCCATTTCTTCAAGGCAAACACTATTGCTGCCAATTCAAGATCATGAGTTGGATAATTCTGCTCGTGAGGTTTTAATTTCCTCGAGGCATAGGCCACTACTCTACCATCTTGCATTAAAACACACCCCAATCCTTCCTTAGATGCATCGGTGTACACTGTAAAACTACCCCTTTCATTTGGTAACACCAACACAGGAGTTTTAGTAAGTCGACTCTTAAGCTCTTGAAAACTATTTTCACATTTCGAATCCCAAACGAAATGGCTATTCTTTTGAGTCAGATTGGTTAAAGGACCGGCGAGTTTAGAGAAGGCCTGGATGAATCTTCGGTAATACCCAGCCAAACCCAAGAAACTACGAACTTCCGTCGGGCTCTCAGGTTGTTTCCAATCTACCACCGCTCTCACTTTAGCTGGATCAATGGCAATTCCCTTCTCAGAAATCACATGACCTAGAAATGATACTTCTCTTAGCCAAAATTTGCACTTGCTAAACTTAGCATACAGCTTGTGCTCCTTCAGGGTTTGTAAGACTAACCTTAAATGCCGATCATGGTCTTCTTTGGACTTTGAATAGATCAAGATATCATCTATGAAAATCACCACGAATTGATCCAAGTAAGGCTTAAAAACCCGATGCATCAAGTCCATGAATGCTGCTGGGGCATTAGTCAGTCCAAAAAGCATGACCAAAAACTCATAATGCCCATATCTAGAGTTAAAGGCAGTTTTCGGAACGTCTTCTTCTTTAATCCTCAATTGGTAATAGCCTTGTTTGAGATCAATCTTAGAAAACACTACAGCCCCTTGTAATTGGTCAAACAATTCATCAATGTGAGGTAATGGATACTTGTTCTTAACAGTAACCTCATTTAATCCCCGATAATCCATACAGAGCCTTAAATCTCTATCTTTCTTTTTCACAAACAATACCGGGGCTCCCCAAGGAGACTCACTCAATCTTATAAAGCCCTTTTCTAACAAATCTTGCAATTGCAACTTTAATTCCTTAAGCTCAGTTGGTGCCATCCGATATGGAGTCTTAGAAATAGGGCCGCCTCGTGTAAGTTCAATCTTGAATTCAATATCTCTCAAGTTGGGGTAAAGACACTAGTTCTTCAGGAAACACCTCTGGATACTCATTCACTATAGGCACATCTTCTAATCTCAACTTATCCTCTTGAGGATTTATCAAAAATGATAAGTATCCCCGAACTCCTTTACTTACAATCCACGAAATGAGTGCAAAGAAGCTAAACCCCGCTTTGCATCAAATCTTAGAGTAGGTTCTCCTAATGTGAAATTCAACCACTTCATCCTACAATCCAATTGTGCATGGAGTCGAGCTAAACTACCATCCCCAATATGACATCATAACCTTAATAGGCAAAAGCAATTAAATCGCTGCTAAGATTTTTCTCTCTCCTACCCATAGTTCACAGTTCCTATAGACCTCATTAGTAATTAAACATGGATCTCTCATAGGAGTTTGTACTACTAGGTCAAAGGGTAAGAGATTGGGCTTAACATTGATACCACACATAAAATTAGGTTTGAATGAATGACTAGCACCAATCAATCAAAATCTTAGTCAATCTATGGAAAGGAAATGGTACCTTCCACTGTCCAGGCGCAGATCAATGAGTGATTCCCTGCACCCTAGGCCGATTTCCTCTATCTATTGATGGTTTAGGTTTAGAACGACCTGATGCTTGTGTCCCCGCTTCTTGAGTTCGGCGAGCAGGGCAATTGCTAACCACATGCTCTGTGCTTCCACATGTAAACATTTCCCGGCCTTTCTCCAACAGTCATTCTCATTGTGGTTTGCCTTACCACAATATTCACAAGGTTGGCTGGTCGGTGGGTTTTGCCTTGATTGAAACGGGCCACCCTTTTGCCTTTTCTTATCTGCTACAACTCACCCTCCTCCAGCACCCTCGCCCAGCTTTTGGGGCTTGATTCTCCTCTGGTCTTACAAACTACTACTGGTCGGAGTTGCTCTTTTCCTATTTTGAAAAGCCTTAACTTGAGTCTTAGTGTTCTCCACCCTTAGAGCTTTTTCTAGGGCATCAGTGAAAGTAGGCATATGAGCAGTTGCTAAAGCCTCTTGAATTTCTAAATTTAGACCTTGGAAAAAATGACGCACCTCAGAGATTCAGAGTACTAGTTCTGAGGCAAACTTGGACAAACGAGTAAACTGGGTCTCGTACTCGGCCACACTTAGGGTTCTCTGACGCATCCGTATAAATTCATTTTCTCGTCTTTCTTAAACTAGAGGAGGAAGATACTTTTCATTGAACTCCTAGTGAAGTTGGCCCGCCCATGGGGTCTGGTTCGAGCCCACTTCTCCCTAATTACATTCCTCCAAGCTCATGCACCTTCAAATTGAAAGATGGCTAAAAGTCACTTGCCGTGACCTCCTATAACCCAAAGTCCCAAGATGTTAACCATGCTTTTAGCCATTGCTCGCTATGTTGGGTTAGGTCCTCCAGCAAATTTGGGAGGAGAGAACCTTGAAATCTCTCCGTGGCTCTATCTTCACCTACTCGGTCCTCCTGGTCTACTCCTAGGTCCTTGATCCCCCATCACCACACTGCGCTCTAAGAGATTGGTCATTCGGTTCTGGCTTCCGCTATGGGGTCTCTAAGCTTCCTCACCAAGGCCACATTGAGGTGGGCAGTAAACGCCTCTCCCTCGCTTTGGTTTGGTATTTGCCTATGAGGTCTTCCTCTTCTCCTGCCTTCTCCTTCCATTTCCTTTACACATACACATACAATATTTTGTTTTATAAACGTGAATTAGAAAAGGGGAGAGAAAATTTTTGCAAACAATTGTTAATGCACTTAAAACAACCCACATTAATATAAAACATTATATACCAAGTTCTTAAAACAAACACAACACAGTAGTCATAACGTCCATGAAATTTTAAAACATAACATTAATCCAGCATACCATCCAAATAGAAAGCAAGTGACCCCCATTAGGCACTTAGCTCTCAACCCTAACTCAAGGAGAGGTGGAGAAATCGGGTCCTGGAAGGGTCACCAGAGGGCTATGGCATGTAAGAAGCCTCCCATCTCCTTGTAATCATCACCAACATGTCCCAGAGATACACCGCCCACACTAGAACTCTACCAGCCTCTCAATGAATTTCTATCTCCTCAATCATTGTTTCACAATCAGCCATGATGCTGCATGATGCACCGCATTGTTAGGAATGAAACGGTTAGCTATCTCTTCAAGCTCCACGAACCTAACGCATCGATTCTCACCTCAATTCTTCTATTTGCGGCCTTCAATGCATCGGGCTAAGGTCTTCCTTTCTTTCACACTACAAACACCACGGATTGGGGTAGGCATAATCTCTCAAACAGCTACAGGGATTGGTCTTGAAGCGGGACTCTAACGGTTAGTGCAGGGGCCTCCAGGCTGATATCGTATCATTAGAGGTGGGCATCCTAGGTGGGACAAGGTTACCATTAGCTCCATTTCCAGCCATAACCTACAACCATAGCCAACTTTAAGTAAGTCTCCAATATAACTTATAACTTCAATTATTAATTTCTACCTTTCAAAATCAGGCCCTCATAACCTTACAGGCCAATTTCTAACCTAAGATCTGATACCACCAAATGTGCCCCATCGTTCCCCAGGACCACGCCTACCTCTCGCCAGGACTCGGTCAATCAAATCCATTCACCTTAGGGTTTTTAAAATAAAAGTGCATCCATAGAATTTGGTTAACTTAATTTACAACCATTCATCCATCGGGAATCGATCCACATACCATTACCATAACCCCTCAAAAGAAATTCACAAATTACTACCAATATCATAACAGATGACTATTTACACCTACAATTCAAAAGTTCAACTTGTCTGGGGCTTTCTTCTGCACCAAGTCTAATACTCTGAAGAACCTGGGAAGGGAAATATAATGGGGTGAGCTTATAAAACCCAATGAGAGTCCCAATCACATAATCAATTAAGCACATCGTATAGCATGCTTTCTTATAACAAGAATTTCACATATAGTAAGTTTCCAAAACAGTAATTTCTATTTCAGGAAAATCATGAAACAGTAATTTTCACCAATAAATTGGTTAAATAAACAGTAGCAGTCATAGTGGAAGGATACAGTGCTCATAGACAGTCAGTATAGAGTCTTCACTGCTTCCCATTCGCCAACCCCTTACTCCCAACTTCGGGCCCGAAAACCAACAGTCGGTAGGTGGTGTACACTCGAGGTAACCTTAAACGGTCCCCAGGGTCCGTCGACATACCCGACCAAACCCTAATGCCGGCTCGAAATAGGCAGACTCGCCTCTGGAGTTTGCCATCCCGGCCTAACCTATTGCGGCAAAGCTCGCAAGGGCATTACGGTCATGCACAGTTGACATACACATGCACAATTATAGTAGTTTAAAGTCGTTTTTGTAAGACGGTGGGGTCGGTGCGATAAAGTACACACTCTACCCTCCTTGTCAAATCATTTTGAAATTGAATTCAATAATTAAGTGATATAATGGCTCACTTAATAAACAGGTACATTCAATCGAAGTAATATCTAATAAATAAATACACTCAATAACAAGTAACACTTAATGAGCACATATTTCAATAACGAGTAATATCAAATAAACAAGTAATTTCAATGATAAGTAATACTTATTAATCAAGTATTTTAAATAGCAAAGAACATTTAACAATCAAGGATCACTTAGCAACAAATTGGAACCCTCACCTTAGTTAGGTCAAAGTTGAGTTGATGAGTCGAAAGCTTCAGTGCCAACGCCTACGTTTGTTTCACCGACGGATCTTGAGGTACATAATTACTATATCAACTTTTAATTATTAAAATCAATTTTGACCAATTCACTTCTTTTATAAAAACATGGATGTATTTAGGTTTTACTAATGAGTTATTATGGCAAAACAGTGGTATGAATTTCGAAAATTGAGGTTTTGGTTAGTTAGGTCAAAATGCGTGAGTTTCGAAAATTTGGCAAAATTAGGGTTGGAACAATTTTAATAGTTGATATTTAAAAGAATTTATATAACGAAGGCATATTACGCTTGGGAAATTGGGAGAGGGTTTGCTTTAGTTAGAAAAATTAACTAACGATGTTTAAATTTATTTGTCGTTAGTACAAAAAACGAAGTTTTATTGGACTTTGGTTTGAAAACAATTTGATTTTGCTTTTACCCGCTTTTGGGTCTTGTTGAGGTACAATACCTACCAAGGGTTAAAACAAGGTTTGTAGATCGAAATTTGAATTTATAAAATCAAAGTTTTTGTCAAATGACCAAAGGTAGTAAATGAAAGTTTCATAAGGTGCGGTTGTGTGAAAACCAATTTGCTACCGGTTTCTTTCAAAATTGAATCGGAGTTCTACTTGCTTGAATTGCATGGTTTTGGAGCCATTAGAAACTAGATTCATTGTTCTTTATTTCCTCAAAAAACATCAAAGACCAAATCAATTTAGAAACTACTCAAATTTGGACATTAATTTTCGAAACCATTAAGTTCAACAAAATCGCAGGTTTGAATTTCAGTTATGTTCATTTGTTCGTCACAGTGTGTAGAAAATGAGTTATGGGGTGTGGGAGGTACTGAATCGAAGCTCTTTGGGTCTAGTTTCGAATGCCACTGACAGGACATGATTTGGACTTATAAACTGCGAGATACAAGCATTCTATTTTGGACTGTTTTGTTTACTGATTTTCTGGAATTGCAAGGGTTTTGAACAATTTGTGAAAATTTCAGCTCCATAGCATCGTTGTTAATGGTCTATTTTAATTCCCAGCATACCAACCAGGTCCCTCAATATGTAATACATTCATTTAAGAAACTAAAGATTCATGCATACGAATAAAAGCCGATCAAAAATTTCAACCAACAATTCTCAAGTTAGGAAGTCACCAAGAACCGGTTCTCTTCCTCTTATTTTTCTTTCTTGTTGCAAAATCATCTTTCCATTCAAAAACTAAGTTTTAAGTCATTGCATATATTCAGTTTTGAAGCCAACCGAGAGTGACTCATGCAAGGAAAATAAATATACAATTGTCAAAGGAGAAAATGAAGGATTCAAGCTAGGTTTAGTTAAAACATTTGACCCATGAAAACTTTTAACTAAGGCCTCATCAATCAAGTGGAATATAGCATATGCATGAGTTGATTTCAACAAGTTATTAACAAGAGAAGCTTCGGATGGAATAGGGCAAAGCCCTTCAGCCCATAACCGTTCAAAACAGCAAGGAAATCAAGGTTACCAAACAATAACAAAACACAAGGAAAAGTCCAACTACATTCAACTATCATGCATGAAGTAACAAACTAAAACTATCATTTGGCTTCGAGAAGCTTAGTGAAATCAAGAACAATGGCTTTTCTCTCGGTTAACCAGATTTCCAGCAAGACAAAAGGATACAAGAATGCCATGGCAAGATTTCAAGTCAACCAGTACATGCATGGCAGTTTCATGAATCAAGATGATATGTTTGAGAAGAGAACCATTTCTTTTAAGCTAAAGAGGATGAAAAATAACTCTTACCTCCAACTAGTTTCAAGAAACGGATGAACAAGTGATGCTTGGGTTGAATCAAGTCTAGTTTCCAGCTACAAGAAATGAAATAAGCTAAGGAGGGAAAACTCTAAGCTATCAAGGAAGTTTTACAAAAGTTGATAGAGCTTACCTCTTGCTTGCTCAAGAAACGGATGGAAGGAAGACCAGCCTTGCTCCTTTCCAGATTTCAAGCTTGATTCCAATAGCTTGCAGCCAAGGTTAACTCTTGGTGCAAGGCTGAATCAGTCAAGAAAAAGACAAGAAATGGAGGGTGAGATGGAGAGCTCTCGGTTGAGAGCTTTGAGAAAATCTGAAGTGAAATGTGTGAATGAGAAGAAGAGCCTCTGGTTGAGAGCTTGGAGAGAAGATTGCTGAATAAAGTCAAGAAAAGACAAGAAATGGAGGGTGATGGAGAGCCTCGGCTGAGAGCTTTGAGAGAAATTTTTGAAGTGATGTGTGAATGAGAAGAAGAGCTCTCATGAGAGCCTGAGAGAAGATTACTGAAGTGAAATGGGTGAATGAGGAGTGAATTGAAATGGATTGAAAAGGTTAAATGCTGATGGCAATCGGATGGCATTGAATGAAGAATTTTCAGACTGTCTTGCTCAAGTGAGCATAAGTTGGCTGAAATAAAATGCCAAATGGCAACAGGCTTTTCATCCATTGGGCATGAGGGCGGTTCTCTTGAGCAGCTCTTGGTTGAGGCAAATTGATGAGCAGCAATGGAGGCAATCTAATGAAGCTACCGGTAGTGATGAGGAAGACCAAATAACTTGTTCAAGTTGCCAAAAATTTTCAGCAAGGAATCCACATGGTGGTCATGTAGGGGTGAAGAGGAGTGGCAAGATTTTCTAGCTGGAATTGTGAGGCAATTCCATTTATTGGAAGGTTTTCAGCTTAATCCTAATTTGGTTCAAGAAGGTTTGAATGAAACCGATTGAAGAGGAAAATGGTTAAACCATTGTATAAATGATGGTAGTGATTTCAAAGCAATTTGTCTAGGTTTTGAAATGAGATATAACTCACTAGATTGATTTGCTCACTAATTATCGGAATGAAATTCAAATGTTTATTTAAGTTTCCAGCTATCATTTTACAACAAATTTGATGGTTTTAAAATTTTTCTGATTAAGCACATGCTCAAACAAATTATAAGAATTATTCATGAAATTTTAAACAAATTTTAGGTTAATTTCACGGCCTCACAGATGCTTTGTTCATCTCCCAATGGCTTCCTTAGGTTCAGAAAGCCCTACATGGTTTTGAAATGTGAATTGTAGAGCCACAATCAATCCACCAAGTTTTAACACTAATTTCTCAAGTGAAGTTAGACTCATAGCACGTAAATGAGATTACCTTTTCTTTGAGCCATTTATTGTATTTGAGGCAATCTTTCTTCAGTGTCCTTTCTTCTTGCAAAATGGCATTTGTCTTTATTGCCATCCCTCTTCATATAAACACTCTTGCCCTTTCCCTTTGCTTTTCCTTTACCATGAGTCACAAGATGAACACTTTCTGGTATCTCATGTTTCAATCTCTCCTCTTCTTGAACACACATGGTCAAGAGTTCATTAATTGACCATTTTTCTTTATATGTGTTATAAGAGATCTCAAACAGAGTATATTCTAATGGGAGAGAATTGAGAATGAAATGCACAAGGAAGGGCTCAAAAATCTCAACATTAAGGAACTTCAATTTGGCAGCAATATCCCTCATTTCTATAATGTGCTCACGCACACTCCTACTTTTGTCAAGTGTCATGCTTGCAAATTTCTTCATAAGGATGCTAGCCAAAGCCTTGTCAGAGCTTACAAATTGTTCATCAATTGCCTTCATGTAAGTTTTGAATCGGTCACAATCAGGAATTGAACCCCCTAATACTTTGGTTAATATGCGACTTAATGAGCATCAAACTTAGGTGATTAGATGTGAGGTCCTCAATATTCTAATTTTATTTTGAAATGCATAATAATGTTTATATTATGTTTATTCACTAAAATATTAGTGAATTTATAATTTGAATTATTATTTTCCAATTTAGATAATTTTTTGAGAATTATTTGCCGGTGTTTGGTTTTGGTCAGTTTAAGTGTCGATTTCTGTTCCGAGATGTGAATAGTTATTTTTAGGTGAAACCGAGTATATGTAGAGATATTACAGAGATATATTTAAGGTTGGACAGTGTTGGAATGAGATAAACCAAGTAAAGTTAGAGTGTCATGACGTGACAAAAAAGTGGTCGCTTTGACCACTTTTCTATAATTAAGGAAACTACACTTTTGTCCCCTTAAAACCCACCTTTCTTGCTTCTTGTTGCTTCATTTTCAGCCACACTTAGAGCTCAAGAGAGAGAGGGAGTCTGAGAGCTTAGAGAGAGAAAAGAGAGAGAGCTTCCAAGTTTGTTTCCTCAACTTCTTCTTCCTCAAATTTCTTGAAGTTTCAAGACTTCATTGAAGGCTTTGATCTTGTTTCATCTTCTTCCTTTGGCTGCCGTGAGAGAGAGAGAGAGAGAGAGAGGAGGGTGGTCTGAAATTGAGAGAGAGAAAAGAAGAGGGAAGAAAGCTTTCTTTGGCTTGGCAACTTCTTGTTCTTGAGTTTGGAGGAAGAAATCAACTTCAAGCAAGCAAATCTGTGGAAAGACTTGAAGAATCTCGAGGTGTCTAAGCTTGGAACTTCATCCGTGGGTGGAACAGCCTTAGATCCTCCTTGAACTTGCTAGATCTAAATAGATCTTGAGGTGTAACACTTAAAACTCTTAGTTTTAACCTTATTAGTGTTAGATCTGTCAGATCTACGAGTTATTTGCTAGAAATGCTTATGTTTGGAGCATTTGAGTTGGGCTCTTGAATTTCCAACTTAGGTAACTGCCTTGAGGTGACTTATAGGTAGCGGACTTGAGGACCTGATTGTGGTTGTGGTTGATATTCATGAGATGAGTTCATTTTATGATTAAAAAGTAGAATTGTCGTTGAAAATTTTGAAGAAAAATAATGAAGGCTGGCCGAACCTATACCTGGAATATTATGATGTTTGATTTCGAAATTTTATGATGTTTCTTGAAGAGATTTTGCCTAAGTATATATGTATTATATTCGTTTATGAGTATATGCTTAAATAGAATTAAAGTCTTGAACTTTAATGGTGAAAAATTGAGTTTCACTAAATTTTGAGGTAAAAGTGCCATTTTGGACAGATTTGAGGGGTTGAAATATTTTATCTAATTTTCATGAATTTTGTGCATTGAGACTTAGTGAAAATTGTTTTAAACATGTGTTAGAACCTTGATTAAAAGTTTAGTGTTGAGTTTAAATTTGAATGGGTGATTTCGAGGTGAAAAACCTCACTTAATTTCCGTGTTTAAAAGAATTTGGAAGCTACGATTAGGGAGTATATAGATGGAGCATTATATTTTAAGTGTTGTAGCAATTTTTTTTAAAAAAAAAGGGTCTTTTGTGATATTTTATCATTTGAAAAGAATACTTTTTACTTGAGGAAAGTTTGGGAAAAAACTTGATTAAATCAAGGAATAAGTGTACTTTGATTTGATTGTCAAATGGAAGAGCGAAACTCATTCATTTTCTTTATTCGTTTTAGAGAGTGTGGAAGGCTTTGAAACCAAGCAATATTTGGAATCCAAACCTTACTATTTTGATGAGTTTCTATATTTGTTATGTGATTATGTGAAGTTGATCAGAATTGTACTTGGTTATGTGATTTGATGCGAAAACTTGGTTTATCAAACCATCAAATGGGGTAGTGTGTACTTTATCACACTTACCTCTATTTGAATGGAAATAATTGTGAAAGTGTTTTGTAGTGACTTATGTGTGTGTGAAATTTCAGGAATTCCTGAGACCTATCGGTAAGTCATTCGACTCGAGCTGTAGGCTAGGCCTAAGTCGAGGAGAAAATGATGAGCCATAGGGTTATTTATGTGATGTGATATGTGCTCTGGATTTAGCGTATGGACTTGTCCCTTATGGAGAGCAACAAACAATTTATCTGACAATTTATGTGTATGTGCTTGGAGTCGGGCCCGATGGGGGTTTGGTGAAGTAAGGAGAAGTGGAGGTCTACATGGTTCATACTTGAGAAAGTTGACGGAGTGTCAACTACTTGGAACGTGATCGAGTTTCGTGGATCTTGACTCCTGAGAGCCCCCGTATCCTACCTTTGTGTTGTTAATGGCTTTCCTTATTTGTTTATTTCTAAATTTGAATTTGAAGTGAAATATCATATATGTTATGTGCTTTGCATACTCTTTTGGAACTCACTGGGCTTTTAACTCATTCTTTCAAATTTGTTTTCCTTAACAAGGACTGAGAACCCGACTGAAAGCGCCAACCATTAGAATTAGGGTTCACTTTTGTATCTGATTCGAGAAACTTGACTTATGAATTTGAGGGTTTTTGTATTATGAGCCTTTGAATGTATGATAAAATACTTTGTGAATTTTGGGATTGTAAGGTTGGAGTAATATGTTTGTGAGTTATCGTTTGGTTTGTTATGATGGTATTTTAGTTTGATAAATTAGTGACCTTTGTGTGAGTGAGTCCCGGCGAGAGTTAGGTAGACGGTCCACTGATACCTTAGGGTACGCCCTAAGGAGAGGTGGGGCTGTCACATTAGATCGCTTCCATCGCTCATAAGTAGCCTTTTCATTTGACAAGTTAGAATCTCTGGGAATGGGTGGTTCATTCTCATAAAATGCCAAATCAAGATCTATGCACCCCAAAGTTAGAAGAATCTTGTCCTTCCATTCGTGAGATTTTCACCGACGATTGGAATCGAGATGAATCATTAAAAAGAGTAGTGGTAGAAAAAACTGCAATATTCAAGAATATATATATATATATATATATATTATTACTATGAAACTTAAAACATAAAATTGAATTAATCAATGTTAACTTATATAGTAAATTCAAACATTCCTGCGGGTAGAGATTGCTAAACATGCATTTGAATTTACTTCCTTTATAATAAGACTGGTAATATAAAATTATAAAGATAGAAACTTTCCATACCTATGGGCCTAGGAAAATCTCTTAGCACAACATTAAATTTAGCATCTTATTTCAATTAATCTACCTAATTTAAAAGGGAGAGTTGGGAAATGAATAGTGCATATGTGGTCTCTACTGGTTATTTGGTCTTTTAGTGGTTAGTGATGTATATTTACTACGCCAAAAAATGGATTGGGACATGATTGGTTCATGCGTGGTTTGTGCTGATTGCTTGCCCTTTTAGTACTTAATTAATTAATGGTGCATATTTTGGCTTTTCCGCCTAGATTAAAAAAATCCTGGTGCACAGTATCTGTTAATTTGACAATGAGGGATGTTTTGAAACCTGTATGAATGTCTGTCTTAAAGTATGTTCTGTAATTACCTTTAATACTGTTAATTATAAAATTAGAGATTTAATCGATCTTTCAGGAAATTTTTTCTCCCTCAGATTTTCATCTATATGAAATTTGGCGTTTTTCTGGGTTTTCATCTATATGAAATTTGGAGTTTTTCATGTGCAAAAAAATATATGTACAGGTGCTCAAATGAAATATCTACATTATGCATATAGCTAATTGTAGGAATTATTTTATTACTTTCATTTGATGGTTGTTGGACTTCTTTGTGTGGTCGAACAAATAGTCCATTGACAAATATTATTCATTTGTTAAAACATCTATCGAATTCAGCTTGATTGGCATTACCTCGATGCGAATTCTCTTCGATTTTGTAGGGAAAAAATTTTTTGTGCATATCTAAGTTAGCTGTTACTCTATTTCATAGCTCAATTTCATGCTTAAATTTAATGCATTAAAATTTTAACACGTTCGTGTCATTTAGTAATCGAAAGCTCGATATCGAAATTAATTAAGTTGCCCTGAATTTTCTAAATAAAGTTAAATGATAAACTCCTCATTCATTACGTGATATAATGTATATTTAAATATATTAAATTTAGTGCTAAAGTAATTCAACCACTCGGTAAATTCAAGATTTAGATTTTAGATTTTAGATTGTAGTTTCACTTTCATTGAACGTAGCGTGAGTGTGTTATACATAAAATTCATTATATAAAAAATTAGATTGATTTTATCTACGCTATCGCGCTTTTCCCCATTTTCTCATGCGACGCTAAGGCTTTTAGAATAAAAATAGTTTGTGTGGACTCTGGTTGTTATTTTATCCTTTAATTGTTTCTCATGTATGTTTTCGCTTTTTCCCTTAACCAATAATAGCCTTTCTCGTGGTAGCTATATGTTAATTAATTGACGAGCTCTCTCTTGTGTACGCATTTCGATATTTAAGTATTAGTCGTATGTAGACACTGTAACTCATTCCTCAATTGTTACTATTATTTGGACACCTTAGAGATTTCTTTTGGTAAAAATATATATATATATATATATATATGTGTGTGTGTGTGTGTCCAGATAAATTAAGCATGTTGTATATGGAATTTGTTGCAGAACAATAGTTGTATTTATTTTATTATATGTTGTGTCACGGTTTTTTTCCCTTGGTATAGTGCAAAACAAAGTGCAATTGCAGATCATATCCATCTTTCATCAGTGTGTATTTAAAGCTACATTCTGTTTGCATTATGATTGTCTGAAATTCTTTAAAAAAATTGTCAAAAGCAAACATGAATTTCATATGTTATAGATGGAACTAACTGTAAATTTTGCATGAATTTTCAGATTATCACTATGCTAACAATTTTCCAGAAATATCTGTTTTAGTGCATACACTATTATTAGCCTTAATTATTGAATCACAAATATTACCAATGTTTTATGATTATCTATTTTGTCTTACAATCTGCCAAGTTTCTATTTATATGAAAACTTCTCTACTTTGATAATAAGATATATGTATAAATAGTCAAATGAATTACCTAAATTGTTCGTCCAATTGATTGTAAACAATTATTCTATTATTTTCATTCAAATGGTTTTTGCAATTTTTCCCCTATTATGGACCAAATGCTACAATGAAAGATATTATTGATCTATTCTAAATATCTAAATTCTTTTTTTCACTTTGTGTCAAAAATTCCAAGGCAAATATCCAAGTCGATTAAATGTGTCATATATGAAACTTATTGTATAAAAAAAGTTTTAATCATTCTTTCCCCATTCTTCCCTTTTTCCCCCATGGGAAACAAATATTTTTTAAATTATATAAATTACGTATGCACCTATTTCTTTTAACTTTCTTTTGATATTATATAATATACGTACTTTTAAATCTACTACCTTGTATATTTTTAGATCAATTATCTTGTATATGATACTGTATATATTACATATACACTATCATTAGATGTATATTGTGTACATTAAGTGTATCAGTTTGTATATGTTTTTTGTCTAATTATTTATATTGAGTTAAATAAGCCATTGAAAAGACATATGTCTTGTTTGTCTGCCGTTAGATAACCATTGATTACTCTTGGAAACTACACGTTGACCCTTTTTCCCTATTTCCTTGCTTTGTCTTCATCTCTTAAATGCGTCTGATATGCTTGCTTTATTTGTTTACCTCAATTGTCCCTCTAATTTGTTTTCCTCTATACATATAGATGGGTTTTTTGTCATTGTATCATTGTTTTTAATGTGTAATTTTTGTGCCTGTCTATCTCATTTATGACGGCTATAATGCTTCAGCTAGTAGGCTGATACTTGCTTTGCTGATAGTCTGCAGGATGCTTATCAAGGTGATAAATTGTTCTGGCCAGCTGTCAATCATCCGGAAACTCATTTCCATCTTCACAGTTTGTTTCTTTTGCATGCTTCGTCAACCTACCAGCACAGGCAAGGATATTCTGTTCTCATTGTGACCATCTTCACCTCATTTTCCCCTCTTTAGCTCACCTGATACTTCTTCCCTAAATTTGGTTAGTTTGTTGCTAATCTTTTCAGTCTTAAACCACTACTTTGGTGTTTCCATGCATGCCATCTTTTCGCTGCGCTCTTGCTTCTGTTTAGCTATTTTCTACTTTGACAAATAATGAAAGCTACATATGCTCCTTCTCTGCATATTTTTTTGCTATTTTGTGGCTTAGCCTTCTTAAATTTGCCTTCTATAGTTTGTTACCATTTAAGCCCATTAAATGCTTCTTATCATGCTATCATTTTCTCCATCTATCATTTGCATAATTTTCAGATCATTTCCACTTCTAATTGTTTACTTTTTCCCTTGTGCTTCCTTTTGCTATTTATTGCTGCAATTTAATTGCCATACAGTTGTGCCTAGGAAGATTTTATCCTCAGTTATTTTGCATGCTATCTGATACCTTCTATTTCAGAGTTCCTCTGTCTAATGCATAGATACATTTGTGGGGTCCATTTTCATGAGCTTTTGATTTGTTTTTCTTTTTGTTCCTATGAAATAGTTCAACATTTTCCTTTATTATCATCTTCTTCTGCTCTATCTTCTTCTCCACGTCATTTACTGCTGAAACTTCTCTGTTTATACCTCATCTATGCTCTGATTTGTTCGTTTATTTCAGGTTGCATTTGGCTGATTCAAGTTGCATTTGGCTGATTCTATTGTTGGCTCCATCTGTTAACACTCTCAGCTTTGTTTCTATTAGGTACTTAACTACCATCTATCATATTTCCTCATAAAAATTTTCTGTATACTTTTTTCCTTCATCGTTTCTTTGATCATTTATAATTTGCTCTTTATGTTCTTCTTATTATTATTATTTGTCATGCTTGGTCTTGATATGTGTTCTATGTATTTGTTAAATTGTCTATTTTGTTTGCTTCTTTTCTGTTGTTTGTTTCTTTGTTAAACATGATTTACTCAATTTTTAGTGTTCATGGCCCGCAAAAGGAATTTTTTTTTCTGATGAGCAGCATCGCTTAGAAAATAATCTTCGTACTAGAGAAAGATATGCAGCTCTTTCTAGCGAACAAAAGGCTGACCTAGCAACCAAAAAACAGCTTTCGCATTTAAAGTATAAATTAACTCAGTCAACATCAAGTTCTGATGCTGTCAGTACCATGGAAAAAAGATACTCTCATTACTGATTCTGTGGCTCGGTGTCACGACACTATCATCAGAACTGCTGCTACAACTTTAAGTACACAGCAACAAGATAGTCAAGGTTTGTTTTCTCACAGAGACACATACATATATGCACTAATGCATACATCTGTTGAGTTATAATCACTGGTATACTAAAATAGCTATTTTGTCAATACAACTAATTTATGGTTTTGTAGTTTCCATGCCAGTCATTTCCTCTAAAAATCCAGTATTGAATGCATTTTTTTTCCGAATCAGTTTATAAGGTAGTAAACAAAACCAGTGCAGTCCATGTGAAAAATGTTCATGATCACACTCTTTAAATTGATCACATTTTGATACAGTTTTCATTTGTTTTTCTTTCTATCACAGTGAAATAGTTCATAAAAATGTTCTGCTTTCTTTATAGAAAAAGAGCTAAATATTGTTACCAGATGGAATCAATAATAGAAACAGTTGAGTTTTATATGGAAGCTGTTTTATTGAGCCTTCTGGTGTGAAACTTTTAATACTGCTGTTTTGTATGTATCATGTGTTAAAAGATAGACATATTGATACACTGCCATTGGGCAATTGTTCTGGTCATTAGGGACGGCAAAACTGATACATACACCATCAGAAACTAGCCTATACCACGGGCCCCCTGGGCAACGTCCAGGGCCAAAAGTCCTAGTCTTATTAAAACTACCACTTTCTTATGGGCCAAGTGATATTTTTAACAAACTAATTGCTTTCTTAATAAGATGTCATTAAAATTCTAATAATCAAGTGTTTAATATGCTGTGGCCACTCTTAAATACAAGATGAAAAGAATTCTATGAGAACATCTAACAATTTGAAAACATTCAAAAGAATAGTTTCAAATATTCAAATCACAGCAATTCCAATAAATCTCATGAGTTCAATAATCATAAAAGACTAGTTAAATCATAATCATCAATGAACAATGATAATTAGATGGCATATGGTCAAAAGAACTACAACCTCTTTACTAATGCATATATGCTAATTATGTATCATTTTCAAAAACAAGACTAGTCAAATGAGATATTGAATCTTATCAATACGTGGTGCAAATTGAAATAGAATGACATGCTCATATAAGATAATACCAATTATTATATAAAATCATTTAAACTGGATTACATGTGCATATCATATCACAAGATTCTTCTGTATGATTTCCATGATATTATCAGGATATGCATGATTGATCTCTCATGAAACCCACGAATAATAACTTTGCCAAATTATACATATTTCATTAAATCAAATATGCAACATATGACTTAGAAAAACATGCATATTTAATTACATGTCCAATCAAGGCAATAAGGCTCAACATGCTTTTCATTTTCAAGTGAGATCAACTAAGAAAACATATCGTATATTCATAAGAATACTATACAATTCTCAAATATTGAGTATACGGCAATATGGGTCTGATTCTCAATATGGGAATATAGATCCCATGCTTATGCTTGTTAAATTGATTCATTAAAATATTTAACGAATTATTCTAACTTTATCAGATAACCAACAAGTCATGAATTTATATATTGAACAACATGGCTGGAGAGTGGCTCTGATACCACATGTAGATTTACATAATAATATAAACATACATATTAGACAGCGGAAATTCAAATAACTTACCTCCACCCATTGTCATTAAATAGAGATTAATACCTAAGTCTTCTTGTCTTCTTCCTCAAGTCTTCTTGTCTTCTTTATCTTTCTTATCTAAACTAACAAAATATGTAGAAGAAGAAGATTCATAGAAAGGAAATTTAGAGTAAGGGAACTTCCAACTTATGTCTAACCAAAACACCATGATTTGATGGAGTGTCACAGGCTATTTATAGGCTAGGTTAGGGACCCTTACTGGTAAATATCAGCATCCCTAGGGTTTCCTTCCATCAAGAAAATCTTATTATAATTCATAACTATAAATAATATCTTTAACTATTTGATTGATTTGATTGAATAAAATATCAATCAACAGAATATACCAATCAATTAATACTAAATGTGAGATACCTAATCAATGATTAGTAAAATATCAATCAATTAGTCAAGATATCAATCAATCATGTGGGTTATAATTGCCTCTAAAAGGTCTCACATATACAAGACGAAGAATTTACAATGTTTAAAATTTGGCCAACAACTTAGGATAATATTTTTAAAATGTGATGGTAATCAACATGATAGATGAATAATTAGCTAATTAGACAAATGAATAGTACTTATTAACAAAGTAGGCAGACGAATAGTTACTACTAGAAAAGAGGAACTTTGGGAATGAAGCCTATGTTTTGAACTCGAACAGGTAATGACTCAACAAAGTTCAGGGGTCAAAGATCAATAGCTCTGATCGGTCAACTTGGGGGTCAAATCAGATGATGTCATATATATATATATATATATTGTTAATAAAATAAAATAAATAGAATAAACATGTACTTATAGTGATTTCAATTTTTTCGCAGATGTCCTATGAATTAAGCAATCAAATTTATAGTAACTAAGTTGTAATGATCAATTGGTATGTTTGGTTAGCTAAACGTTTGCATGTTTGAAATGCATATTTGATGAATTTTTAATTCTATAAGATGATGAATCTAGAATGAAAAATTGATGATCATTGTAAACGTACAAAAACTAAGGCTACAAATGAAAGTAAATAAAGAACGTTCGTGTGTAGTTATGATTATCCAAAATATAAGGGGGTCAAAGTACAATATGAAAAAAGTTCTAAACTTAAAGGGGAATTCATTTTTAGCTACTCTTCTCTGCCGTGAAAGGTTTCCAATTTTTGAAGTATCAATCACAAAATTTCCATGCTTCGATTCATCTATTTGTCTTCTAGTCTTTCTTTAGAAGGGAAAAAAAAAAAAAAAAAAGAGCCTTCCGATCTAGGTATCCATCGTTGCTTTCCTATCAAACAAAAGTCATGGAAACTTCTTATGCTTTGCTTTCCCTTCTATTCCTTTGCTCCAATGATGTAATGATGTTTCCTTAATTCAGTTGATGTTTTAGATCTTTAGATTTGTAAATTTTCCTTCCTTCTTCTAGTTCTCTTTTAGGTGGAGAGGAATAAACTTCCCCACCACTGATTTGTCTGTAAATTGAGGAAGGAAATTTTTTTTTTTTGGGGTGGCTTGGACAGAAAATGTAGAAGCATGGAAAATAAAGATCCAGAATTCTAGATCCAGTTTTCCGGGTTCAACCCCAAATGAACCTGGTTTTTGACTAACTTTGACCGATTCTCTGCCATCCGGTTTTTTATAACAACTTGGACCGTTCTGTCCGATTACTGGTTTAACCGGTCAGACCAGTCGGTCCTGTCCGAATTTAAAAACACTGAACGAAACTTGAATCATTCATACACATACTAAAAATTACTAATAAAATCTGTCCAAAACATCTCTAGTTTCAAACTACAGATCAATTAGAACAACTTGGGATGTAACCAACAAAACCAACTGAAAAAACATCGAATAAATAAAAAAAATCTAATTGAGAGTTCTGCCAGGTGCAAGAAACTCAAAATATGTGTCTCAAGAGAGAAGCGGAGGAAACCAACCTGTTATAGACTTATTATGAAAGATTGTTAAATGTTCAAATTCCATTTTTCTCATTCAAATCTCTGCTATATCAAGGATTTTTTATGTCAAGATTTGTTAAGGAGCGGTTCTTGAATAGTGGGTAAGAGTGTTCCCTTTTTTCCTTCTAAGTTAAAAAATGAACAAAAGGAAAAAGAAATAGGTAACTGACCTCTTTCTACGAAATTGCATAATGACTCCCAAGGTTTCTAGCATACAATTGTAGGTCCAATTGATCCTTAAGTAGCAAGTAACTAGTGGGAATGACATACCCTACGAGTGTGCGAATCTAGAAGGAAATTTTTTAAAAGAAGGAAGAGATAACAGTTGAATAGATTAATTCAAGGAATGTAGGAGTTAGGATGAAATAGATTTTGTTGAATAGGAGTTAATAGTGTAAGTCTGTAATTGAATAGGAGTTAATAGTGATAGAATTTGGACACATAAAATGACAAAAAAACTAACACCAACTCTCAGTGCTCTGCCTTTATTATTGTAAATATGGTAGTTATAAGAAAGGGTGAGTACAGAAAACTCCCCTATCATTTGGTCAAAGGTCATGGAATCTCCCTATCATTCAAAAACACCCACTTAAACTCCTTGTACTTTGGACGGATAATTTAGACGGGAATCATCCAAATTGACAGTGCGTGAACTACACATGCATGATAGGCGTGTGAACATGACAGTGGATGAAGGTAGTTTGGTAATTTTACTTCTCTTCTTTTTTTTTTTTTTGTTTTCTTTTTTCTTCTTTTCTTTTCTAATCTCTCCTTGTCTCAACCCAAAAGTCGTTTGTTTTCCTTTTTCTTTTTCTAGTCTTTTTTTCATTTGTTTTTCCTCTTCCTCTTCTCCAACGCAGCAAAGTAGAAGGGGCCATCATCGACTACCATCTCCACCATCGCCGACCATGCACCATCGCCAGCCGTTGTTGATTCCCACAAAACAATGTTAAAATTTCACCAAAATTTTATTCCAAACTCTATTCATCATGTAAATTTTGATTACGATATCTGATTTGACCAAAAATGATTGGAAAATGGTAAATCAGGTTTAGAATTGAAATGGGTCTAATCCTCTTTTTTTTTTTTTTACCTCAAATCACCAATATATTTTGTAAAATTGATACTAAAATGATTCTCAAGACCCAATTTTTTTCTTCCATTATTTGTTACCTCATGAATTTGAAACAAATTTGGGACCCAAGAAAATGGTGAAAATGGCGATGGAGATGGTGATGAAGGTGACAACAGTGACGACGATGTAGGAAGTGGAGCAGTTGGTGTTGCCCCTATCTTGCTTGGTTTGTTGTCATTTAATCATCAATATTCCCAAGGAATCGGAAAAATACTTAGTGGGTTCCTGAACCCATGAACAAACGAGGTGATCAATGTGCATTTATGCCCCCAAGAAAACAAATGAAAAGTTTGGTAGATGTGGATTCGGATTTCTCAACTCCATAGTCGATGAGCTCTTCCAACTTCAATTGTTCACAAGATTGTCTCCATTTAAGGCTTCAAATCCTTGGTAAAATGGAACAAAAATGGTGATTAAGACGAAGAAGAAATAAGAAAGATAGACTGAAGTTCTGAAGATCAGATCGTTGGAGAAGATGAAGTCTTTTTAAAATTTCAATTCAATCCCTCAATTTATTGTTGTAATAAAATGTATTGAGAAAGTTTCAAAATTTCATTTGAGCCCTAAACTAGCTAACAGGTATAATTTGGAAACGAGGTTGGCATAAGAATTTGACATCTTTCTATCAATCTAGATGATTTCCATCCAAATTCTAGATCAGTCCAAATTACAAGAAGTTTAAGTGGGTGTTTTTGAATGATAGGCAGGTTCCATGACCTTTGACCAAATCACAGGGGGTTTTCTGTACTTTACCCTATAAGAAAGTATGCAACATTATTATCTATTTAAAAAAATATATCTATACTATATATAAAGGGAAGGGGGGTTTTTTGGTGTAAATAAAAATCTATCACTTTATATACCTTCTAAATTGTTCTTGATAACTACTTACTATCAATACGACTTTTAAATAACTTTTTAGGAGTTCTGATCAAATTGAGAGACTATAAAACTTAACCTATCTTGCTTTATAAAAAACACATGAATATATTGGGTTGTTGTATAAATTTTCCTTAATAAACATTTATTAAGATAGTTATATCACATATATCCAAATTGGTTTAACCCATACAAAAACCTTTAGAATTTAATAAAAAATTCTTGAAAATTTGATTTACATGCTTCAGGGATGCTAAATCCTTTAAGAATTCTTAGTAAATTTCATTCTCAATAATCCCATTTAAATATGTAGTGACTATGTCTATTATATGTATATTAGGTTCTTCATACACTACAAAATTCAAAACATATCTAAATGCGATCGCATTTGCTACAAGTGAATGCATCTCATCATATCAAATCCATGTATTTATAAAAAATCTCGAATTACAAGTCATGCTTTATATCTTACAATTTTATTTTTTATTTATTTTTCACATGAATACCCATTTATATCCTATTGCTTTAAATATTCTGCTGTTTGGACTACATGCCCAAAATTTTTTTGTTTTGCTCATGAATCCAATTCTAATTGAATCGCACATTTTCATTTTGGCCAATTATTATTTTTTGACATCCATCATCTGTTCTGAATTTATGATCATTGTTTTCATCCATAATATTAAGCGCAATATTACATGCAGAAGTATTATCAACAATTATTTCTCTTTGACTCCAACTTTTTTTTTTTGGTGACAAAATTTATTAAATATTCTGCAATTTATTCTCTTGAGGAGATGCTCTTTAGGAGCTAGCTTTACAATATTTTGAATTTTGTCACTAGAATTCTTTAATTAATTTCTGACGCATCAATAAAGTTGATCTCTATTGCTCAAAAAAAAAAAAAAACTGACTCCAATACTATTCTATCATATAATTCTCTTTTCTTTTGGCAATCCTATCTTTAGAACTAAGAGGTTTATCACATTTCAAGCATGTTTTAGACTCATTAGTTGTAGCACTTTACTTATTGTTTTTAGATAAATCAATTTTAATAGGAGTATTTTTAACCAAAATATGTGATTTAGTAAGTCTTTTAGACTCAATAAATACATCCTACAATTGATTTGTAATTTTTTCGCAAATGGATGATTCTTGGAACTTCCATCATATTTTTTTATTTGAGAATCAAGAAATCCAATAATAATTTTTAAGTGATTGCTTTTCAATTGATCTTTTTCTCATCCCCAATGTTAGAAAATGTGATTCATCAAAAGAATAACATAGAAATATTGCAGTAAACAAATCACCAATTAATGATCTCACATATTTAATTATAAATATTGATTCATGTCCTACATGTATTCCCAACCTTTGTTGGGGGCCCATTTTAGTATGCTATGGAGGTGCCATCGAAAAATGGAATGCATATCTAAAAAATGAAAAATATTGGACTAATAACCACAAGCTAATTGCAAAGAGCTATATGTATGATAACTTGTCAGCCTTACTTTTCCTATGTCTTCAAGCAGATATAGGAAACATGGATCTCATTAACAGTGGTCTAGCAATTCAGTATAGTTTCATAAATGATTCAGATAGATCATTTTGTCTGTGAACATGAGTTACAAGATGTCCAACACTTAATTTCAATAGACATGCAATTATCATCAAAAGAATGAAACAAATATGCACTAGTATTGTCTAAACAAATTCTCTTAGTTTGATAATCAGATAATTGTGCTTACAATTTAATTATTTGCTCAAGTAATCTTGCAAATGCCAAAATTGTGAGTGGATAACAAACATATATATGAACATCTTGTAGATGCTTGAATTAATATCATAAAATATTTAAATGGTCAACATGGTGGACTAATAGGTCCCCATATATTACCATAAATTCATAAAAAATGTAAGGGGGTTTAGTCCTCACTTTAGTTGGTGATAGTCAAATAATTAATTTTCCTTGAATGCAAGCAACACAAGAAAATTCATTGGAGTTTAATACTTTTTTAATATTCAATGGATAGCCATGCTAATTCTCCATTATTCTTCCTATCAACTGCTCTAGGCTGTCCTAGGTGATCATGTGAAATCATGAAATTATTGGGATCTATAAATTTCTGATTTATTAGTTGATGTATTTCAGCAGGTAATGTATTAATTTTTATGTAGATATAAGCCAGAAGAAAAAGGAGGCAGTTTATTTAGTACAAAAACTTTTTCCTAGAAATATTATTTGTAATCAATAAATACTCACAATTTATCTCATTCATCGTCTCTATATGATATCCATTTATGTGGATATCTTTACCCTTAATAAATAATTTTAAAACTTAGTAAATAGTAGTACATTATTTAAAATAATATTTTAATCCTTCAGAGAGAACTATGATGGCTCTTTTGGAGTCCTCAATCAACTTAGCTCTTATTTACTGAAATGTCATTCAATCAAAATGCCTATAAATATCAATACTTGAGAGTCAATTTTTTTACTAACTTATTCGTTACTTGAGCCAGATATATGGAAGAAAAATTCTTTTCAGAAACATCAAGATGTTCAAGTATAAATTCTTATAACATTAAGGATAAAGAAATGAATTGAACTCAAACGAAAAATATTATTTCAAGGATCGCCTACGTGTATAGGCCATGTCCTGTAATTTCTCAATCATAGACACTTGTGCTTCAAGATTATCAAAGGCTAGCCTTAAGAAAATGGAATAAAATTGGAGGGAAGATACTTGACCATTTTTTTTTCAAATCAACAAGATTCAACCTCTTTTTTTTTTTTTTGGGTGAGAATACTTGAATCAAGATCTCATACCCTCTCCCCAGCACAACCTTCCTTCTAGGTAGAAACTTTTCTCAGCAATGGTTCAAAAGTAGAAACTTGTACCCAATGATGATTTAAAGTTGAGACTTATATTTGATTGCTCAAAGATAGAGACTTGGACTAATAACATATCATAAAACAAATATAGCATAAAAAAGTAAACGTAAAGAGTAAAGAAAGTAGAGATAGGGAAAGTAGAGAGAGAGAGACTATATCTCTTCATTCATCAATTTTTCAAAAAGGTACAACTGAGATTTAAAGTCCTCTACTTATAGTTGTTACAAGCCCAGCGGATTATGAACTAACATTAAATTTAAGAATGAATTTAGGGTCCATTTTGATTTGTTGTTTTTGGACCTGTTTTTGAAAAACTGTATTTCATATCCCAAATGCTACAATAATACACTAACACAAAACAATCCTAAAAACACCAATCCAAACAAATATTTCAAAAATAACTTGTACATACAAAAATAAAAAAATTATCCCTTCTTCTTCCACCCCAACTCCACCACCACCACCACCACCACCACCTCCTCCCTCTCTCCCTCCCTCCCTCCATCTTCCCTCTCTCTCTCCCTCCCCTTCTCTCTTTCTCCCCCTCCCCCTCTTCCCCTCCCTTCCTTGCTCGCAGCCCCCCTCCCTCCAAATTAAAAATTTATTTGGAATAATTTTTTGGGACATTTTTAAAATTAAAAATTTATTTGGAGTAATTTTTTATGGCATTTTTAAAATTAAAAATTTATTTTGAATACTTTTTTGGGGTATTCTTAAAATTAAAAATTTAGTTGGGGTATTGTTGGGGAATTTTTAAAATGAAAAATTTATTTGTAGTATTTTTTGGGGCATTTCAAAATTAAAAATTTACTTGGGATAATTTTTTGGAGCATTTTTAAAATTAAAATTTTATTTGGGGTAATTTTTAGGGTATTTTTAAAATTAAAATTTTATTTGGGATAATTTTTTGGGGTATTTTTAAAATTAGAAATTTATTTGGGGTAATTTTTGGTAGTATTTTTAAAATTAAAAATTTATTTGGTGTATATTTTAGGGCATTTTTAAAACTAAAAATTTATTTGGGGTAATTTTTTAGGTATTTTTAAAATTAAAAATTTATTTGTGGTATTTTTTGGGAACATTTTTAAAATTAAAAATTTATTTGATGTATTTTTAGGGCATTTTAAAATTAAAATTTTATTTGGGGAATTTTTGGAATAATTTATTTGTGGTATGTTTTTTAAAAATTAACCCACCCCCACCACCATCCCTCACCAAATAAGTTTTAATTTTAAAATATCCCAAAATTGCCCAAATAAATTTTAATTTTAAAAATATCCTAAATAAATTTTTAATTTTAAAAATGTGCCAAAAATTATCCCAAATAAATTTTTGATTTTACAAATGCCCCAAAAAATACAACAAATAAATTTTTTATTTTAAAAGGACCCCAAAAATTTTTTTACAAAAACACTCTAAAAAACATCTCAAAGACAGTTATAGTAATTATTTTTCATATCCCAAATGCTACAATAGTATTTTTGAAAAACAACCCAAAAAATAATTAATCCAAACTGAGCCTACATAGGGACACAAAGGTGAGGGAAAGAGGGTTAATGTGACACCCGAAGTTTGCCCCACATCGGAAGTCTGAAGTGAAAGAAATGGTAAATGACCTTATGCTCATAGAGCTAATAACAATTTGAGTTAACCATTTTGGCCCTAAGGACATAGCTCAAAAGTAGTTGAGCTAGCCTTTGAGCTTGAGGCATTACAAACCCCATGATAAAATGACAAACACGCATTAAAGAAGGCAGTTGAAGCCAAACTACTTATTATATGTATAAGGAAATAAAAGATTTAAGTTCACTTTAACCCTGTAAGTATTAGGTGCTGTTCTACTTCATTTGCTCCCCTCAACTAGAAAATGGACACTCTGCAGCCCCATATTAAAGTCTTGAACAAATCCCTATTGGAGAATAATTGAAAAGATCATTTTATCTAATAAGTTGAGATGTAAGAGGAGAAATTATAAAATTGACTTGCAATTAAAGGGAGTGAAAATGTGCAAATCACATTATTGGGTAAAAATTAGAGAAAGAAATAGGATAGAAATAGCCTAATCTTAGATGTGGCAAAATAGTCCCAACCCTAAACATTGATTTGCTCCACCTTCCGTTCTTTAGCTTGTGATCAATAACCATGATTAAGTTTGTTGAGTAGAGTTGAGTAATGAATTTAAGGGAATAGGTTTGTAGAGCACATGAAGTGAATAAAGTAAATAATATTTGAAAAAATTATTTGATTAAGATAAAAATAAATAGCGATCAAAATATCCCTACAAGGTGAGTTCCCCCATTCCTCTTGCGTAAATCATATATTCAATCCATTCAAAAAAATCACTCAGTTTTTAGTGATTAGAATGCATTTGGTGTTAGGAATTGGGGCAGCAGGCATAGCGAAAAATTAAAAAATTTAGCCCTTAATTCCTTCCAAGAATCACCCTAGGTTCTACGTATGACTTAGTGACGGGGTTCTAAAGGATTACCTTAATCCTACAGAAGATGCTTCTAATACGTAGGACCAGGCAGAGGTTCCCTGGAGCAGCCCAAACGTTCCGCCTCTACTGTAATCCACGCGAGAGCGCTTCTGGATTTCTCCTGATCGTCTCTACGATCTGTGTGTGTGTGTGAGTGAAGAACAGGTGCTAGCCTTTTCTTTCTCAGTCAAGCTCTCAGACTATCTGAGGTTTTTCTCTCTACGTAAGTATCAGAATAGCTAGCTTCTCTCTGACTGTCAGAAGTGGTTAACTCTCCTATTGTAACATCTGATGGTACTAATAGCAGAGAGAAAGAGAGAGATAAGGAGAGAAACAGAAGGATAGGATAGGATCAGGTGGTTTGATTCAAAATCAAACCACCGTAACATCTGATGACCTCTTATCCTCTTCTGTTATCTGACAGATAAGAGATAACCCTTTTATATTATCTGTCAGATGACCCCAAGATTTATTTATCTTTATAATTAAACCCCAGAAGTATTTATTTTCAAGTCCTTACTTGGACACACAATTTTGATCCAGAATCAATCTCTAAGCGTATGATCCAATAGGTTCCAAATACACTGATAATAATTATGAATTATAATTCTCAAAAGAATTAGATAAAATAAACACCTTTATTTTATCATTAATTACAATAATTAATTATTCATAAATACAAATTGTGAGCGGTGTCTAGCAACACATCACAACTATCCAGGTATTTGGAATTCGTCAAGGGGAATTCCAATCTAACCTTTCCATGGAAAATTAACTAATTATTATCCTTTCACCATCAATATCCTATTAGTCAGGGAAAAAGGAACAAGTGCCAATTCCCTAATGACTAATTAATTTTCTAGTTTCCGGAATTGACCTTAGATTAGGTTAACTTGAAGACAT
The DNA here is from genome assembly GCA_013103745.1 of Gardenia jasminoides. Lineage (NCBI taxonomy): Eukaryota > Viridiplantae > Streptophyta > Magnoliopsida > Gentianales > Rubiaceae > Gardenia > Gardenia jasminoides. Next base: position 26,146,011 of record CM023095.1, read on the forward strand.
TCTTCAATTAACCTAAGGTAGTCGACTACTAAGGTTACATTCCAACTAGTGGCCTTACTGGATATCAACTCCGACTATCGAAGTGGTGAATCCTCTCTTGATCATTCACTATCTTTCCATGCTTCACACTACCCCCAATTTCTTTTCTTTAAGTCACTCTTGGTGAGCAACAAGAAATAGAATCAAAAAGTAGTGATTCACACTCAAGACGCTGTGGTGATCTCAAGTCTAGAATCACTTACACAATTTTTCATAAGAGATTCAACCATTGGCACTAGATAGATATCCTAATGGGATCTCTGTGTGGATCACTCTAATGAATTAGTACTTTACAATTCATCTACACATTAACCTAGGTATCACTATACCATGGTTGATGAGAACAACCACTACTTACACTAAGTAGGGGCTAACTGTGTACTAGTCTGTCCATATTAATGATGTCCTGTTTTATTAATACTATGACTAGGGAAATTTAAGAATATTTATTATAAATGTGATTGATATCTCATAGTCAGCAACTCTTGTGACTACCATCACATTAATAAATATTCTAAGAACTTTATCAGTTATATCAAATATCAAACAGATAAAATTGGAAGTTCATAAAATATAAAACTTAATTAGGAATGTATTTAAACAAATAATTATTTGAGGGCATACATTCCAACATTTGGATGGTAGGTTTAGTTGTTATCTTGTTAAAGTAGCCTATGAACTTTCTATCTATTATCCATGAGATGCATATAAGTGCTCAACTCCCACATTTGCACTTTGCTATTATGATTTTCTTATAGCCGAGGTGATTTGTTTGAGCATGTGCTCAGAAATAAGTTGTTAAGACTATGTTTTTTTTTTTTCCCCTTTGGTTTACTTATATATTTTTTCATTTTCTTATTTGACCTAGATTTGTTGACAAACCAAGAGCTAACTACCTAATATACTTTAGTTAAAATGTAGCACCCTCTTTTAAGCCTTCTGATTTGCTATGGAAAATGGCATCACAGGAACTAGTTTTTGGGAAATTACCCCTTCACGTCTTGCGAGCATAACATTGGGCTGAATGCCCTTGATATTCATAGGGGCACTCGGATAATATAGTTACAGTCTCACAAACGAATGCCCACTAATTTGAGAGCTGTATGACCTTTTGACAATAGCCATCCCATATTTCTGACCTCTTGAATTATGGATATGGTGACTAATATCCATATGTTCTAGACCAGTTAAATGTAATAAAGTACCTACTGTAATCTTTAATGCCTTTGAATAGCAATGTACACTGTCCAGTAACAATTGATAATTATTTAGAAACAAGTAGAATAATGCTATTTATCAAATAATTGAGGACATAGCTCCTAGTCTGCATATTAAAGCATACTTTAATTCAAAATTGCAATCATGATAATTCATGCAATTGACAAGCAACATACATGATCTTACCTCATTCAATGATCCAAATCAATCCATGTGCACCATAACAGCCATCTGATCAAACTATGTGGACATCAAATGGACATTCACAATAATGTCATGTGAGCCAACAAGGTGGAGGTGCACTAACATGACCTTATTAGAAATCTTATACATAATAGGATCGTGCATAGTGAAACTAACATTAACCCCACTAATACATAGAAGATTGTGGTTGTGAGATCATGCTACTTAGTGTGAGCACTTATTTATCAAAATGCCATTCATTAAATATTCTTGTAGAATTTGTGTAACCAATGATTGGCCATTTAATATTTTAAATGTTATATAATTTATATGCAAAGTTTACAACAAAACCTAATATATTAATTATGTATATATTACATTTACGTATTACATTTAATAATCAAATATTGTTAATAATTCTCAGACCTTTATATTATATTGTATATTATGCTTAAACACTTAAGGTGCCCATTAATGTAAATATACAATTACACATTTTAAATTTATTTAATTTAAATTTAATATACATTAAACATGCTTTGACCTATAATTACATGCCCATTTACTTCAATTGGAGCATTCAATACCAAAATTTTCAATTTTCTTCGCGATATCATCCTTTTCAAATAAATATTTTCATTTTCTTTTTACATAGCAGTCATGTCCTACCATACCAATTTAGTTATCATGGAAGATGTTGCTATAAGCATCATTGAAATCAAAGCAACTCCGGAACTGACTTTTGAAGCTATTCTTTCCGCGGAATACCTACTGTAGGGAAAGTCTAGGGTTTGGTTCTAGGGTTTCCATGAGCTTTCAGGCATGGCTGAGGGGTGCTCACCTCAGGAGGCTGACCCCTCCCGATAAACCGCCGACAAAATCCTTTGCCGTGGTTCTGACTGGGAGTGGGGGAAGTTGCTGCTCTCTCCTGCCTAAGTTCGGTGTTTGAGCATCTTTTAAGGAGGAACCAACTTTGATTATTTCTCGTGAAGAGGAGTTGAAGAGGAGTTGAAGTTGGCAAAACCTCTGTCGAATGTGGTGGTGGGGAGGTTCGCGTATAACCGGCCTCCCATGGAAGCTATTCATAAGTTTGTTGTTTCTCTGGAGCTTCGCGGAGCATCTTCTGTGGGGCTTTTAGATTCCCGACATGTAATCATGAGGCCTTCTACGGAGGAGGATTACACGAGGTTGTTTGTTCGTCGTACTTGGTTCATGCTAATTCGCCTATGGTTATTTCTAAATGGTGATTGATTTTAAAGAAGGGCAAGAATCGGCAATAATCCCTATTTGGGTATCATTTCCAGCTCTACCGGCTTCTTTTTACAACATGCAAGATATATCAACAAGCTAGCATCTCTACTTGGTAGACCCCTCCAGGTGGATGCTGCAATAGTGGATCTTCGTTGTCCGTCAATGGCTAAGGTTCTTGTTGAGATGGACATCTTCAAAAATCCAGTGAGGAGAGTTTGGATAGGAGAAGGATTGCGTGGGGTTTGGCAGAAAATTGAGGTATGACATTTGGCGACTGGCCCAACTATTGTGAATGCATGACGGATGGCTAAAACTCTTCAAGAAGGATCCGTCTTTGAAGGTTAATCAGGTGGCAAAAGAAAGGTCATAGACAGCCAAATGGTTTATGTCTATTTAGAAGGTGGTGGCTGGAGAAACTTGGCACAGATTGGCACAGGGATGTTTACTGAGGCTGGGAGAAGGACCAGGGCTGCTTAGCAAAGTGGGGAGAAGGAAAGATTTGTTGATAGAAGGGCAAGAGATGGGGAAGAGGAAGGATGGCTGAGCAGAGACCTGGCAGAATGGTCTTATCTCAAATGGGAAGAATCTGGTTCTGGGTTCTGCAAAGGCAGACTTGGTGGGAAGGGAAATCGCAACTGCAGGTTCAGGTGTGGCGTCGGATTTGGGTACCCATATATCTCGAATGGAACCTAGCTTGGCTGAAGGGGGAAGGAGAAGAACGACACCAATTACCTCCCCACTACACTGCTGCAAATTTAGACTAGCGGATGGGGAGGATAGTTTGGTAGAGGCGTTATGTGCCATCATCTCCGTCCAAATTGCTTTCTCCGCGCTCCTAGAAAGGGTATTGATGGATAGCCTCGGTGCCCCAGGGATTAGAGAAGTGCTGTGCGGGATTGTGCGTTCTTGGAGGGTTGACGGCTTGAGGAGAGAACTTCAGAGAGGGCTGGAAGTGTTGTCAATGGTAGATCACATGCCTTATCTAGCACTCATTGACGCGAAGGATGTTCAACTGCTGAACCGCCTTGAGGCAAAGGCCGCCTCAAATTACTGATAGAATTTACTATTTTTATACAAATGCCTCTCTGCCTCCCCTTGTGTCCCATGATCAGTCAGCAATATTTTATCTTTTGGAATATCCAGGCTTCCATTAAGGATTCTCGAGAGATATCTCCGGAGATGGTACTAGAATAGGATTTAGTTGCTAATTTTAATTGAACCGATAGAAGAATGGGAGTCAATTGGGAGTCTCTAAACTATTTTTTGCATTTTGATAAAGCCCAAAGTTTTTTCGAATGGGAAGATTTGGGTCTTCTAGTACAACTTACCAAATCTCTTCTTTGAATTGGCTCGAGCAAATGGTGCACATGAAGGTGTGGTATTTCTTCCGGGTACTTGTTTGGAGTGTGCCTGTGTATGCAAAATGCACTAGGGTAGCACGGAGAGCTCTGTGGCAAGCCTTGGAGTAGCATCGAGTTTCAGGTGTCCTTGGATGGTGAGGGGACTTCAATGTTATATCCTCTGTTGGTGAAAACAAGGAAGCTAGTGAGTACAAGTATGGACGAGTTCAATGTAGCTATTTTCAAGTGTGTAATCTAGTGGATGTTGATTTGAGGGGCTCTCTTACATGGACCAATGGAACTCTATTTGCAGACTGTCGGCTTATGAATCCAGGTAGTGAATGAAATCCTTTGATTTTACAAAAGTTATACACTAGCATCACGGATGTTCGGGATCATTCTCCTATACATTGGTGTGGGTCATCTTAGAGGAAGCAGTCCCTCCTTGCGTTCTCAATGTCCGGGTGAAACATAGGACTTTCAAAGAGAGTCGATTCATAGGGCTTGGGGATGCGTGTGGCAGGAGGTGTGGGCATGGACCATTTTTATCGTAAGCTCATGACTACAAAGAGAGCATTAAGGCAATGGAATGGGAGGTATCTGAGTATATATTCTCCGGGTTAAGCAGCGAGGAGGAGGACATGCTGGGAAAGGAGAGAGAGTTTGATCTGCGAACGGATGAGTAGTCTAAGTTGGGCCTATCAGGAGGCTAAGGCGATGCACACCAAGGAACTGGCGGTGTTGTGTGAATTTTGGCATCAAAAGTCTGGTATCCGTTGGATTCAGGCTGGGGATGCCAACACAAATTCTTTTATTTAGTAGTCAGGAACAGGAGGAATTGCAATTTTGTTAATAGAATTAAAGATGGGGAGGGTAGGTGGATAGAAGACGAACAAAGTCTGCAACTTTCGGCGACCCAATTTTTCCAGCAATTGTTCACATCGGACAAGGAAGGGAGACGAGAACCACAGTTGCCCTCACGTGAAGGATGGAGGATGACAATCAAGTGTTGATGAGCTCTCCACCTTCTGGAGGTTAAGGACATTGTCTTTTCCTTGGATTGAAAGTAGTGCCCGGACGATTGGCCAGTTTGGTGGTTTTTGTCGGGCATGTTTTTCATCCATGAAGATTTGTTGGCTGCGTGGTGGATTTTTTTCAAGGGTGCTCAATATCAGCCCGAGGTTTCACTAGTACACTAATCGTCTTAATTCCTAAAGGTCCGGGCATTTCCTTGGAAGGATTTTGGGCTAGCAAGTTTATGCAACGGGAGTTCTAAAATTATTTCAAATTGTTGGTTCAAGATTGAATAGGTTCCTATGAGCTAGTCTCTACGTGGCAGAGGCTGGTTTATTCAGTCTGGATTGTGGATAATGTGTTATTGTGAGGGTTGGCACTCAAGCTAGATAGGCCTCATCGCCGCAACGTCATGTACAAACGGATATGGAAAGACATATATGATAGAGTGGAGTGGCCTTTTTTTAATTTTTTTTTATGCTGAGGCGTTTTGGGTTTTAGGAATGGGCGATAGACTTATTATTTTTTACACTGTCAAACTCGTGGTTTTTTGTCTTGGTAAATGGGGTTCCAGCTGGATTTTTTAAATCCTCCGGAGGGGACGGAGGAGATGCATTGTCTCCCTGCCTTATTTGTAGTGCTGCAGGGAGTTTTTTGGAGGGGTCCATCAACTGTGTTTAGATAATGGGTTTGGACCCAGGAGGCCCTAAGAGTTCCTTGCAGCCTTGCGGAGATGATATGATGATTTTTAGAATGCTCGACAATGGTATTGAAGAATGGAGGCTTTCTAGAGCGATTATTAAACATTTTCACTATGGTGGCGGGTTAATTCGGCAAAAAGTTCCTTTGTGACGATTACTTCCCTGACAGGAGGAAGGGGTTAAGCGGTAGCCGCTCAACTCGAGTTCAAAATATACATCCATGAAGCTATTGCAAAAGACAAATTCGTAAATTTACAAACCCCAATTACATCAAGGTCTGGTGATAACAACTCAAAATACCCAAACTATCAAAGTCATCCGTTAACTTCAATCTTATACAAAGGAAAAGAAATTCCACAAAAACACTAGGATCTCTTCGGTACCACTTCCCACGCCTTAAGAGGAAAACAAAACTTATGGGTGAAGCGAAAGCTTCGGTGGCCAGAATTCAGTACCGCAGGCGGGTTAAAGCAATAACACGTTTTAATAATAAACAAGGAAATCATGCAAGACGATATATAAAATGCATTAAAGGTCAGGTTACAGCTCTTAAATTCTACAATATCCACACCATCTCCAGTCAGTCTTATTGAATGTTGACTTTCCAGATCAACCACTATCTTCCTTGATGGTAGAAATCACTTTTACATCAGCCGTACTTTTCACCTACATGACGGGAGCTCGTCATAATAGCATTATCTCATTGAACCAAGTCGGGATGAGGCACCTCCGCTCTAGAGCGTGGTACATACCCGCTAGTAAATGAGTTGACGACTATGCTCCGTCGACTTAATCGAATCCCACCAAAGCGGGCAGAAGTGCCTCCCACTCTCTTGAGTGGTATATACAACCGTTTGGTTCTAACATGTCCAGAACAACACCGCATAAGCATTTAATGATTTCACTTCAATTAAATTCAAGCAAAGGTGGCCGCGATAAAGTACCGTCCACCCAAGTCAAACAAGTATGCTTTTCAAATGAATTTCGTAAACCAGATATCCAAGCATTAAAACAACAGCACTTGAACACTCACCAACATTTGGCGCAAACAAGAAACAATGTAGAGGTTAAACACGTTCTTCAATGTCCAGTGAATTACACGAGATATGAAAGTGCAAGCAAATTACTTTTTTGATTCCAAACTAAAGATTTGGAAAAATCCATTTCAAATGTGAAATGGCAGTACGCGGTACTCAGCGAATTAAACTCTAAAACCGCTTATAAAACTTAATATAGGTAAAGGGAGCCTACGCATGAGGCTTAGGCGGAAACGAATGAAGCGGAACAGCGGAAAACACACACTAGGGTGAAGAAGACAGTTTGACACCCTCATCATGGTACTCATAACTCAGGCTACAAGTCTGGATTAGAGTGTAATGAGATGCCGTTCCGGCTAAAAGAACAAGATTTAACTTTTAGGGACAACTTCTGCCCAGATTCTCTCTCTAGGTGAAGTGCAGAAACAGTTCCAGAAATTTTTCACGTCGAATTGCCGACAGGCTAGATTCAAACGATCATAACTTGCACACAATACAGATCCGAAATTCCAGATGGGTTGGAGCTAGAGCGAGAGGTTTATAAATTTGCGTGTTTTCTGGCCAAAAGCCAAATCACAAAGGATCAAAAAGCGAAGCAGAGTTCTTGTCGATTACCATTTTCGGTTTTCGCCAAAACACATTGCATTCAACCAAATCACATACAAATATGACTTCGACTGGACGCAACAAACATGCATTTGCAGCTTTTACATCCATTCTCCTAACACACACCACGTACATATTTAACATCGAGATGCATTAACGTTCTCCGTGCATTTTCTATCCATTGTGCATTAGTGCACGGTAATGAATTATCAACCATTTCCACCGGTGTTACCCAAGGCAGCAACAAAGACCAGGAAAATATAACAACAACCACAACCTTCCATTTCATACTGACTGGGAATTCAAGACCCCACAACAATTCAAAACAACTTGCTAGTGGGAATTCAAAGCCCACACAACAATTTAAACCAACAATGCTTCATCATCCCAATCACAACCATGAACTACAACATGAACTTCACCTAAGGAAACCTAACCTAGCTCTTGGTCAAGTTTCAAGACAAGCAAAATAAACTAAACCATGGAATCATCTCCTCCACTGCTTTGATCATCGGAAGCTAAAACATGAGTAAAATCCATCATCTTCATCAACTTAATCAACAAAGAAATTTCAACAATTTCACCCAATTTGCAAAGTCAAAATACCTCTTGAATCAAGGTTGAGCTTCACAATCAAGTGTTTCCAACCCAAAGAAAAGATTGGATAATTAGTTGTGTAAAATTTCCCAAACTTTTCTATTTTTTTCTCTCTTTTCCTCTCTTCTTTTTTTCTTCCTTCTCACGGTTTTCCTCTCTTCTTTCTCCCTTGTTGCCGGATTGTCTTGCTTTCTAGAAAGAGGCTACAAGATAACACTCATAGATATTTTAGGCCTTGGTCAAAATTGGGTCAAATTTGTCATGCTCAATTACACCTACTTAGGTTAATTCCACTTTCATGAAATGATTTTTCTTTCCTATCAAACTAGTCCATAGGTGCTCAAATTAACCTAGTCATCAAAAAGCAAAAGCACACCTACCACCTGCCACTAATCACCTAGAAATCTTAATCGCTCTTCTTAATCATGCATTCACACATAAAAACAAAGAGGTGACAAACTATTGGACATAAAATTTAATTCATTTCAAACTAGGGTTTATCAAACCAAACTAGGGTTTATATGTCAAATTAGGGTTTTTTTTTAAATTTGGAAGACAAAATAATTCAAACGACACACTTGGAGGTAAGCATACCATATAAACATCTCGGCAAATAGGTATAATAAATAGATATGAAAGAGTAAACAAAAATATGCAAATGTATATGGGTTCTCCGTCCTTCATTATTTCTAATAGAGCAACTAACGAGCAAGTGAGTTTGATTTCCAGTAGGCTACGGTTTAGCCGACAATACTTCCCTTTCCTTTATTTGGGTCCAGATAGCTCGTGGACCGGCAAGGTGTTCTTTATTTGACAACGTTTTACACAAGCTGCGTTGGGCTAGACTTGCACATTAGATTTCATGGGTTTCTCTCAAGTGGAGGAAAATTGTACTTATCAAGCACGTCCTGTCATCCATGCCGTCATATCTCCTCGTGATTTTCGAGCCTCCACAAGCTATGTAGGTCCCAAATGCAACCAAAGGGTGAATTAGTTGTTTAACAGATAATCAAATATAGCAAGAATTCACCCAATAAAACAAGTACAAACAACTTCTCAAGTGTGAACAAAGATATGTCAAATTAAGCACAATAAAGATATCACAATTGAGCAATAAAGAAAAGAGATATAGAAAGAATTGCAAGCCAATTTTCCAATTGCAATCAACTTGGATAAACTCCACTGGTGGCTTTTTTTTTCAAGGTGAAGCTAACCAACTTGGCTGGGAGTGAGGCTCACTTTCATTTTATAGCCTAAAAGCTTTTGTTGAGCCAAGGGTTTTACACAACTATCCTAGCTAACCCTCAACAAGCTACAATTAAAACTCACTCAACCAATTAAGAACTACTATTACAAGTGAGGCAACCTTCACAAGGTTTTACTCCTCCAAACGAGTAACCTCACAATCTCACTTTTCCCACACCTATACAAGCAAACAAGAGATTTCTATTCAAATATTCACTTGTGTTTGTGATTTAGCAGAGCAAAGTCTTCTATCTTCTTGAACTTGTAGGTATTTATAGAGTGTGAGAAATGGCAAAAAAAATTATTTGTACTTCGTTCAGTTACGTATTGCTAATATAGCTATTAGAAAAATGATCGTTGGAAAAGTAGGGCGTTGAACCCGCATTCAAACCAGGGCAGTCAACTTTGTCGGACGTCGAACTTCAATCCCCTACGTCCAGAAGCGGCATCGTTGAAGGCTTGTTGTAGCGTAGGACGTTCGAAACCATCGTCTGACAGAACCAGTAGCCATTTCAATTTCCTTCTCAATCATCCGGTCGTGAACCTCTGTTGCCATCGAATCCTTGCGTCGATAAATTGAAATCTTCTCAATTCTTCTTGAATGATTTCTTTTCTACTCCAATGAATCAATGACCTGTCTTAACATAATTCTCACATAAAAATATTAGTCCAAATCATCATTTTGTTTTGTTATCATCAAAACCTAGGATTAATTCCAACAAGCTATTTTTTCAAAACTGGCGATCATATGCAATGGATTCCTCTGGGATAAAAGTATGGACATAAGGAGTCTTCATTGGGCTTCTTGGGATAAGTTATGTTATCCTACGGAGGAAGGAGAGCTTGGTTTTTGATCTTTCCAAGATATCTTTGATGCTTTTTCATGCAAATTGTGGTGGAGGCTTCGCTTGAACGACAGTGTATGGGCTCAATTTATGCATTCTAAATACATTGGTAGCTATCACCCTCATGCGAGGAATGCAGTGCACCTCCGTATTGTCATGGAGAAGGTTGGATAAATCGACAATTTGCAGACTCTAGAATACGGCGGTGCATTGAGAAGGGAAATGTAGATTTTTGGCATGATAGATGGCTCTTTGACGACCCAGCAGAAAGGTGTGCGCTATGCAGTGGATCTTTCACATTTAAAGTTGGTGAAATTATGGAACAAGATGGCTGGGATGTGTGGCGTCTTGGTAATGTTGCACCTCTGCTCACAGCCTAACACAACAGATTTGCCAATTGACTCTTACTCGGATTTATAGGAGACCGATGGTTTTGGCTGCCATCTTCCTCGGGACAGTTTATGACTAAATCAGCCTGGCAAGAACTTCGGTGCAAACGGAACATCTCAGCGGTGGACAAGGTAGTTTAGTCTTCAATTTTGCCATTGAAGATTTCCTTATTCTCTTGGAGGCTATTGAGGAATTATCTGCTTTTTGAACTAACTCTGAAATGGCGTGGATTTCATCTTGCTTCTCGTTACGTGTGCTGTAGTGCTGCGGAGGAGTCAGCTATGCGTGTATTCTTCCAAGGCCTAGTAGCTAGTATGGTATGGCAGCACTTTGCTCAACAGTTTGGAATCACGGACTTCATGCTATCGTCCATCTCATCGGCATTTTCCTCGTGGATCTTATCGGTGCCAGGGGAAAAGTCCGATTATTTGAGTGTGCGCTTTTACACCGCTTCGATTGTTTGGTCCTTATGGAAAGCTAGGAATAGTGCTCTTTTCCAATAATGATCTAGTCCATGGGTAGAAAGTTATCGCGGTGGAGTTCAAGCTCTTATTGACCCCAACTAGTAGGCGGAGGTGGTGCTCAACGGAAGCACATCGCGGGACTTGCAATTTTCCTTTGTTAATCATATGAAGCGGTCGACTTGGTTAGTCATGTCTCGACCATCGTGGATGAAACCGTGAGAGTCTAGTGGTGAAGCTCAATCAACGATGCTAGTGTGGTCCTTACAGGAAGGCTGCTTTTGCAGGAGGTGGCTTGCTCGTGAGATTCCGAAGGAAGGATGGTATTTGCCTTTACAAAAGAGTTTGGAGAGGCTTGTTTTCTTTGAGGCTCCCGCTCCATGGGGATTGCGAGATGTGGCGGCAGCTACACTCACCATTTAGTGGTTGAAGTGGATTGAAGTTCTTGTTAGCTTGTCTCTTCCAGCTAACAATGTGGGTTGGCCGTTGGCTTGTCTCGTTCTAGCGTCGATTGAGGCTGCTACACTAGCTTGGAATGAAGACTATACACATCTTTGGGAGAATGGGACGACGGTGACAAATTAGCAGCTTAGCATTATCTTCCTCCATGATCTATGACTCCCCGTTGAGCTTACCAGGAGTGGTGAGGGCTTCTCTAAGATTAGATAGTCAAGGTCTCCCTACTATTAGAACTCATATTGTACAGGACTAGCTCTTGATTGAGTTTTCATCAGCGCTTGTGTCTTTTGCCTATAACTTTGTATATCCCTTCTTTCTTCATAAATAAAAAGATTCTCTTGGCCTAAAAAAAAAAAGAAATCAAAGCAACTTCTGAACTTGTTTCAATATACTTATAATTGCCAAGTATTACTAGACAAATCAAGCACCAACTACAAAGAATGTTAGAGTGATAAACATCTCGTTGACATATTGTAGTAGGGTAAAGTGTATTTATTTTTGGTGTGTTTTAGAAGTATTTTTACTAGTAATTAGTGCATTATTTCAGAACTTTGTTTTGCTTAAGAAAGTTACATTTCTATGGGTAAGTGATTGTGTTTAATCTTACTTTATAAATACTTGAGAAATGAGCCTCATTTTCAACAAAATTCAAAGATGATTGGATGAGAATGAAGAGGAATTCATGTTGATTCTCAATATCTTTGAAGTTCCAAAGAAGTTAGTTCAACTTCGTGCAAAGCACAGAACCTAAAAAAAGAAGTGTGAAAATGCTCATTGAATCTGATTAAAGCAGTTGGAATGTCTTTAGTGCCAGTAGCACAGCCAGTTAAAACTAGAAATTGAACAAAACATGAAGGACATGAAGGAGTAGATAGAATCAGCGTGGCTATGTCACATTTGGTTCTTGAGGTGACAGAGTTTAGAGGTGCCTTTTGGGTTTATTGTTCACATTTTACTCTTTATTTTTTAGCATCAAGGCCTTTTTACATATATGGGAGGTTAGTAATTTTGGAGAGAACTTTTGGAAAGAAGTTAAGTGATTGTCTTTTAAGCAAAACCCTAACAGCCACCTATCAAGAAAATCCTAATGCTTGAAGAAGAGTAGCAACATTTGCTTTTGTGAGTTTTGGTGTTCAAGTGAAGGTTCAAGTGGAAGATAAAGAATCTGCATGCACATTTTCATTTCGTGGATTTTGTGAATATCATCTCTTTCTCTTTTCTTCTTATGGTACTCTTTGCTGATTTCGGAAGTTTATGGTTGTGTTGTGACTCTTATTCTTTAGAAAGATGGGACTATAGTTTTAATCCTAAGGTTAAGTATGAATTTATTGTATTAGGGATATTGAACTCATGATGGTTGGTTTGTTATGTTGTTACTTGTTCGTCCTTGAATCTGGTATTATATTTGTAGTTGTCTTGTGAGAACCTAACAATTCAAAATGTTTTTCATATTTTCTACCTTGGATTTTTGTTAAGTTTTAGTGATTGGAAAATGATTTACAAGTTTTATTACTTTTGTTTTCCCATTTTTGCAAGAAATTGGTCAAGGGTTTAATTTGGCCTATACAAGAATTTGTGAGATAATACCCTAATAAATTTAAATTTTTCATGACACAAATATTTTTGCATATCTATAATTGCATTAACTATCGACTCATATGAATGTGCATGGATATATTAATATTAGGATTTTCATTCGAGTGCCGGTAAGTTGAACTGTAGTGAATAGTGATCGAGTGAATAATAAGTTGAAGATGCAAATTATTGATTGGAGTTTAAAAAGGAGTTAGTGGACAAGAGATTATTAGACATAAGTTAATTAAGAATTACAAAACTTCCCAGGATAAAACCCGAGACTAAACTTAAGTTACGACAAATTATTGGCGGGACCCAAAACACTAGCAAGAGTTGACTTCACTTGCTTTATTAAAGAGAGTTTTATCATTGTCTTGCCATTTCTTTCAAGAGCAAGAAAGAGAGAGAGGGCCGAGAGCAAGGGGGAGAGAGAGAGAGAGAGAACAACCGTCTTGCTTCCATTTTAATCAATCTAAGTGAAGATCATCTACCTAAAAGACCTCCTCAAATCCGCTACCTAAAGGTTGGATTTTTAACACACCCAACTCTTGATTATTAACAAAACTTCCTAGATCTACTTAGATCTAACTAAAATAAATGCAAGAATCACTAGGGAGAACTTTTACCTTCCTCCAAACAACACACCCATAAGTACAAGTTCAAGAATCTTTAAATCTTCCACCTCCCAACCTCCTACACCAAACTTGAAGTTGCTACAAGATGTGACTTGAAGTGGGCAAGATTGGGTTGCAAGATCGGAGCCAAGAAAATATTGTGTTTTGTTCTAAATGTCACGTACCTTTTTTCACTTGATTGCCGAAATCTCCTTGCAATATCCATCATTGTTCTTGGCATTCCTTTGAATATTCATCTTGTGAATTGTGAAGTTCTTGTGAAGGCCAAAATTTTCTTACTTATTTGATCCAAAATTGAGACCAAGAAAATCACACAATTGTTATTGGGAAGTTCCTAAAAAGGAGTCCAAGAAAAGAAAAGATCCCAATTTTGATTGAAAAAGATTTCCCAAATCTTCTTGGATTAGGATTTTCTATATTTAAAAGGAATGAGGACTGAATCTGAACACACCGCTTTCACACCTAATTTGTATTCATACATTAAAGATTGCCCAAACTGATTTGATTGATATTTGAAAGGACGAACTGAGTGCAAACAACCTCGTCACCCTAACCACCATTACTTTTGCATTCACACCTTTAAACCTTTACTTTCTCTGTCCTCATTTGAATTTCAAAGTACAAATTCTAGATTTCTAGAATTTGTAAATTTCTTCTTTGTGTCTTATTAGTGTGTGTTAATTCCAAAAAAAAAAACCGAATTTTTTTTGAAAAGTCTGTTGAAATTTTGAGTTATTAATTCTTGAATTTTTTCAAGAGTTAAGTTCCTTTAAGAACTTTGGGAAGGAAATGAGGAGAAAGTGTCTCTTTTACTTGAGAGAAACACGAGAACCTTTGAGGTAGACTAGGCTATACTTGTTTTTCTTTACAGAATTCTCAACATGTTTCAAGAGAGAAAACACCAACCCTCGATGTTCAAATAAACTTTTGCTCCAAGCCATTTGACAAAACGGAGAAACATGAGTATATCATGGGACAAGTTATCAGATAGGCTGGCTGCACTCGAGATGAGTGTCCGGAGATACACCTGTGGCATCAACAACCGTGATGATGATCATGATGCCGATGCGATGAGGTACCAATCAAACGCATCTAGGAGAAGTCAAAGGGGAGCAAGGGATGGTGAATTAGACCTAGGAGGTCCGACGTGACAACCTTGGTTCAATCAAAACCAAAATACCTACATTTCATGGAAAGAATGATCCTGAAGCCTACTTGGATTGGGTCAGGAGGATTGAACAAGTGTTTGAAATTCACAACTATTCTGAGGAAAAGAAGGTAAAACTAGTAGCCGTTGAATTTCAGGACTATACCTATATGGTGGGAACAAGTATGTGCCACGAGAAGGAGAAATCGGGATCCACAGATAGACACTTGGGCCGAAATGAAACAAGTGATGAGGAAACGATTTGTACATTTCCATTATACCACGAATTTGTACAATCATCTCCAACGACTCACTCAAGGATCAAAATCGGTCAATGAATATTACAAGCAAATGGAGGTGGCAATGATCCGGGCTAATCTACAAGAAAATCCAAAAGCGACCATGGCACGATTTCTCAATGGACTAAATCCTGAGATAAGGAAGAAAGTTGAGCTCCAAGATCATTATGAGCTTCAACAAATGGTGTCTTATGCAGAAAAGGTGGAAAGACAAGTTGTGTCCACCAAAGCACCTGTGGACCTAACCACTACAACCCCTACCCCTCCGTGGAGAAGAACTCATTTCCAGCATCTAGTACTTGGCCAAGGCAAGGTAATAGAGAAAGGGAGAGCAAGTAATCATCCAGCTCCGTTGCCACATCTTCAAAAACATTTCCAAGGCCAAATGTACCAAAGCCAAGTGCATCCCCAAATGCCTTGACTAACCAACCAAAGCAATGCTTCAAATGCAAGGGAATTGGCCACCTAATGGCTCAATGCCCTAATCAGAGCATTATGTATATGAACGAGAAAGGAGTATGGCTAAGTGAAGATGAGGAGGAGTATGCGGATATGCCACCACTGGTTGAGGAGGACACCAAAGAGGAGGAACTGGTCGAAGTGGAGGAAGAACCAGTCGCACGAACCATGGTGACCATGAGAGTGCTTAACGCACAAGCTCAAGAAGATGACCTCCAACGCACCAACATCTTCCACACAAGATGCAAAATTGGAGATGAGGTATGCCTTATGATCATTGATAGTGATTCATGCACAAATTGTGTATCTGCTGACTTTGTTGAGCAAAGGAATATCCCATGGACTTACCACCCTAAGCCCTATAGACTATCTTGGTTGAATAATAGGAGGGAAGTTAAGGTAAATAAATAAGCTTTGATCACCTTTTCTATTGGTAGATACAAGGACCAAGTTCTATGTGATGTAATTCCTATGCATGCTAGTCATGTATTGTTAGGGCGTCCCTGGGAGTATGATAGGCAAGCTGACCATTGGACTAACTAACAAGTATACATTCACTATGGATAAGTTCAAATTCACGCTTTCACTATTGACCCCTACACAAGTGTATGAAGAACAATTGCACTTGAGAAAAGAAAGAGAGAAGAGACAATAGAGTGAGGGAAAAAAAAAGCCAAAAGAGGGGGAAAATGAGAGAAAAGAAAAGAGGGAAGAAATCGTACAAAGAGGGAAAAAAATTGAGTGGAAAGAAAGTTAGTGAGGTAGAGAAGAAAAAGAGCTTTTATGCAAGCGTGTGTGAGGTAGATAGGGTTTTAAATGCACAAAGTCTTCTCTTAGTACTCATGTACAGAGAAGCTGATTATTACTCTTTTCACACACTTGGCATAACAGATTCTCTCCCTAGTACGATCTACTCTCTTTTGCAAGAATTTCAAGATGTGTTTCCGGAGAAACTACCTAAGGGATTGCCTCCTATTGGAGGCATTGAACATTAAATCGACTTTGTTCCCGGAGCAATCTTACTAAATCGACCAGTCTATAGAGCCAATCCTGAGGAGACAAAGGAAATACAACGGCAAGTCGATTCCCTCCTTGAGAAAAAGATCAGGTGTGTGAGTCTCTTAGTCCCTGTACTGTACCAATTATTCTTGTACCCAAGAAAGAGGAAACTTGGAGAATGTGTACTGATTGTCGTGCAATTCATAAAATAACTGTTAAATATTGTCATCCTATCCCTAGGTTAGATGATATGTTAGAAGAATTGCATGGGGCAATCATTTTTACAAAGATTGATCTTAGGTCAAGTTATCATCAAATAAGAATAAAAGAGGGAGACGAATGGAAAACAGCCTTTAAAACAAAGTATGGTCTCTATGAGTGGCTTGTGATGCCTTTTGGCTTAACAAATGCTCCTAGTACTTTTATGCAATTGATGAATCATGTTTTTAGGCATTTTCTTGAAAAATTCGTTGTTGTCTATTTTGAAGATATTTTAATCTACAGCAAGTCCTTAGAGGAGCATGTTGAACATCTAAGATTAGTTCTAAGTGCCTTGCGTAAAAATTGACTTTTTGCTAATGTTGACAAATGTATCTTTTGTACTAATGAAGTTAATTTTCTTGGTTATATTGTGAGTGCTAATGGTATAAGTGTTGATCCAGCAAAATTCAAGGCCATTTTAGATTGGCCAACCCCAACAAACATCTCTCAGGTAAGGTCTTTTCATGGTCTTGCAAGTTTCTATAGGAGATTTGTTAAAGACTTTAGTTCTATTGCTGCACCTTTGAATGAGATAGTTAAAAAGAATGTGGGATTTCAATGGGGCAAAGATCAAGAGGCTGCATTTAATAAGCTTAAGAATTTGTTGACTTCTGCACCTGTTCTTGCTTTGCCTAATTTTGACTTAACTTTTGAAGTTGAGTGTGATGCTAGTGGAATAGGGATCGGGGCTATTTTGACTCAAAATAACTGACCCTTGGCATATTTTAGTGAGAAACTGAGTGGGGGAGCTCTTAATTACCCTACCTATGACAAAGAGCTATATGCTGTGGTAAGAACTCTTGAGGTATGGCAGCATTATCTCATGCCTAAGGAATTTGTGATCCATACTGACCATGAATCTATTAAATTCCTTAAAGGTCAAGGTAAGTTGCATAAAAGGCATGCTAAATCGTTTGCATTCATTGATTTGTTCCCTTATATCATTAAGTATAAGAAGGGAAAGGACAATGTTGTAGTTGATGCATTGTCTAGGAGATATACTTTGATCACTAACATGAGCATTAAGCTACTTGGTTTTGAGCACATTAAAGAATTGTATGAGAATGATGTTGACTTTTTCAATGTGTTTAAAGCTTGTGAGCATGCTGCATTTCCCAAGCTGGATTCTTGTTTAAGGGAAATCGCCTATGTATTCCCAATTGCTCACTTAGGGAATTACTTGTGAGAGAAGCCCATGGGGGAGGATTAATGGGACATTTTGGCATAGACAAAACACTTAACATCTTGCACGAGCACTTTTATTGGCCTAACATGAGTCATGATGTTACTAATATTTGTGAAAAATGTTTGAATTGTAAGCAGGCTAAATCACGGAGTAACCCTCATAGATTGTACACTCCGCTACCCGTACCTCATGTTCCTTGGACGGATTTATCCATGGATTTTGTACTTGAGTTGCCAAGATCTTCTAGAGGTATGGACAGTGTATTTGTTGTGGTGGATCGGTTTTATAAAATGGTACATTTTATTCCTTGTAGGAAAACAAGTGATGCGCACCACATTGCTGAATTGTTTTTCAAGGAAGTAGTGAGACTGCATGGAGTGCCACGCACAATCGTGAGTGACCGGGATGTTAAGTTTCTTAGCTACTTTTGGAAGTCACTTTGGGGTAAGTTGGGTACCAAACTTTTGTTCTCCACATCTAGTCATCCTCAAACGGATGGTCAAATGGAGGTAACTAATCGTACCCTGGTGCTTTACTTAGAGCTATTATCCAAAGGAATTTAAAAAGGTGGGAAGAGTGTTTACCTATTGCTGAATTTGCCTATAATTGCACTACACACTCCACCACTGGCTATTTTCCTTCTGAGATTGTATATGGTTTTCAACCCCTAATGCCTTTAGATCTTTCACCTATTCCTGTTAATGAGTGTTTAAGTGTAGATGGAGTCAAAAAGGTTGAGGCTATAAGAAATTTGCATGAACGAGTCCGCGCACAAATTGAGAAGAATAATATGCAATATGCACAACATGCTAATAAAGGAAGGAAGCATGTTGTATTTGAACCTGGTGATTGGGTTTGGGTACATATGCGGAAGGAACTGTTTCCCGCATCTCGGAGGACGAAATTACATCCTCGAGGAGATGGACCGTTTCGTATGTTACAAAGAATCAATGACAGTGCCTACAAGCTGGAGTTTCCAAGTGAGTATGGCATTAGTGCATCTTTTAACGTCTCTGACCTTTCTCCTTTTGATTTTGATACAGACCTTGACGATTCGAGGATGAATCTTTTCGAGGAGAGAGGGAATGATGAGGATAATGGGATTCGATCAGCGTCAACGTGATCCATTAGCCGGTATTGATGGTCCAATGACATGTTCAAGAGCTAAGCGTGTGAAGGATGCTTTACAATCCTTAATAATCCACCAAGCCAACAAGGAGCAAGCCAAGTTTGACGAGTTAGAGGAGTATGACGTTAATCTGCTCACTTGTACGTTTGAAGTGAAGGAATGATCTTGACTGACGTGGGCACACCTTACAACTGCAAGTCTTCTGCTCACCACATATTTACTGTGTCAGATTTAAGGTATGGGCACGCCTTACAACCGCAAGTCTTCTGGTCGCATAATTACTATGTCAGATTTAAGGCGTGGGCACACCTTACGACCACAAGTCTTCTAGTCACATTCCCAGTTTCATTAGGATTTTTAGTTTTTTTTAGCAAGTCCAAGTAGCATTAGGGTTTGTCTTGTAAAGCTTATAAATAGCCACTCTTATGACTATTTTTGGGGACGATTTTTGACATAATACAAGTGAGAAATTTTCCTTCAAGTTCTTGATTGAACTTCTCTTGAATTCTTGAGTTCTTAACTTGGGATTTTCAAAGTAGACTTTAACGATTAGCCTTGTTCTCTAATCGTGGTGTCTCTTCTTCCATTCATATTTGCTTGAGGTTGCTAAATCCCTTTGTGGGTTAAGAGGTCTTGGGTTCATAAGAACAAAACTAGTTCAGTTTCCATTGAAGAGAAAAGATCTACTCTGATATTTTTTGTGTTGGGAGGTTCTAGGAGGGTCTGCCCCTAGAGTTGTTCATCAGAGGCTTTTGCGAAAATTTCAGAAATGTATCAACAAGAAAAACAAGAAACTCTCTCCAATAAAACTTCAAGATTTTGACTCAAATTCAACACACAAATATAGCTTAATGTTTTAGCAAAAGTATTTAGCAAAATCATGTCAAAATACCAAACAAAAGCAAGAAAAGAAAGCTACGATTTTTTTGGCGAATATTGCAGAATTTCTAGCCAACAAAACAGTGAAAAAGGTGAGGTTTTCACCTCTTAAACCTCATCATTTTTCACCCAAATTCATCAAACAATTGGTAGGCATAAATTCAAACCCTAAGATCTCACATATATCACACCCGACATTTCATCCATTTGCCACTTAAAGACGTCAATTCTACCCGGATTGAACATATAAAGGAGGGCGAAGGTTTAACAACATTAGTTGAGTAAAAGTTCATTTAAACAACCCATAAAATTGGGGAAAAAGTGAGGCAAAAATCCAGTCCAAACTCAAGTCGACAAAGTAGAAATTTCCAACATTGACAACCCAAGAAGTTTAATCCTTTTCACCACTTAAACATCATCACTTTGGTCCAAAACCAATATATATCTAAGTGTGGAAGTTTAGGAAAGTTTATTGAGCAAACTTTCAGCAAAACCAACCTCAAAATTTTGAAAATCAAAGCCCCAAATATGACCCAAAATTCAGATAGCATGCTGTCCAAAATTTTCAACAAAATAGGGGTTCAAAACTTTCCCCTTCTTACTTCTAAAAATGAAAAATTTTTGCTTAACTCACCCACACATTCAATGGTTACCATCTAACAATGTTTATTGAGCTAAATTTCACCAAGAATCACCAAAAATTTTTGAAAACAAAGGCTGGAAAAGAGACAAGAAATTTTGGCCAACAAGCTTTGAGATTTTCACCAAAATTTTCTCATCAAATTCCACCCATAAAAATATAACTTCAAGAATCCATAATACACACCATCCATCACAAGAACACATAAAGATTCCTCAAGTCCTCTACCTAGAGCTCACCTTAAGTCATCTTGTGATAGCCCCACCTCCCCCAAGGGCGAACCAAAGGGTTCAGCGGACCGCTTGCCCAACTCTCGCCGGGACTCACTAGCTCAAATAACTTAATTATCAATTCTACCCATCTCAATATAACTAACTTCACATTTCAAACCAACTTCTTAAAAGAACTAAAATTCAACTTACATTTCCAAAATAAATTTCAGGTACAAAAATACATACAAAAGCTGAATTTACAAATCCCAATAATTTCAACCGAATTTCATTAGTATTAACTCCAAGTACTACCAACCATCAAATGCTCAAATCAAAACAACCTTATACAAAAGAGCGGAAATCCTACGAAAGAAACTAAGATCCGCGGTTAGCGAACTCTGCTTCAAAACCTGTTAAGGAAAACAAATCTTATGGGGTGCGTAAAGCTCAGTGAGGCTAAGAAAATATGCAAGCATGCAAGATCAAGAAACATACACTTTTGTTAAACAAGATAAGTAACCAAAACTTTTAGGCAAGAAAGCAAGCACATTAAATAAAGGATACAGGGGCTTTTAGGAGCCAAGTTCCATGAAGCTTGATCACATTCCTGTAGTTGACACTCTGTCAACTTTCATAATTACCATGTAGAACTCCAATTGTCATCCATCTCCTTCCATCGATTCACCCTCCAACCAGGCCCACTCGTCAAAATAGAAAATTTGGTAATACTCGAGTATACCCAGGTAAGTAGTCGGTGAGCACACTCCAACCGATGAAAATATGTGAAGATTCATGGCTCACCAATCCCTCAGCCAAGCCCTTGCCGGCCCGAGGTGAAAGGTTTACCAAAGAGTTTTGGACGTCCCCATTAAATTCAGGTATCAAGTAGGATGATGAGACAACACTCAATCATCAATCAAGTACAAGTACAGGTTTAGGCAAGTCACTACAAGTATAGCAAGTACAAGCAAGCATGTTCATTTCAAGTAAGAGAGGTCGGATGAGATAAAGTACACGTCCGGCTCGACAAGTATAATAATACGATCAATTTAAGCATGTAACAGGTCAAGCAAGTCAACAAATCATGCACTTGACACTCACCAATAATCGAGAGCAAGTGAGAAAAATTCAGGAGATCAAACAAGCTTCTTGGTGTCCACGTGATCACCTGAGAGATGAAAATCAAAATTACCTAAATATACATTCAAGGTCAATTTTCAAATAATTAAGCTTTTCGATTCCAAATTAAAAGGAATCTCATAAAATTGGAAAATCCATTTTCCAAAATTGGAATGGTGTACAAACACTCAAAAGATTACGCCTGAAAACCAGGAAATGTTTCCAAGGCATTTTTAAGCTTTCGTCGCCTCCTTGGAGAAATTTCAGTTTTGCGCGATGTTCTTTGAAAAATCATAACTTGAGTTCTATAAGTCCAAAAATAACAAATATTATACCGTTGGAAAATAGACTCAATGAACTAAAACTATAGAGAAGACACTCATACAAGATTCAGATCATAAACCAGTCAAATTTCAGTTGGAAGTTACTGCAATAATGAAAACAGGGCATAACAGTCATGGTTTTCAGCAAACTTTGAAAATTTTCCAAAATTCACAGAAATCGAATTGGCCCTTGAAATTTATACCACTTAAAGAACTTCAAGTCTAGTTTCAAACACCACTAACGGCACTCAATTCTAACTCTCAAATAAGAAAATATAGTTGTCCAAATAGAGCAGGTTCATAATTCCTGATTTTCTGAAATTCCACTTTTGCAGGGCAGATTTAGGGCATCATTTGGATGAGAATTCTTACTCAAAAATCACCAAATTTTGCAGGAATAAACCTCAGTATGTGAACTACATTTGTACCAAAATTTAGCTAAAAAATCGCACGGGAAGGCTGTGATCAACATGACTAAAACAGGCCAGCATAAAACAGTGAAAATTTTTTTCAGATTTGGCTTCTTCTTTTCATGCGATTTTACCACACCAAGAGGAATGATTTTTGCAACGAAATTTACACACATATAGCCCAACATTTCAGCTCTCAAAACAGCCAAGAAACTCACAAAAATATGCAGCTAAAACAGGGCTAAGAAATTCAAAAAGAAACCGGCAGCATGCACCTTCTTCCTCCCTCGATTTTCCTTCCTCCTTTCTTTCTAGCTTTCCAACTTGATGAACTCAATACAAATTCATTCCATCACACATACACATATCATAACACCTCATCAACAAGAAAGGTGGGAGTTCATAGAGCCCACCTCAACAACCCAAATCCAACAGTAATCTAGCAAATGAAGCTATGAACTACTAAGATAAACAACCCATTAGAAGCAAGAGATGATTGAAGGTGATTACCTCTCTTCCAATATGCAAGAAGCCCCAAGTTGAGTGTGTCCAAGAGCCACCAAAACCACCAAGATCTCCCTCCTAAAGCTCGGGTTTTCTTCACTAGTCAAAGGCCTTCAAGATGCAAGAGAAGGGAAGGAAGATAGAGCAAGCTTTGGCCAAGATTTTTAGAAAGAATTTGGGGCTTCTTGAGAGCAAAATGAAAACTCTTCTTGAGAGAAAATGGGGAAGAATGGCCGGCCAAAAGGAATGGAGAAGAAGAAGAATGAGTGGTGGTGGTTAAGTTGACTTTTGAGGCTTTGTTGGAAAAAATAAAGGAAAAGAAAGAAAGGCTACCAATTTGACATAAAACCTCTCTTTTTGTAGCGTCGGGATTAATTCGCGCAACTCGGCACTACAAATCCAGTTTCTCTCATTTATATACTTCGAACTTATGTCACTCTCAGTCCAAATGTTTGTCTCGAAAAATGTGCATTTTTTCATTTTTCACAATTGAGCGGTAGAATAATTAAATTGAAGGTTAAACAAGAATTTTAAAATAAAATGAGGTAATGTATGGTGTAAATGCAATTAAAATGATTTAAATAAATTATTCAGAGAAAATAAATAAATGATTAAATAAATAGGTCAGATAAAAATAAATTTTCGGGTTCTCACACATCTAACTAAAGTTAGGGTTTTTGAACAACCCATCACCAAATCTTGTTTAAACAACCAAAGACTACTTAGATCTACCAAGGATCTAACAAGATAAGTAGGTTTTAGCTTATTACCTTCTTCCAAGCAAAACCCTAGAAGATGAAGTCCAAGATTTCTTCCAAATCCTCCACTAATCAACCTTTTTCTTACAAGATTAGACAAGATCCAAGGTGTGTTTGTAGTTGGGAAGCTTGATTGCAATGTTGGAGTCAAGAAATGGAGAACTTTTTCTCTTCCCCTTCCTTGAGGGAGAGTTCGGCCATGACAGAGAAATGGGAGGAAAAAGAGAGTGAAAAGAAAGAGAGAGAAAGAAGAGAGGGAAGGGTTTGAGAAAAATGGAATTTTTTCTCCCTGCCTTTCCCCTCTCAAAGTTGGCCTCCCCTACCAAGGAGAAAATGAAGTTGTTTCAAGACAACGTGGTGTGTTGGAGACGATTGGTAGGTGGGAGTTTGAATACTTGATGGAGGTCGCGGCACTTGTCAAAATTGTGTGGTGAATTTCTTCCATATCCCTCAATTCTTTACTTATCCCTTACTAACCTTAATTTCCAAAATTCCTTTTCACTAAAACCCCACTTTTCACTAATGTTTTATCATACGTTTCACTAAAAGTCACATTTATCCCTCTCATGAACTCTCACATGCAACAAGTAATAAAATCATTAAGACTAAAACCGTTATCAAATCTTTAAACAGGTAAATGAGTAAACGAGATATAGTTCAGTTAGATTGAGAAAAAATGAAATAGTTTATTTATTTATTTATTATTACTATATATATTCTGGGTCCTTACAGTGTTAGTTTCAATATTCACGACTGTATTATACATAAGATTTCTAATAGGGCCATGTTTGTGGGCCCCTACCTGGTCGGCTTACATGATATTATTTTAAATATATTTTTAATGTCCAATATATTGATCATACGGTTGTTATGGTGACATGTGGATGGATTTGGATTGTTGAATGGAATATGGTCATGTACTTTAAATTTCAATCACGTGAATCATCATGATTGCAATTTTGAATAAATATGTTTTAATTGATGGACTGTGAGCTGCAGTCTCAGTTATTTAATAAATTCTATTAATACACCTTTTTTTAAATAATTGTAAACTATAATTAGATGGTGTATAGTTTCTATTTAAAGGCATTCATGACTATGATAGTTATTTAAGAGCATTCAACTGGTCTAGACATATGCACATTATATATTATACCCACAATTTTAGAGGTCAAAAATACTGGATAGCCTCTATTAAGAGATCATATAGCTCTCAAAATTAGAGGGTGTCATTTTTTGATGTGCTAATTATATTATCTAGGAGCCTTTATAAATGTCAAGGGCATTTCATCTGGATGTTGTGCTTGTAAGAAACAAATGGATAATTTCCATAGCAAATCAGAAAAATTGAAAGAGGGTGCTATATTTCAAATACAATATATCAGGTATCCAACTCCTGATTCATCAATCAATTAGTGGCATAGCTACAAGATAAAATTGGCATCCATTTACTTATGATGGATATCAAATGGACGTTCAAAATAATGTTATGTAGATTGACAAGAATGGGAATCCATTTACACAACTCTATTAAAAATCTTATATATAATAAGGCCATACATAATGAAACTAATACTAGCACCACAAATATACAGAGGATGGAAATGTAAGTACTCACATATTTTGGTGTCAAATCCTGTAACCCGATGTGAGTTCTTATTTATCAAAATGTCATTTGTTTGAAATACCTATGAATATCCATAAAACAATTTGTGTAACCAATGATTACCTACTTAATAACTTTATAAATGTTATATAATTTATTTGCAAAGTTTACAATATAACCTATTATATTAATTATGCGTATATTTGTGCATTACATTTAGCAATTCAATATTATTAACAATTCTTATACATTTACATAATATTTTATATTATACCTAAACATTTAAGATGCCCATGAATCTTAATATGTAATTGCATATTTTCTAATTTATTTAATTCAAATTTAAAATACTGTAAACATGCTTTGACCTGTAAATACATTTCCATTTACTTCAGTTAGAGCATTCAATACCAATTTTTCAACATCTTCTTCTATGATATCATCTTTCTCAAACAAATATTTTCATTTTCTTTTTACATAGCCATATCCCGCCTTACCTATTCAACCGTCATGGAAGATAATGCAACAGCCATCATTGAAACTAAAGCCTCTATCTTGTCAATCCAAATAATATTATTTTAAACATTCATTTGATGTCTATGTATTTTGATCAGGTAGCTGTTATAGTGCCACGAGGATGGATTTGGATCATTGAATGAGGTATGATCGTGTACGCTATTTGTTGATCGCTTGAATCATCATGATTGCAATTCTAAATTAAATATGCTTTAATTGGTGAACTGGGAACTGTGGTCTTAATTATTTGACAAACTATATTATTCAACTTGTTTGTAAATAATTATAAATTACAATTTGATGGCATATAGTTACTATTTAAAGGCATTGAAGATTACAGTAGATATTTAAGGGTATTCAACTAGTTTATAACACATGCATATTAGTTACTATACCTCCAATTTAAGAGGTCGAAATACTGGATAACCGGTGTTATGAGATTATAAAGCTCTCTGACATGGATTAGGCTTTCAAGTTATACAACCTAACTATTTTTTACTACAACTATCCAGGTCAATTACAAAATTACACTATTATCTAAAATAATTAACAAACTCAAGTTAGCAAAAAATAAAATTACTTTTGAAACCATTAAAATTTAAAAAAAGAATGAAAATAATTGCTTAAATGACAATCGAAGAAAACTATCGCTATTGTAATCCCTAATTTGATTGTATACAAATTAACTTGATTGATTTAGTTATTACGATATTACACATTAAAGATTTGACTTCCAATTATTATTGATTGCTACTGTCACAATTGATCAATTTACGTACATTTAGTCTCATTTGTGCTCATGGTTAAATGATTCGCATTTGTTAATGAGATCTATGATGTTGTTAAATAGTTCTCCTAAATATATTTTCTACTATTATAAATCTAGTATTTAGATTTCAAGAATCTCAATTGCATATTGTTAGTCAATTATCATTTTCAATAATAGATATGATGATCTGTAATTCGTGACTAGACATATGACAGCCCCTCCTCCCCTTAAGATGAACCAACGGGTTTGGCGGACTGCCTGCTCAGTTCTCGTTAGGATTCACTACAGTTCTTCAATCAGATTACAAATCTCAATTCAAGATCTCCAAAATAATAATTATATTTCCAACTAATCCAAATACACTAAAATACAATAGTCCAAGATTACAAATAGTACAAGAGATAATCCTGCTAGTCACACTAAGAAAGATCACAACACATGCTTTCCTTTGTCTCGAGCCGTGTGGAGGAAAATAAAATATTCTGGGGTGAGTTAGAAATTCAGTGAGTGTCTAGTGAAAACAAGAAAATTCACATTTTATCAAATTCATGGACATTTCAATTAAATAGTATTTTGTAAAATATTTGAGTCTTTAAAAGAATAACGTATAAGTCGAGAATATGGTCACATATTCACATTGAAAGTATTTAAGAATCTTTTCATTTAAAAGGATACAAGAAACAGTAATTCCTTAAACAATCGTTCCATAAACACTTAATTTAACAAACAAAATGCAGTAAATAATAATTCAATGAACATTAATTCAATAAACATTTAGTTCAAATATTGAAAGGATACGGTGTCCTTTGGGAGCAATTGCAGTCCATCTCATCAGTCAATCAACCCCTTCTCCTCTTTATATCTTCCAGTGGTAATACTTGAGTACACCGTAATCAGTGCCTTAAGTTACCAATCCCACCCGACTGAGTTCGTTTCTGGCTCGGATGGGCTGGCAATAAAGGGGAAAAGGCCTTGTTCAACCAATGTGTTAGGGTACACATGGCCTACAGTCATGCACAAGTAATTCGAACATTGATAAATAGCTATCAACCATTTTTGGAAGCGAGGGACAACTAACAATCAATTTTAACCTTCAAGCCCCTTAAGAGAGTGTAATAAAGTATACACTCACCTTCATGAGCGAGGGACCCTTAACGGTCAGCATCCTCACCTCAAGTCTCGTTAGAAATGAGGAACAAGTTTTATTTAAAACAAAATGTAATAGCTTAATAGAACACATTTAGTAATAAAATACTTTCAAATCAAGATAAGTAAAATACCAATCCAAATACTCACTTATAACGATTGAAATTAACAGTTAAAGTTCACTTTGCATAGAAGCACCAGTATATATTTAAATATGCCCAATCAATCAATTAAGCACCCAATCAAATCATGGAAACATTTAAGCACAACTAGCAATAAGGAACACTCACAAATCCTTCATAACTTATTTCACTTGTAAAAGCATTTTACTTGGAAATAGTGGTGAATCATTTCTTTGCAAATATGAGTCGACTAAATTATTTCATAAGTCATTTTCAAATAGTAGTAAAATATTTGATTTAAAAATGGATTGGAACCCTCACCAAGTTTTGCATCCTTCCACATCAATCCCTAATCACCAATTAACCTTCCTGGCATATTCAAATCCTGAAATGAAACATAATATAACAAGATTTTCACTAATTTCCAATCCACAAGAAACAAGAAATGTTCACTTCAGTATCTGATTCAACATTTCCATCTTTAATTCTTCAAATTTAGTATCCAAACTCACAAGGCTTTTAGTTCAAGTCAAGGGAACTGACTATAAGCATGCTAGGGCAGTGGTTCGAGTGTCAAGTGAAGCAACAAATGTTATTTTAAACCAAGAAAGGTTAATTAAACCAAGGAAAGTGTGGAAAACAAGCTACAAAAGTTCAACTTGGTTTAAGCTTCAAAACTGAAAATTTCACTATCAGTTCCCCTTGCGCAGTCGTGGGAAAATGGCTATAACTTGTTATAGAAAAGTTGAAATCGAGTGCCGTCAATGGCGTTTAAAATTAGACTTGAAGGGTTTTCCAACGGTATAAAATTCACCCTGATGAGGATAATAGGACACGTCAGCATCAACGTGATCCATTAACCGGTATTGATGGTCCAATGACATGTTCAAGAGTTAAGCGTGTGAAGGATGCTTTACAATCCTTAATAATCCACCAAGCCAACAAGGAGCAAGCCAAGCTTGACGAGTTAGAGGAGTATGACATCAATCTGCTCACTTGTACGTTTGAAATAAAGGAATGATCTTGACTGACGTGGGCACGCTTTATAACTGCAAGTCTTCTGCTCACATATTTACTGTGTCAGATTTAAGGCGTGGGCACGCCTTACAACCGCAAGTCTTTTGGTCGCATAATTACTATGTCAGATTTAAGGCGTGGGCACGCCTTACGACCACAAGTCTTCTGGTCACATTCCTAGTTTCATTAGGATTTTTAGTTTTTTTTAGCAAGTCCAAGTAGTATTAGGGTTTGTCTTGTAAGGCTTATAAATAGCCACTCTTATGACTATTTTTGGGACGATTTTTGACATAATACAAGTGAGAAATTTTCCTTCAAGTTCTTGATTGAACTTCTCTTGAATTCTTGAATTCTTAACTTGGGATTTTCAAAGTAGACTTTAGCGATTAGCCTTGTTCTCTAATCATGGTGTCTCTTCTTCCATTCATATTTTATCCCTTTGTGGGTTTAGAGGTCTTGGGTTCATAAGAACAAAACTAGTTCAATTTCCATTGAAGAGAAAAGATCCACTCTGATATTCTTTGTGTTGGGAGGTTCTAGGAGGCTCTGCCCCTAGGGTTGCTCATCAGCCTCTGCCCAGTTTTAGTATATTGACCATAACTTGGTCTAGGAAAATCAAAACTGAGTTTTGTTTGTTGCGTTTAAAACTAGACTCAAAGATATTTCAATGTTATAAATTTTAGGGCCTGGTTCACCTTTTATCAATACCGGAAAATTTGCAAAATTGGGTGAAAAGCCAAACTTGTTCTATTTTATGCTTTTGTTAGAACAGTGTATTGGACCTAAAATTTGACTTGCTTATGAGCTGAATTTCACAAAATTTCTTCTATATATTTCTAGTCTTTTGAGTCTATTTTCCAAGGGTGTAAGTTTTATAATTTTTTGACCTATCATGTTTTGTTTTTCTCCAAAGAATGTCGCCAGTGCTGAAAACTTGGACTGTTTTGGACAATTTTATGTCCGAATTTGTAGCTATAAACAAGGCATTTTGTCCTGTATTTTCCTTGAACCTTTGGTCTAGCATGTATTTGGTTTTATTTCCTTGATTTGAACTAGAAACCTTGTGATTTTGGAAGTTATTTTGCTTGCCTCTTGTGACTTGGATTAGTGGACCATAATGTCCTCTATTTGCTTGATCTTAGGACTTGGAGGTGAACAGGGAAGTGACTTGGTGATTGATGTGTAACATTTGTTTTACTTTGGTGAAGTGAGTGTTCCATGTATGTTATTTACCTTGACTTCAAATGTGATGTGAACATGTGATATGAAGAACTCGTGATTTGGAAATGTGAATTTGATGTATTTGCTTGTCGAATGGGGTGGTGCATACTTTATCACACTTAATCTTTTTTCGATTGGAATCATGCGTTATATGTGAACTAGTGATGTGTTTGAATTTGTTGTGATGTCATTTGGGTTGTTATACCCTCGACTACTTGTGATTTGTGCATGTTTGAATTTTGAGAATTCCTGAGACCTATCGGTAAGTCAATCAAATCACAGCCAACTGTGAGATCCTGGTCGATGAGATTTGACGAACCATGGGGTAATGTTTTGCGTTCACTGGACTTTGCGTATGGACTTGTTCACTTGAGTAAAATCTTGGTATACTCAAGTATTACCTTTAATATGTTTGGTATGCGGGCCTGGTAGGGGATGAAACGGTGGATAGAGATGGTGTAAAGTGGTGATCTATGGACCTTGTTTTTTGAATTTCAAATGTTGACGGAGAGTCAACGAACTCGGATGTGATCAAGCTAATGTGGAACTAGCTTTTGGAAGTCACTTGCATCCTTTGATCCTGATGTGTTTATCTATTGCTATAATTACTTGATAAATGAGCACGGATCTTCTAGTTGAGAGGCTTGAGTAATGTACTACTCATGAGCACTGATTTTCGAGTTGAGAGACTCGAGTAATGTTCTCTTAGTGATCACGTGTCCTTTTGGATGTTTTAATGTTTTGAATGATTCTTGATTTAATGATTCTTCAATGATTAATTATACTTCTTGAATGAATGCTTGTTTTGGAAACCTCACTGGGTGTAAACTCATGCCACGTATTTGTTTTCCTTAACAGGATTCGAGACTAAGAGGGTTCAAGGATAACATTAGGTCATTTTCAGAGTTTAAGTAGTTTGTATGGTATAAATGCCAGTAACCCCTTTACTTTTCGGAATATGTGAATGTACTTAAGTTGAACTCTAAATGCTCGATCTTTTATACACAAGATTATGTAATTACTTGTGAAGATATGTAAATGCTATAGTGAAGTACATTCATGGTTATGTTGTTTCGGGTGGACTTTTAAGTATTTTCTTGCAAAGGATTTGTGGATTGTAGTGAACCCCGTCGAGAGTTGGGCAAGCGGCCCACTGATATCTTAGAGTACGCCTTAGGGAGATGTGGGGTCGTCAGAAGCACTAACACCACAATACATAAAAGATAAGGAAAGTATTTCTGCAACTAGGACTGAGATCCTATAGCCCAGTGTGAGCTCTTATTTACTGAAATATCATTCATTTAAAATGTCTATAAATTGTGATACCTGGGACTTTGTTCCACGTCAGTTTGTGAAGGGAAATGAAATGGGTTTTATAAGCTTGGACTCCATGAACTACTAATAATTTGGATTAACTATTTTGGGCCAGTGGATTTTGGCTTAAAAGTTATTGGGCCAACTATTGGGTCTGGGTCGTGACATATGGTATTAGAGGAAATCTCGTGTGGTCTCTGTGCGAGGTGAACTTGGATCAGTGTGTTATGGTTCGACTACACAAGGAAGTGTAAGAAACTGGCGTACTATGTATGGGGGCCATTTCTAGAATCCAATCATAGGAGTGCATGGAATTGCGTGTCACATATGGGAGCCACCTCCAGAGTCCGAACATGACCAAGTGGACAGTTTGAATTGTGAATTTGAAAGAATTTGTGAGGATGCAAAGTCCTCAAGTGGGGGTGAATGTGATACCCGAGACTTTGTCTCACATTGGTTTTGTGAACGGAAATGAAATGGTTTTACAAACTTGGACTCGATCGGCTACTAATAAAATGGGTTAACCATTTTGGACCAGTGGATTTCAACCTAAAAGTCATTGGGCCAGTCCTTGGGCTCGGGTCCTGGCATAAATGTCTGTATTTGAGCCAATTTTTTACTGACATATTTAGTTCTTGGTTAATCATTTTTGTTTAAGATAATTTAGTCATATCTTTAGTTCTTAAAATGCCTTGGGGAAACAATTTTCCTATTAACGCCAGGAACATCTTCAAAACATATTTTAAATGCTCTACATCCAAAGAATCATATTTTCAAAAAATTGTGAATAAAATTACAGCTAAAATACTAACCTACGTGAGAGTAGCATTGGAATTGTACAAAGATGTTATGCCGTATTTGCACGTTCTATTATAATTTAATGACTTTCCGGATATGCAATCTATATTTTGATTTAGGCTATAAAACATTTCCAAAGTGTCTCATCTTGGCATTCAAACTACTAAAGATGTAAAGGTTGTACGGGATTATATGTCAAAATATGAAAACTATTGTGAATAGAGAGAACTTTCAACATAGGTAGGATTTGTAAATCCCAAAAGAACTACTATGATGATGCACTTCCTCAATACAACATGGATGACTTATTGGACATCATTAAAAAAGACAATCCCGAGTCATACTACTTGTATTACAACGAAATCAACATAAATGCCCATAGGTTACTTGCATTGCCTCCTCAACAAAATCAAGGGTGTGAAGGACTATATAGAATCCGCATAGGCTGTGTCACTATTCTAGAGACGGTAGAGTTTCAAGGCGTTTTTTAAGATTTACTGTTCACATTGTACTCTTTCTTTTTTTAGCATCATGGCCTTTATATATATATATATATATTGGAGGTTATAAATTTAAAGAGGACTTTTGATGAGCAGTTCTTGGAGAAGAATAGTAGCCTTTGCTTTTGTGAGTTTTGGTGTTCAAGTGAAGGTTCAAATGGAAGATAAAGGATCTAAACACACATTTTCCTTTCGTGAATTTGATGATTATCATCTCTTTCTCTTTTTATCTTATGGTACTCTTTTTGAAAGTTTATGGTTGTATTTTGACTCTTATTCTCTTTAGAATGATGCAAGGCTATAGCTTTTATTTGTAATATTAAGTATGAACTTATTTGTATTAAGATATTGAACTAATTATGGTTGGCTTTTTATATTGTTTCTTGGTGGTTCTTGAATCTAGTATTATATTTGTAGTTGTCTAGTCACCCATTACAAATCGTGTAATCTGTTGCTGAAAATGAGAATTGATTAACAATATGGAGACCCGATTCTTTAAGTCCAAATATTAGATTTATGATACTAGAAAATGCATTTAGGTGGATTATTTAATAACGTCATAGAACTCGTGAACTTGTGGTGAGTTGTTTAACTATGAGCACCGATAGGGGTGACCATGGTTTAGATTTGAACTGAAATCGGATCGGAATCGGACCGGCGGTTTATTGAATCTAAACCGGAACTGGAATTGAGAAATCGGAATCGAAACCATAACCGTGACTAAAGGTTAAGGTTCATGTTCACGAAAAATTTGAACTGGAATCGGAACTAGTGGTTCAAGACCCGTTTAAACTGTCTAAAATACATTTATATCCTGAGTTGCTAGACTTTTTTTATTCAATTTAAAATTCAATTTCAATAACCAACACCCAATATAAAATAGTCTCAATTTTAGTCCAACAACCTATTATTCAATTCATTAATAAATCCAGATATAATAAATAATTTAGGTCTAAATCCAATTTAATCAGAGTGTTAAAGTTAAACTAATCAAAGTATTAAACTAGCATTTGATGACACTTTGAGTTTGACTAGTCACTATAACAAATTCTCAAAAAATTAAGTTAAGGTATTTAAAGCATTCAATATAAAAGTATTAAACTAATCAAAGTATTAAACTAGATTATGTATCTTTTTATTTTATTTAAAGCATTCAATATAAGTTGAGGTATTTTTTCATAAAGTTTGTATTCTTTATTTTTCCTCGCCACATGATAGTACAACAAAATTCATAATTTTTTCAACATTAGTTGTTACATTTACTTAAAATTAATTTTATAATACAAGTATGTATATGTAACTAGAAGAATGAAACCAGAACCGAAACTGGAATTGGAAGAAATCAAAATCGTAATTGAACCGGAACCGGAGGTTCAAGAACCACAACCGTAAGCGTCCCTATAAGGGTCGGTTCAGGTTCCATCTTTCAGTATTATCAGAATCGTCAGTTTTTAAATTGGAACCGACCCCCTAAGCATAGGTTAGGTTGACTGTAAGTAAGTTGATCAAATTGCGAAAGCAGCAATCAATAATAATTGGAAGTCAAATTTTTAACAAGTAATAAAGTAATAACTAAATCAACCAAAGTAATTCTTATACAATCAAATTCATGGTCATGTTAAGTATTTAGGTATAATATACTACCTAATGTAAATGTCTTAACAATTATTGATAATATTTTGTTGCTAAATGTAATGCAAAATTAATGTATTAGGTTATATTGAAGTTTTGTGAACAAATTATATGACATTTATAATGTTATTAAATAAGTAATAATTGGTTATACAAATTCTTTAAGGGTTCATTTGGTTTATAGGATGAGATAGGATTGGATGACTTATCCTGTGTCATCCAATATTTGATTGCATTTTTATACTTGGATTAGACATCTATGTTAACTAATTTAATCCTCTCTGGAGGGGATAAAGTCATCCCATGGGACTATTGGTATTATTTATGCGGGATAATTGTGATAGTGAATAATGATTTATCAGATTCTTTTATCCTTATCAAGTAAGACAAATTCTACAATTATATTAATAAACCAAACACTGGATAACAAGGAAACACTGGATAACAAGGATGAGTAATGCCATGATCAGGATTAATTATCCAAGAATGAGTTATCCCATCTCATCCAATCAGTGAACCAAATGAATTCTGTTCACAGGATGAGACACTATTTACAGGATGAGACAGGATTGGATGACTTATACTGTCTTATCCAATGTTTGGTTGCATTTTTATACTTGGAGTAGATATCTATGTTAACTAAATTAATCCTCTCTAGGGATAAAGATGGGATAAAGACATTGCATGGGGGTGTTGGTATTGCATGGGGGTGTTGGTATTGTTTATCCAGGAATATTTATAGGCATTTCAGATGAATGATATTTTGATAAATAAGAACCCACATCGAGCTATAGTATCTCGCACCCAAAATATAGGAGTACTTACATCCTCATCCTCTATATATTTGTGGTGTTAGTATTAGTTTCACCAATATTATTCAATGAGCACATGAACAACCACTGATCCTTTCTTCTCTTTTTTCCTTCCTTGTGGTTTTCTTAGGGTTTCACTTGTTTTCATTGCTGCTCTTTAGCCTGTGACTGAGAGGCAACCAGTGTCATCACCGACGACTAAGAAGTCCTTTTCTAACCTCTTTCTCAACCCGTTATTTCCCCTATTATGATCAAACCCCTAACAATTTTCAAGGCGAGGCAATGGTGTTGTTCTCTAGAGATGATATCAATCGCTTAACTCTTTTTAAGCTTGCTTTAGAGGGAAAGTTTTCCAATGGCAAGCCAAAATTAGAGGAGATTCGTAGATTCTTTGTAACATTGGGCTTAAAGGACTCAGTTACGGTGGGTCATCTTGACTATTGTCATGTTTTGATTCGATGCTTATTTCAAATGGACTTTCTCTGAATCTAGACCCAAGGACTTTGGCAGATCGGAAATTTTCTGGTGTGCATTTTCAGATGGACTCCAGATTTCTATGTTCATCAGGAATTGTCTTTAGTTCCAGTTTGAATTTCTTTACAGGCTTTTCCTGTGCATTATTTCGATAAGCACAGTTTATTTTCCATTGTTTCTTCAATTGGTAGGCTGTTGTTTGTTGATTCTGCTACGAGTTCTTTAACACGACCTGGTGTTGCACGGTGTGTGTAGAGGTTGATCTTCTTAAACCTTTGCCGCAATGAGTTTGGATTGGATTTGAAGGTGAATCTTCTGAGTTTTGGCAGACTATCAAGCCTGAGAAATTGCCCAAGTATTGTTTGGATTGTTGGCGGCTGGGACATTCAGTTGAAGAATGCCAGAAAAATGACATTCATGGGTTTGCAGACCAACCTACAAAGCATGCTATTGATGATGCAAAGGGCGCACGTGGTGAAAAGATGAAGAATGCAAAGTCAAAATCAACTGATTTTGTTATAGTTGGAAAGGTGAATCCTGAAGTGGATAAGGGGAAGGCTATTGAGTCAGCCCCCCGGGAATTGAAGGAGGATGAACCTAGGATGCTGGAGATGGTTGAAGTACCGAAGTCATCTGGTACACATGCGAATGATGCTTCCAATGGTGGGCCTAAAGATTTTCAATAGCAATTGGAAAATGTGGTGATTCCAGATGAAGAATAGTTAAAAGACAATGTGGTTGTGGTTGATCAATCAAGAGAGGCTGAAGTACCAGTTGCTGAACTTTTACAGCAGTTTTCTCCCATGATTACGACTCCAGATGGCAAATCTGTGGAGTACGATAGTTAGATGTAGATAGGCAACAAGACGCTATGCTGGATGATAGTGAGCTCGAAGCTGTGGATGAAGAGATTGTTGTAGAATTGCCATTGGATGTTGGAAACTTGTCCCCCTGGCCTAGGTAGCCTAATAATTTTGTGATTTCCTCATCTTTTTAAGCAGTAAATTTGGATCCTTTGGTGGATGTTCAGCAAGGTTTTTAGAAGGTGAAATCCAAAGGTGTTCGTACTAAATATGCCTACGACAGGATGCTTGGGTCTTTCACAAAAAACTCTTCAAATTCTTTCCAGGTTCTTTCTAATGATTAATGTAATGTTTTGGAATATTAGGGGGATTGCAAAATCTCCCAAGTTTAAGAGGCTTAAAAAATTAGTTCGTATGCATAATATTGGTTTAGTAGCTATTTGTGAGCCAAAAAATGGTTCTAGCTTAGCTGATTCTTTTCGGTTGAAGTTGGGAGTTGAACACGTTCTTTATAATGGTTCGGGTGATCTCTAGATTTTCTTTAGTCATCCTTTTGCATGTGCTTTGGAGGTGAATGGGGCGCGACATTTGTCTCTTGTTGTTAATCATCAACATTTATCTGTGCCTATTTTAATGTCTTTTGTTCATGCTAAATGCGTTGCTAAGGAGCATCATGAGTTATGTACTGCTTTAATTAATGGCCGTCCCTCATAACAACCATGGTTCATTTGTGGGGATTTTAATTTAATTCTTGATCAGTCTAAAAAGTGAAGTGGTAGAGCATTTTCATCTTCAGACGCTATTGAGTTTGAGGCTTTTATGCATGCAACAGGTTTGTTTGATGCCGGGTTTATTGGTTCGAGTTTTACTTGGTCTAATAACAGACAAGAATGGGAGAGAATTTGGAAGAGGGTGGATTGTTTACTGGTTAATGCGGATTGTATTGATGGCGGTGTTAATGTTTTGATTCAACATTTAGCTCAACATTCCTATGATCATGCATCATTGCCTTTGTCTGTTGCAATGAGGTTGGATGATAAGCCAAGACCTTTCTGGTTTCTAAATGTTTAGACTGCTAAAAATAGCTTTTTTGGTGTTGTTCAGTTGGCCTGACAGCAAGATGTGTTTGGTTCTTCATTTATGTTCTATGTGTAAAAATAAAGGCAGTTAAGGTAGCTTTAAAACAATGGAATAGGGAAACATTTGGAGATATTTTTAAGAATGTCAGGGAAGTTGAGAAAAGGGTTAGCAGGGCAGAGGCTTGTTTAGAGAAGGAGGATTCGGAGGAGACATGAGTTTCTTTGCAAGAAGCTCAAGCTAATTTGAGGCATTCCTTATTTATGGAGAAGCAATATTAGAGCCAGACGGTGCAAGTTAAATGGCTAGAAGATGGTGATAAGAATTCTAAGTATTTTCATGCTGTTGTTAAGCAGCGAAGGCTTTCATCTACCATCCATCATATTAAGGATTCAGGTGGGAATTGGTTGTCTCAAGATGAACAAATTGGAGAAGAGGCTATTCAAATTTGTAGCTCGTTGTTTGCTAGCTTGTAGGTGGTTTTATTGGATTGATTGATGTTATTCCACAACTAGTTACAGAGGAAGATAAGCAATGTTGGAAGATTATCCGACGTTTGAGGAGGTCTATAGTGTGATTTTTAGTATGGATGGAGAAAGTGCGGTTGGTCTAGATGGGTTCACCAGCAAGTTCTTTATAGCTGGGTAGGATATTATTGCTCAGCATGTGCATAAGGCAGTGGTTAGCTTCTTTTGTGGGGCTGATCTTTGATGTTCCATCATGGCTACTTCAACTATTTTACTCCCAAAAGTAAAGCATCCATGGATTTCACTCAATTTCGCCCTATTAGCCTTTGTAATTTCTTTAGTAAGATTATTTAAAGGGTGATCTTAGATCATCTGACTGGTATTTTACCAAAGATAATTTTGCTCCAGTAGAATGGTTTTGATAAGGGATGAAATATAATTGATAGTTTTCTACTTGCTCAAGAGATTATCTCTGGTATAGCAAAGTAGAATAGGGGAGGAAATATTGCAATAAAGTTGGATATGACCAAGGCGTATGACTGGGTTTCATAGTCTTTTTTAATTCAAGTTTTGTGTCACTTTGGTTTTGGGGAAAGGTGCATTGCCATGATCTAGCGTTTAATTTTGAATTGCTGGTACTCTATTCTTGTAATGGAGCACCTTTTGTTTTTTTTTTCAAATTCTCAGGTGGCCTCCGATAGGGAGATCTGTTGTCACTAGCTTTATTCATCATTGGTGCAAAAGTTCTATCAAGAGGGCTTAATAGAATTTTTTATCAAATAGGTTTCAATGGTTTTGAAGTGCCTCGAGGATGTCAGCAAATCTCTCATTTAGAATTTGCAGATGACGTTCTGATTTTTTCCAGTACAACTGCTACCTTCTTGAAGTGTCTTATGGAAATATTGAGCATGTATGAGTAGGATTCAGGATAGCTTATTAATTCTGCTAAAAGCTGTTATTTGTCTCATTCGTGCCTGCCATGAGTCAGACATAGAGTTATTCAGTGGTTTACTCATTAACCCCATAAGGAGTTTCCAATAAAGTATTTGGGCTGTCCTTTGTATGTGGGTAGATGTAAGTATTCTTATTATTCTGAGGTTTGTCAATCTATTGTTAGTAGAATTTTATCATAGAAGACAAGGCTTTTGTCATCTCGAGGGAGGGAGATGGTATTAATTTAACACATACTATCTTCTATTCCTTTACATTTGTTGGCAGTGGAAAATATTCTGAAGAGGATTTTTTAGATTATTCAAAATTCTTTCATAGATTTTTTATGGGGTTCTGCTGAGGGACAAAATAAATTTGATTGGTTGGAATGAATAGTGTTATCATGAAGATGAAGGTGGAGCTGGTTTTTGATCTTTAGACGATGCTTATTGGCATTTTCTATTAAGCTTGTGGAATTTTAGGAGATGTTTGTCGTTATGGGCTCAGCACTTGCACTCGAATATTGTCGGAATAGTCAGCCATGTCAAGTTCCATTGTCGGTTTCTTGCATGCCTACATGGAGGAGGATGTTATTTGCTCGACAAGTTAGGAGCAGTACATATATTGGCTTCCAAAGGTGGGGAATTGTCATTTTTGGTTTGACAATTGGATAGGCTCTAGGGCTTTATGTCATTGAGTCGCAGTCATTGCATCATCTGTTGTGGATTTTGTTGATAATGGTAATTGGAACATGGAATTATTGCATCAATGGTTATCTCTGTCGATCATTGAGGTCACTAGATTTGCTACTTCTTTTCAAGAGGATGATGTGATGGCGTCAGAAGGTTCTATCAAAAATTTCCTTCTTCATGTTAAGATTGTTGCGCCAACATTTGCCTTTGATGTAGTGTTAAAAAGATTTCGTTTTCAGCATCCTTCCAGATGTGTTTGTTATATCTCACCTGCTGAGGAGACTGTAGATCATCTGTTTTATGAGTAGGAGGTTGCAGTGAGAGTTTGGAAGTTTTTCGGTGTGCCATGTGGAGTGCTTCCTGCAGGAAATTCTTTATGCGTAAACCTAGCAAGTTGGTGGTTTAATTCTAGAACTTCAAGTCAGGTGAGGTCTGTATTTCATGTCCTTCCAATTTTTATTTGTTGGAATCTGTGGAAAGCTAGGAATATTTATATCTTTGAGGCGAGAGGCATTTGGAGATTCCAACAATTTGTCAAAGGACGTTTCAAGGGGTGGTTGATGTATTTTATTTAAAATATGGTGCTACTCCTTCAGTCAATACTTGGCCTTTATTCTTTCAACAAATAGCAGGTTTTTTACTTGAATGAGAATTTAAGAGGAACAAGTGGCAAACTCCAGCAATGGGAATGGTTAAATTAAACACAGATGGTTGCTCTAAAGGGAATCCCGGGGTAAGTGGAGGAGGAGGAGTTCTGTGAGATTCAGTTGGGAATTTTATTCTTGGTTTTTCATCATATTTTGTATAGCTTCGTCATTGCAAACTGAGGCAAGCGCATTATTGCTTAGGATTGGGAAATATTTTTCACATGGCTATGCGCAGCTCCATATTGAATCTGATTCCAAGGTTTCAATTAAAATTCTTCAAAGACAATGTTCTTGCACGTGGACCATTCATTCTGGAATGCAACTTATTCCACAATATCAGTATTGCTTTGCAAAGATTACTCATTGCTATCGAGAAGCAACCAAAGTAGCAGATATTCTTTCTAGTGAAGGTTCTATTCACTTGGATGTCCCTGAGAAGCAGTACACTTAGGACATTTTTCTTCCAAGGCTAGCTAGAAGTGAAGCTAGGATTGATAGATTATTTTAAACGTCCGTTCGATATCCATCATAAGTAAAGGATGCCAATTTTCTCTTGTGGCCATGTAACTGGCTGGTTGATAAATCAAGAGTTGGATGCCCAATGTATTTTTTTTTTGAAATATAGCACCCTTTTTCAAGCTTTCTAATTTGCTATAGAAAATGGCATCACAGGAGCTAGTTTCTAGGAAATTATCTCATTGTTTCTAGCCAAAAATAACATCAGGATGAAATACCCTTGATATTTGTAGGAGCTCCCGGATAATATAGTCAGCACATAAAAAAGGACACCCTCTAATTTTCAGAACTATATGATCTTCTGACATTTTTGAATCTAAAATTGTGGGTATAAAAAATAATATGCATATGTCTAGACTAATTGAATGCCCTTAAATAATTATCATAATCTTGAATGCCTTTAAATAGAAACCATACACTATCTAATTGCAGTTTACAGTTATTTTAAAAAAGTGCAATAATACTATTTATTAAACAATTGAGACTGCAGTTCACAGTCTGTCAATCAAAATATATTTTGTTCAAAATTGCAGTGATGATGATTCATATGGTCGAAATTTAAAGTACATGATCCTATCCCATTCAACAATCAAAAACCATCCACATGCCACCATAATAGCCATCTAATCAAAATATTGAACATCAAATGAATGTTTAAAATAATATCACGTGAACCGATAGCGTAAGGGCCCATTAACACAACCCCACTAGGAATCTTATATAGAATATGGCCATGTATAGTGAAACTAACACTAACACCACAATACATACAAATATACAATACATAGAGGATGGGAGAGAGTAAGTACTTCTGTATCTATGTGTGAAATCCTGTGCCCTAGTGTGAGTTCTTATTTATCGAAATATCATTCATTAAAAATGCCTATAAATATCTTTATTTGAGCTAATTTTTTACTAACATATATAGTACTTGGTTAATCATTTTCAGTTAACTCTTCCATAATTTAGTCATTTCTTTACCTTTTAAAATGTCTCATTGAAACATTTTTTGCATTGGTGCCAAGAGCACCTTCATAATATATGTCAGATGCTCCGTATCCAAAGAATCACATTTTTAAAAAATTTGAATAAACGAGAGTAGCATTGGAATTGTATGAAGATATTACACCATATTTTCACATTCTATTATAATGTAATGACTGATTCCAGATATGTAATCTACATTATTTTGATTTAGGCCACAATATATTTTCAAAATGTATCATCTTGGCATTCAAACTACGAATGATGTAAAGCTTATACAGGATTACATGTCAAAATACGAAAACTCTTCTGAATGGAGAACTTTCATTACAGGTAGATTTATCATAAAAGGATTGTTATGACGATGCACTTTTTCAATATTACACAGATGCCTTAATGGACATCATTAAAAAAGGGAATCCCAAGTCATACTGCTTATATTACAACAAAATCAAGGTAAATGCTGATAGTTTATTTGCATTTCCCCCTAAACAATACAAAACCCATTTCCACAATTGATTGATGTTCTAGCTGAATTGCTCAAATAGGCTCAATACAAAACCCATTTCCTCAATTGATTCATGAGGCTCAATGATTCTAGATTCAATAGGTCAATGACCATTATTTAGAAGACCAATTTAGAATAGAAAACATTATATGGGTACGATCTTTAGCTCACATAATTATTTATGTCGGCACGTGACATAAATCATAAGGCCTACAACAATGAAGCCTGATATAACATCATTGATGATGTGTAACTCTAATATCTCAAACATCATAAAGAGTTTATCAGAGTTCAAAGGGATTGAGTATCAAATTGTAAATGGATGAGGGAAAGCCAATCCAAATTAAAGGATATATACCAGCTACAGTACTCCACAATCCAAATCCAAATCCAAATTCTTCATGCAAGGAATACTCAAACAGGCTCGACAAGGAGATTTTGAGGACCTAGACATTGGATAATACAATCTTCATATTCATCACCTAAAACCTCTATGAAGACATCAAAAGTTTTCTCTCAAATGCAATACAATGCACCTAAGCATGAAACAACTTTGGTTTATCAAGTAAACAACTGTTGTGCACCCAAAGAGGAGAACAGATATGAATATAATCATGTTAACTCCAACTCCAAAGTCGTTCCACATTAATAAATGAAAGCAAGTTACATCTCTTTAAAAGACCATGGAACGTAATGAAGATGATATTTCAGATAAATCACAGATTAGGGAAGCTCCTCCAAATTACATTATAAGAGACTATCTAGATATGAAGTAGTGTAGCCAATTTTCCAAATACTATTCAGAGGCTGCACATGTTAATTTTTCTAAAATTAAATGAACTTAGTCCCTATATTCTGTTGATTTGCATGATGCTCCAATTAATCATGTATTCTCCAATTGGGACATAATTATTGATTCCCAGACCCAATTTTACGTTTGCTATGAAAAATTTGAATTTAAAAAATAACTTGCTTCGTATCCTTGTCTCATAATTTTGATAAACTCTATTTTTCAACAAAGTAACATCAAGTGCTTGTATAACTTTTGATGTGCCTAAAATATTGAATAACTCTATGTCTAGCAACTAATCATGTCCATAAACTATCCAAAA
The DNA here is from genome assembly GCA_013103745.1 of Gardenia jasminoides. Taxonomy (NCBI): domain Eukaryota; kingdom Viridiplantae; phylum Streptophyta; class Magnoliopsida; order Gentianales; family Rubiaceae; genus Gardenia; species Gardenia jasminoides. Next base: position 26,189,595 of record CM023095.1, read on the forward strand.
ATATTTGTCAGCTAAAGTATACAATATAGTAATGCACCAATTTAAAATGACTAATGAATACCAGATGAATTTCAGATGATAGCTTAAAAGCCATTTTAAAATAATCGATTAGCTGACAACTTAACATGACTGATCAACTTGCATGTAATAAATGGATCATGTTTCTCCAACTTCATCACTAATCACCCTAAATATTCACTTGACTCATCATTTTCCAATCCCAAATTATTATGGCTTGATGAGTATCCTCTACAATGCGTTGGTTCAAATTATACATCAATGAGTTCACATCAACTTTAGAAGAATTCAAATGTGAAATTAATTATAACATTTTTTTTTGTTTCGAATTCTAGACTGAATTCAAATAATATATAGTTATAAATTTGAATGGCGTTAAGCTCCCAATTAAATGCATAACCAACTAATTCACATAATTATTGACAGATGCACATTTCACTCCACTATTGATTTCCTAAAACTCTAATGTACCAATTTTTTAGGAGGTAATTTCAGTTGACTATTAAAACTTCTATGGCAAATTCTCTTTTGATCCAACTTATACATCACCGTAATGATAAGGAATTATTTGCAATAATTAATTGTGAATTTAATTAAAAAATTAGATAAACATCTCGATGTGCTGCAAGAAACGATTTGCACAAATAATATTTATTGAATAATTTTTTCACCCAACTGTTTGGATAATTTTGAAATTTAGTGTATTCAGCAATTTGGCAAACAATATCGTACACAGCAAAAAAGTAATTTTTTTTTAAATTTCTGACAACTCTGGGTCCAACTTAGCTATTGGCCAATGAAATGATGCCATGTGATCCCATTGAAGTGTCCCGAGATAATTTCATTTGAAATGCCTATAAATAATCCTTACACAATTATCGTAACCAATAGCTATTCATTTGATAATATAATAAATATTATATAATTTATATTCAAAATTTATAACATATCCTAATATATTAATTATATATATATATTTCACTTATGCATTACATTTAACAATCCAGTATTTTTAATAACTCTCAAACCTTTATATTATATTGTATATTATATCTAAGCACTTAATATAATAATTAACATAAATATACCGTTACACATTTTTAATTTATTTAATTCTTGTTTTATAGTGCAAAAGATTTTAGCCTATAAATACATGCAGATATATTTCAATTAGAGCATTCAATACTAAAATTTTCAATTCTTTTTCTTTGACATCATCCTTTTTAATCAAATATCTTCCTTTTCTTTTTATATAACTATGTCCTGTTACACTAGTTCAACTATCATGGAAGATGTTCCTACAAATATCATTGAAAACAGAGCAATTTTTGAACCTATTTCAATACACTTAAAAGTTGCAAAGTATCGCTAGATAAAATGAAGCACCAACTGTGGAGGTCTCGAACCCGGGACCTCTCACTTACACTCCCTTCTCCCAAACCGCCCAACCCATCCCTCCCCCTCTCCCCCCCCATTTTTTTTTTAGTGTGAGTGGGACGTCTCGAAACCGGGACCTCTCACTTACACTCCCTCCCCCCATCCCTCCCTTTTTTTTAGTATGTCATTCATGATAGATACATACGTGATCAAATATTCTTTGCAATGTCCACCGAATTCAACTAGGGATGTCCATGTTGTTGTATATGATAGTAGGCTATTACGGAGGAGAACGAGCAACATGAATTCATCTTTCTAGTGACACATCCATTGTAAATCACTTATTTTAGATCATCATATGTATTGGCAAATAAGAATAGCTATGCTTAGAGAGCAACATACCACATTGAGAAGGCAGCAATCTCAAGTCTAACACCTTCTTTACCAAGATAAAAAGCTGCAATAGCTTTTATTGTAAGGACACGTAAAAATTATTTTATTTTACTACACTTTATATTATTTTATTTTATTCCATTTTTACTTTACTCTCTCTCATTTTATTTAAAATGCATCGACATATCATTTTATTTCATCACTCACGCATATATTTTTATCTACTTGTCTCGTTTACTATTTTATATGCTAAGTCGCGTGGACTAAAATTTGACGCGATTAACTAGTGAGGGAATGGAGTGTCGTGCAGAAGTTAAGAGGGGCAAATTATGCTACGAGAAATATTTTGAAGGAAAATTTAGTAGAAGGTGAAAAAGTTTGGTTAGTGGTGTCGCGTCGGATACTATTCATAGTTGACTTTAAAAGTCACTTTCCACCACAAAACTCTCTCATTTCTCCAAGTTCTTTCTCACTCAACTTTCTCTTTCTTCCATTTTTTCTTCCTCTTTTTCTCCCTCTTGGCCGATTCTCTCAAGAAGAAAAAGAAGAGAGAAAACTTCATTTTCTTGGCTCCAATCTTGGAACCCAATCTTTATCACTTCAAGTCACATATTGGAGCTACTTCAAGCTTGGTGTAGGAGGTTGGGAAGTGAAAGATTTTGAAAGTTCTTGAGTTTAAACTCGTGGTTGTGTAGCTTGGAGGAAAGGTAAGGTTCTCCTAGTAATTCTTGCACTTATTTTAGTTAGATCTAAATAGATTTAGGAAGTTTTGGCAATAATCATGGGTTGGGTGTGTTAAATATCTAACCTTTAAGTAGCGGACTTGAGGAGGCCTTTCAGGTAGATGACTTGAGGAAATTTCTTGCATTTTATGGTTGTTATTATGGGTAAATATTATATTTGAGTTGGAGAAACTTGTTGAAAAATTTTGGAGGAAAATCACTAGTAGGCTGCCGGTTTTCTCTTGCTTATTTCTACCTTTGTTTTAGGATTTTATGGATGCTATTTTTATGCTATTTGACTTGCAATATGTTGATCCATGAGTGTGCCAAAAATCTCTTAAATATTATGTTATTTGGATGGAAATTTTGAAGAAGAATCTTTGGTGAAAAATGAGGGTTTGTTGGCCGGATTTTTGCTCCACTTTTCCAGCTTTTACCTATGTTTTTAAACTTGGACCGGACTGGCTGGTTTGACCGGTTGAACCGGAAATCGGCCAGGCATCCAGTCCGAGTCATCCTTAAAAACCTGAAGTTTCAAAACCGTTCAAAGCCGGTCAAAACTCGGGTTTGACCGAGTTTGATCGGGTGAATCGGTTGACCAGGTTTTGACAATTTGACATTTTTTTTTACCTTTAACCCATCATATCCTTTCAAACTCACTTTTTAAGTTTTAGTAAATATGGTTTAACCTCTCATTATTTTAATAAAGTGTAAAATTAATCCAATACATTTTTTAAGTTACATTTCTACCTATATATATATATATTATATTCTTTAAGTCAATTTTGTGATTAAATATAAAATTCTCAAATTTGTATATAAAGTCATAAATCAGCAATTTGAGAAAACTTTTTATATATATAAAGTTGAAAACTACCAATTTGAGGGAATTTTTATATACTATTTTTTAAGGAAAATTTTTTATATACTATTTTGATTATATTTATTAATATATATTTATGAAATATTTATGACGTTATCCGATTCGACCCCCAGTCGAACCCGGTCGGACCTATCGACCCCTGAACCCTGAACTCAGCCGGTTCACTTTCCGGTCCGAGTCTAAAAACATTGGCTTTTACTTTCAATTTTTATGTAAATTTTGACTAAGTTTTACTCAAGAAACCTTGTTGATATATTGGACTTTGAGTTGTGGGTGAGTTGATCAAAATTGTGCTTCAAAAATGGTGAAAGAAAGAAGTTTCTCTTGCTTTGGTTTGCTGGAATTTCAGAAAAAGCAAAACACCCAAACCAGCATTTGAAAAACTATCATAATTGGTGTACGAGTGTTGAAATCAAGTGTTGTTTACGGCATTTGAAACTATACTCAAAGAGCTTTCCAAGGGTATAAAATTTCCACTCTGATTCATTTTCTATAAATCGCAGCGAGCCTTCAAATTTGACTAATTTTGAAACCTATTATTTTTGTGATCTTGTAGCTGCAACAAGTTGTCGCTAAATTTAAACCATTTTGATGAATTTGCAAATGATATCTTCTAACAACTTTTACCATTTTGAATCTAGTTTCCAACAGTATAAACCATGTCAATTTTTGGACTTGTATAGCCCAAGTTATAAGCTGTAAAAAAACTGGGACGCTTGAGACAAATTTGGAAAGTTTGAGCGATGTGGGAGAAGTAGGTTTTAGTCTCTCACCACAGTTGGAATGGATAGTTTTAATGGTTATTCTTGGCCCAAGTGATCAAGGTGACCTTGAGGGAGAGCCGACCATGGAAGTGTAAATATTTGCCTCTTGTCTAGTTGTTAATTGGTGAGTGTTCAAGTGCATTTTATTTGTACTTGATGTGATATGATTGAATTACTTCAATTTGGCATGATCTTATTAGAGCAAGCGTGTACTTTATTGCGCTTGCATTCTTTGGATTGAATTATTGCCTTATTCAACTTGAATGATTGATATCACTTGAATAATTGATTGTCATGGTTTGATTGATTGATTGTTATTGAATGAGGGCTGCTAGAGTAAGTGCTACATTCGTTAGGGCGGGAGCCACCTCTTAAGTCCGCATCAGTACCTAAATTGTGGGGACGCCCAAACTCATTGGTAAGTCAATCAAATCGCAGCCAACTGTGAGGTCCTGGTCGATGAGATTTGATGAACCATGGGATAATGATTTGTGTTCACTGGACTTGGCGTATGGACTTGTCCACTTGAGTGAAATCTTGATATACTCGAGTGTTACCACCCTTATTTATTTGCGGGCTTGGTAGGGAGTGAAACGGTGAACGAAGAATGGCATAAAGTGTGATCTACAGAAATTGTTATTACTTGGTTGATGGAGTGTCAATGATTGAAATGACATTCCAAGATCGTTTGAAAAGATCGGTTATGGATTAGCTCCTGATAATTCCTATATCATTTCAAATGTGTGTTTACTTCCTTCTTGAACTTTACTTGAACTTTATTGATACCGTACTTGTTCAAGGTTGTTGGCACTTTTATTATCCCAGTTGCTTGCTTGCATGTTTTCTTGGCCTCACTGAACTTTCGCTCACCCCTTTAAGTTTGTTTTCCATAACAGAGCAGTGAAGTGAAGGGTTCGTGGCAATACTAGTTATAATCAATCTTTTGTTAAGCTTTTGGTATCTTTTGTATGTTTTGACAACTATTTAGAAATTGCAAATTGTACTTGGGATGTATTATGATATTTGGGTTGTAATAGAGGTAAGATTTGGAACTTGGTGTAATTATTGATAATGGTTGGTTCTATGAGATGGAACTTAGTTGGTTAAACCTTGTGGTTTCAATTGGCTTGCTAGTTAGTCTTGGCGACAGTTGGGCAGGCAGCCTGCCAAACCCTCTGCTCCACCTTAGGGGGAGGTGGTTGTCACAGTTGGTATCAGAGCATAGGTTAGAGATCCATTTAGGAAAATAAAGAAACCTTTTTGAATATAGAGCTTTAAGGATTTCTTGTTAAACTTTAAGTTTTAGGTGCTTCAATTGGATGAGTGACTTTAAGTTTTTAACCTTAGGTCTTATGGTTCTTGCCTTGTAGGAAATGGAGGATGGAGGTGATGGTAATGAGAGACCCCGTGAGCCATCAGGTTCAGTCTAGTCTCAGAGGGACCCATTCTTACGTACTCTCCAGTCAGTTGAGTTCCACTTTGTGACCGCTAGAGGAGGTTTTCCTACCCTAATCGTATGGTGCTAGCGATGGATCGTGAGCGGAGACAGTTATTCCATGCTAATAGGGTAGCCCAGACTTAGGTTGAGGATATGAGGGCTACTGTGGCAGATCAGACAAATAGGATCTGTGAGGTAGGGGAGATGGTTATGACCGAGCGGAATCGGGCAGGTGCCGCTCATGATTAGTTGAGAAGGACTAACAGTCATCTTACTAGGGTGGTTTGGGGGGTGCGAGATCGTGCCGAGAATATCCTGGCTGCATGTGTAGTATTGGTTGAGGAGGTGATAGACGCGGCCCTTAGTATTGAAAATGAGAATGACCGAATGGAGGAAGTCGAGTCCCGTAGTTCGGTGGCGAACTAGTTTAGGGATGCCTTGATCTTTTGACTTACTTTTATTAATGTTAGCTGGGGTGATGATTCTACCATGGCCAGTATATTTTGACCAACATGGAACTTGTATCTTTTGAAACACTTATGCCATTATTTTGTAACGTACCTTGTTGACTGCTTACTTGATTGTAACTTTTGGAATGTGTGTATATATATATGCAAGATTAAGTTATTTTAAGTGCTTTTACTTTTAACATACACATTTACTTTTACTTATGTGTATTTAAATTTGTTTGTACGCTTAGACACATAACTAGGAATATGAATGGTCGGAGAAGTGGAAGGGGCCGAAGGTGTGGGCGTAGACAACCCCATGATCTCAAGGGTGACCAAAAGTTAGCAGTTGGGCAAAACCAAGAACTAGGAAATGAATGGGGGGATCTTTCCACCACAAAACTCTCTCATTTCTCCAAGTTCTTTCTCACTCAACTTTCTCTTTCTTTCTTCCAATTTTTCTTTCTCTTTTCCTCTCTCTTGGTTGATTCTGTCAAGAAGAAAAAGAAGATAGAACTTTATTTGGCTCCAATCTTGCAACCCAATCTTCACCACTTCAAGTCACATCTTGGATCTATTTCAAGCTTGGTGTAGGAGGTTGGGAAGTGGAAGATTTCGAAGGTTCTTGAGATTAAATTTGTGGTTGCATAACTTGGAGGAAAGATAAGGTTCTCTTAGTAATTCTTGCACTTATTTTAGTTAGATCTAAGTAAATCTAGGAAGTTTTGGCAATAATCATGGGTTGGGTATGTTAAAGAACCAACCTTTAGATAGTTGACTTGAGAAAGCCTTTTAGGTAGATGCCTTGAGGAAATTTCTTGCATTTTATGGTTGTTATTATGGGTAAATGTTATATTTGAGTTGGAGAAACTTGTTGGAAAATTTTGGAGGAAAATCACTAGTAGGCTGCTGGTTTTCTCTTGCTTATTTCTAGCTTTATTTTCAGATTTTTTGACTGCTATTTTTATGCTATTTCACTTGCAATATGTTGATCCATGAGTGTGCCAAAAATCTCTTGAAAAGTATGTCATTTGGATGGAAATTTTGAAGAAAAATCTTTGGTGAAAAATGAGGGTTTGTTGGCCGGATTTTTGCTCCATTTTTCCAGCTTTTACTTTGAATTTATATGTAAATTTTGACTAAGTTTTACTCAAGAAACCTTGTTGAATGTTGGACATTGAGTTGTGGGTGAGTTGATCAAAATTGTGCTTGAAAAATGGTGAAAGAAAGAAGTTTCTCTTGCTTTGGTTTGTTGGAATTTCAGAAAAAGCAGAACACTCGAACCAGCATTTGGAAAACTATCATAACTTGGTGTACAAGAGTCAAAATCAAGTGCTGTTTGCTGCGTTTGAAATTGGACTCAAAGAGCTTTCCAACGGTATAAAATTCCCACTTTGATTCATTTTCTATAAATCACAGCGAGCCTTCAAATTTGACTAATTTTGAAACCTATTATTTCCGCGATCCTGTAGCTGCAACAAGTTGTCACAAAATTTAAGCCATTTTGTAAACTGAATTTGCAAATGATGTCTTCTAACAACTTTTACTAGTTTTGAATCTAGTTTCTAACTGTATAAACCGTGATAAAAGCATGCGTGCAAGCTGTCCAAGCTTGAAGAATATCTTTCTCTTTCGGATTGAAGCCACTAATGCCACTTCGGATTCATTAGTATTGTTTCTTTGTTAGTGGTTAGTGGTATCGTTTAATTTTGGGTTGTTAGCAGAATAAAGGGCCAGACTCATGTCGAGTGTAGAAGGGCTGAGAGTTAGTAGTTTAATTAGTAGTTATTTCGTTCAAGTACCTTAGTAGTAGTAGGGGTAGAGTTCGGCCCATGTTAGCCTTATGGCAGTCGAGTAGTTTAGTCCTAGTGGCTTAGGGATTGTAACAAGTCTATTTATAGGCCAACGTTCTTCCAATAATGGATGGTAGATTTTTCATACAAAAATTGAGAGTGATTCTCTTTGCTCTTCAAGCACCTTTGAATACTTTCGACAGGGATCTACTATTCACTTGGCTTATCAAACAAGAACCGCACTTGTTTGTGGCGTCTTCTACTCATACCTTTCAGTTTTAATTGTTGTTTCTTTGAGGGCTAAGAAATCATTCTTAGTTCTTGAACAAGGGGCTCTTAGGGTTTTTAGGTTCCGCAAAAAAAAAAAACCAAACCGTGATATTTCGTCTAGATCCGGGCTTGTGGGATACAAGTTCTTTCGATCGTTGGGTTAGGTTCGTATCAAACCGTGTCAATTTTTGGGCTATGCCATTTTGCAAACTGAATTTGCAAATATGTCTTCTAACAACTTTTAGCATTTTGAATCTAGTTTCCAATAGTATAAACCGTGTCAATTTTTGGACTTACATAGTCCAAGTTATAAGCTATAAAAGAAACTGCGACGTTTGAGACAAACTTGGAAAGTTTGAGCGACGCAAGAGAAGTAGGTTTTAGTCACTCACCACAGTTGGAATGGATAGTTTTAATGGTTATTCTTGGCCCAGGTGATCAAGGTGACCTTGAGGGCGAGCCGACCGTGGAAGTTTAAAGATTTGCCTATTGTCTACTTGTTAATTGGTGAGTGTTCAAGTGCATATTTATTTGTACTTGATGTGATATGATTAAATTTCTTGAATTTGGCATGATCTCGTGAGAGCAAGTGTGTAATTGGATTGAATTATTACCTTATTGAACTTGAGTGATTGATATCACTTGAATGATTGATTGTCATGGCTTGATTGAATGAGGGATGGAGCTAAGTGCTACATCCGTTAGGACGGGAGCCATCTCTAGAGTTCACGTCAGTACCTAAATTGTGGGGACGCCCAAACTCATTGGTAAGTCAATCGAATCGTAGCCAGCTATGAGGTTTTGGCCGATGAGATTTGATGAACCATGGGGTAATGATTTGTGTTCACTAGACTTGGCATATGGATCTGTCCACTTGAGTGAAATCTTGGTATACTCGAGTACTACTACCCTTGTTGACGTGTGGGCCTGGTAGGGGGTGAAACGGTGGGTAGAGAATGGCATAAAGTGGTGATCTACGGAAATTGTTATTACTTGGTTGATAGAGTGTCAACGATTGAAATGATATTCCAAAATCATTTGAAAAGATCGGTTATGGATTAGCTCCTGAGAGCTCCTGTATCCTTTCAAATGTATGTTTATTTCTTTCTTGAGCTTTACTTGAACTTTATTGATACCGTACTTGTTCAAGATTGTTGGCACTTTTATTATCGCACTTGCTTGCCTGCATGTTTTCTTGGCCTCACTGAACTTTGGCTCACCCCTTTAAGTTTGTTTTCCTTAACAGGGCAGTGAAGTGAAGGGTTCGTGGCAATACTAGTTATGATCAATCTTTTGTTAAGGTTTTAGTATCTTTTGTATGTTTTGATAAGTATTTAGAAATTGCAAATTGTACTTGGGATGTATTATGATATTTGGGTTATAATAGAAGTAGGACTTGGAACTTGGTATAATTATTGATACTGGTTGGTTCTATGAGATGGAACTGAGTTGGTTAAACCGAGTGATTTCAATTGGCTTATTAGTTAGTCCTGGCGAGAGTTGGATAGACAACCCATCAAACCCTCTGATCCGTCTTAGGGGGAGGTGGGGCTGTCACATTTACACCTTGGCATTCCTAGTTGCTGTCAAAGATAGGAATCCAATTATTAAAGTTTTATGTACAAATCAATCCATCTAGAACATCGATATATGGCACTGCAAGTCATCGGAACTTATAAGAGCTCTATGTTATTTAACCTCACATTGTACATCATATCTATGTTTCAATAATATTTTACAGTCTAGTACTGGACACGCTACATTAGAGTTGGAGGCATGAAATTCAATATCCAAGTTCAGTCCCATCAAGGTGTATGAAAAAGATCCAAGTCCTTCAACAAGAGAAGTAAGTGGAGGCAATTTCACCCAACACATGGGGGGTCAATGAATCAAATCGAGATTGAATACTAGTCTTGGTCAAGTTTGAATTCAATAAGTTTCATATAAATTGAGATTGAGATTGAGATCGATGAATAAAAGTTGGATTTATTCACAATTGATTTGTAAACGAAGATGTTAGCCACGAGTATGTGCTCATTTGGCTTGAGTATGCAAACGAGTTCAATTTCAAGCTTAAGCTTGAGCCATTTCGAGCACTTCTTGCTCATCAAAAAATATCAGGCCCTGTTTCATTCAATATTTTAGAAGAATCTATTACATTTACAGTTCTGCACTTTGCAATACTAACTACTCCTGCTATTGTCAAACGAAAATGAATTTCAAACAAAGTCAATTCCACAACCATTCATCATTTCATCAGCAATAGACAGCTACTTTTTCTGACAGTTTTGGTTTATTATAGTTCACAAAACTCATAGCAATCTGTAGGTACTATAGTGAAAACAATCCATCAGCTGGCGAATAGCATTAGCAAGATCCAGGTAATGTAAGTATCACGAGCCAAGCTAAGCAGGAGCTTTTCCATGCTCACCATTTCCAAACAAAAAAAAGGTAGAGAAAACAATAGGCAATATCGATCTGTCTTGCAACTCAACTTCAAGAACCAAATTCAGATCTATCCCACCATTTACCAAAGTCACACAAACAGAAAAACAAAGATTAAAGTGTAAACTACCAACATTCAGGTTAATATCTTCAATAGGCAAATGTAAATTGTCAATAAATGATCATACTTAAAAAAGTCAAATAACTTCAGTAATCAAATGATGTCAATTGTCAATAAATGATCATACTTAAAAAAGTCAACTAACTTCAGCAATCAAATGAGTAGAATAGCAGCATGTTGTCTAGTCCAAAACCTCAGTCATAGCATGATTGATGATCTTTTTAAGATTTTGCTTCTGGACTCCGAATGGTAACTCTAGGCCCTACATATAATAAATAATTTAAGTAGGCATTAATTTAAAGTAGTAGATTCATTACATTGTATCAAAAGTGTAGCTTATGTCAAAAGTGCTAAACTCTAAAATAGTGTGATGCTACATACAATAAAAAATTAAAGTAGGCATTCATTTAAAGCAGCTTATGCTATATTACATTGTATAAAAAAGTGCTAAACTCTAAAATAGGTTATTTGAAGTAAAATTATACGAAGATATATACCTTTTCCAATACCAAATTCATTTGATGGAAAGTAATGTCTCTTTTGCTACTTTTCACTTTCTGCACAAAGAGAATTAAATAAGTAATAAAATAATTTTACATTAATAATTTTAAAATGAAATAACATACTTCATCTTCTTTTTCAATCCATGAAGTTCTTGAAAACAATCTCGAGCACACATCAACATTTTCACAGTTTTAGGAGCTAGTGAGACTCTATATGAATCGATCATTCTTGTTCCAATGCTAAATATAGCCTCAAAAGCAACTATAGCAATAGAAATGGCAAGGATATCAACTACCATCTTTGATAATATTGGGTATGTCAACTTGCTATTCTTCCACCAATCCAAACAATCAAATTCATTTCGAGGCACATTTGAATCAATCTTGATAGGATCCTTTTCCAATTAGATGAGCTATTCAAATTCTTGAGGTGTTGAAGTCTAAAATTCCCTCATATATTCATCAAAATCGTCCCAACTAGAATCAAAGAAACTATTTTTTGAAAGTTTAGATAAAGTGCTATCCTGAGATTTCATTCTATTTTCGATCTCATAAAGTTCATTTGCATGCACATATTCATTTTATATTTTAAAGATAGCATTTCTAATCTTGTCAATGTCCTACTGAGCTTCACTAGGTGGAAAAAGTTTAAGAAAGCAATATTCTACAGTAGTACAGTAGTACAGTAGTCATTTTTTGTTGAGGATCTAAACTAGCACCTATAGCCATTAAGAGATTATTTCTTCCCAATACTTATCGAATTTTGCTTTCATCTTTCTCACTATTGCTCTTATGAAATCATCATTAGAATTATCCCTATTATCCAAAATTAGTTTTATTCTCTTAACTTCTTGAAGAAACTAGTTTAAAATTGGATAGTTACTACTAGAAATAATGTTTGTAGTTGTCTAAAAAGTCTCTAAAATACTGCAAACCTTTTCAACTTTCTCCCAATCTTCTTCGGATAGATAGCAATAATACTGTGGGTTTTGATCTCCATACATTGGAAATACGTCTTTGGAATTGATTGCACAATTCAACATCTCAAATATTGAGTTCCACCAAGTCTGACATTCATGAATAGGCTTTTTTCCTAGGAGATGAAGTTGTTACACAATTTTTGAAAATAGAATTGTTATATGGTTTATATGATATCTAGTATGGAATAGGTTTTACAATTCTTAAGAGCGAGATGCAAAAGAGATATCTAGAGTTTTTCGAGCTAAGGATTAGAATGTCGAGGACGACACTCTCTTAATGGGGGGAGAGTGTGAGGACCCGGAAAAAGATTATTTCATTTTACTTATGTTATTTGAATTACATCTTCTTTATTTATTTAATTAATGATTTTGTGTCTTAATGAATTTTATTAATTGTTACATGTGGGGGTTAGAGATTGGTGTAAGTGTAATTTTGTAGGGTGTGTGAGGAAACTTTAGGAAAAGAGAGAGTTTAGTGTAAAGAAAGTTTGGGAAAAACCAATAAGAGTTGGACAAGTGGCATACTACTAACCAAGTGATAGATTAAGATATAACCAACCAAGCTTTTGCTTTCTTTCCATTTCACTTTCTCATCTTGAAAAGAAAAGGGGAGGGCCGAGAGCTTCAAGAAAGAAACACAAGAGAGAAAACAACTTAAACCAAATACAAAAATCACTCTTGAACCTTCATTTTCTTGCTTCAATTTTGGATCAAGCTTGAGCTAGGAACTTTGGAGGGAGACTTATTCAACTCTCAAGCTCAGTTTTGTGAAGTCTTCAAGAGGTATGACATGATTAAAACACTTCATATTCTATTCAGACTCGGAAAAAGATTATTTCATTTTACTCATGCTAATTGAATTGCATCTTATTTATTTATTTAATTAATGATTTTGTCTTAATGATTTTAATAATTGTTGCATGTGGGGCTTAGTGACTAGTGTAAGTGTGATATTGTGGGGTGTATGAGAAAACTTTGGAAAAGAGGGAGTTTAGTACAAAAAGATTTAGGAAAAACCAATGAGAATCGGACAAGTGGCACATTCTCAACCAAGTGATATTTTATACAACTTTCAACCAAACTTCTAACCAATGAGAATCGGACAAGTGGGGATCGTTTCCTCAAGAGCGGGAAGAAACGATTTGATCATGCAGAGGAAGGATCTATCTTGATCAAGCTATGGATACAGCTGATGAAAATCCTACGACCCCTCTAACCCTTGAGATTGCGAATAATTTTGATATAATCTCAACCCACAATCTAGCGAATTAGCAAACCAAGAAATTGGTAGAAAGGCGCCACAACTCAATGCAATCTTGAATTGATAAGCCAAAACTTGAATAAAGGAGATCCCACTCACTTTGTATCAAGGGTCATTCCTAAGGAACAAGAAGAAAACTCTCAATTTTTATTACTCCAAGTCTTCCTCCTAGCACTTGACCAACATTTTCAAAGGAACTTGACCACCTTAGGGTGAATATGAAGTTTTTAATTTGGAATGAATCAACTTGGGGCATTTGAATCTAGTACGAACTTGCAAGCACGCATTGGCATCCATGCTCACATCATTCTCCTTTTCCATCTTCATTTGTTTGTACATTATTTCCAGCCTCCACATCTTGCATAGGTCCTTCTTCATTTGTAGGAGTAGCATTTTGAGTGTCAATTGCTTCTACATCAATTGCATGATTTTTCTTGTCACTACTTACTGAAATTAGTCTGCTCAACTCTAAGGGAGTAAAAGAATCAATAGTAGAGCCATGAGTTTGTCAGACGGGGACTAAATACACTTTCGGTGGACTAGTGGACATCCTTATAATAGACAGTAGCAAATTAAGTTTTATGGTCCACTACTCTTAAGTCTTAACACCAATCAAAATAATATTTTCAATAAAAATTGTGATCAGTTTTATGACAACCTACTAAAGTTTAACATACTTTATTTAAGACTTAACATATCTCCACACTTAACATTTTTGGATACATTTAGTTGTATATCATATTAAGTGATAAGTCAATAACTTATGAACTTATCACTTATATTTTAGAACAAGTTTTATCTAGAAAATTGAGTTAATTTAGATTTCTATTTTTTGATTATTAAATGTGTTTAAATATGTTAAGATTTAAACCCATTAAACTTAAATACTTAATTGGATTCTAAAGATAGATTTATGTATGGCCTTAATAAATGAATTAATTTTTCTATACTTTGAAGTACAAAAAATTGTTCGAAAATAGTAGAAGTGGGGAAAAAGTTGTTTTAGGACTTGCATGAACAAGAGCCAAATAATCTACAAGAAAATATAGTATAAGAAAAATTTTTGTCATTTATCAACTGAAACACCATAGCTTTCTTGCAAGTTTTGAACAGATACTCCTTGAGCCATGAAAAAGATTCCTACCTGGACTTGGTAGTGATCACATGCTACTTAATTCGTGATGTGCATTACTACACATGACACTAAAGCAAAATATATGGTCCACGTAAAAGAGCTTTTCTAAAATTTCAAATTGCTACATATGACATTAAAGTTACTTAATTTCACATTGCTGATATAATATTCTATTTTTGTTGTCCTAAAACAGCTTTTCTAAAATCAGACATTTTTAATTAAGTAGATTCTTATCACCATCATTTTCTTCAAGTTGAAGAAAGTTCATAGAGCAGAATCTTTGATTCTCGAATGTCAAATGTCAAAGAGACACACAAGAGTACAAACATTACATCATATACACATAAGAGCACATACAAGTGCTAGAAAAGTCCACTGTAACAAAGCTGTTGAGCTTCCAAATCTAGAAGCCTTTGGCACTTTGCAAGACATCTAAAAACTTTTAATAGTAAACCTTAAACCGTAATTTTCGGCTCTGAGCCCTAAAACCATCAGTAAAATGGCTCAAATGTTCCCAGTCCTTGTGAAGTAGTAGCTAAGGCATAATCAGTTGTATATCAACATAATTGGCCGTGTTTGGTATCTCAAGTTTTTTGCAAGTTTGTATAAAATTTGTTTGTTTCCTGCTTTAGCTACAGGAACCCTTTAAAACTTCCAAAATTTTAATGCAAATTTTTAACAAGTTTGTATAAAACTTGTTTGTTTCCTACGTTATTTGCAAGAATCCTTAAAAAACTCCCAAAGTTTTTAATATGCCACCTCCACAACATTAAAAACTTCACTTCCAAAATTTTTTCTACAACTTCTGATAAGTTACTGATAGAATTTTATACCAACACCCAAAAAATTTCACTCCCAAACAATATATTTTACCAAGCATTTTTTCAACTACCAATCAACATAACATACTTGTGTGAAGTATTTTCTCAACACAAGTTAGTTGAAAGAGTAATAAACTAAGAACTTTACCCAATATTTGGTGTTCCATTTATAAACAAATTATTTTTCAACCATTAAATCTACAACTCAAAGAAGGACAACTCTAGCAGCCCAATCATCTAGCAACAAATTCTTGAAAAGGAAAAAAAAAAAAACTAACCATTAACCACTCTTAGCAAATAACAATTAACAACTGCTGATACTTAGTCAATAGAAATTTTAAAAAAATGAATCAGATACACCAAGTCCAAGAAAAAGAAAAGCAAATGCTACATAAATCAATATTGATAACAGGAAACATATATAATTAAGAGCTAATAGCTAAACTAGCCATTCAATAAATACTAATAGGCCAATGGCAATAAGAGAAGGAATTGTCGTAGACTCCAAAAATGCAATCAAGTTCTTCAATTTAATGGATATGAAATTCAAGAGGTTTCTAAATTCTAAACAACCTTCATAATATATCTATAAAGAAATTACATCTACAATTTGTACAAGTTCTTCACTTACGGACTTACCTATTGGACTTGCCTTTGCAATGGATGCCGAAGGACTGGTTGAAGTGTGAAGAAGTTCTTTTTCTATCTTTTCTTGATGAGGGACCGTCACTGGTGGTTTCCTTAATAGCTATTGAAGAGGTTTCAAGCTTTCAGCTGCTGTAGAAAAAAAAAAAGGAAAGATACAAAATTCCCAATTTAAGAATTTAGGGTTTGAAGGATAGCAAATGCAGCAATAAACAACAATTTCATACCTTTTTCAGTCAATGCGGGAAGCTCAACACAACTACTTAAATAATGGTAGAATTGCACAAATCAAAACCTAGGGTTCATCCATTCCTTTGTCCTAATTGATAAAAAAAGAACCAAAACAAAGCTCTAGTTCAGATGGATTTTGTACGTTTAGAGTTTATTTCCTAAAATCAAACCTCTCACTAGTGATAGCAAAAGCTTAACTTCGACTTTTCCATAGAGGGTTGCCGCTCAGATAGGAAGAACGAGAGGAATATGAGGGAAATGTTTAGGTTCGAGAAAGTGAGAAACTAAGAAATCAGAAATTGAAATATCCCAAAGTTTTTGATACAAAATTATTTCTTCTAAGGTGAAATGATTATATGACCCATAAGAATATTAAAGTCAACCATGGTATTGTAGTAATATACACATCCCAAACCTAAAATGGTAAAAATGTAATAATTCAATATATTTTTTTAATTAATTGCATTATGCTCCATAAGCCTCATTGAGTAGTCGAGTCTTGAATTTCTGAACTCAAACTCAAATCGATAGCTAATCAAGCTACTCGTGCTCAACCGAGTGCAAGTCAAGCTCTTGACCGAGCTACTCACACTTGTGAGTTGCTCAGTTCGACAATAGCCCTACTTGAATGAAGTGGATGATAATTAGTCCGTTGTATACATAGCAATGCAGTAACTACTCCCGTTAAAGGAGTAGATGAAGTAGATTTGAAATTTACTTCTGAACATGTTGTAACCCTTACTAATGTTCTATTCATTCCGAAAGTAAGGAAAAATGTAGTTTCAGGTAGTTTGATGAATAAATTTGGATTCAAACTTGCATTTGAGGTTGATAAATATGTACCATCCAAGGGTGGAATGTTTGTAGGGAAATGGTATCTTTGTAATAGTATGTTCTGTGAGGCCGCATACCATCAATTTAAATTATAAATTGCAAAATTTCATATTTTCATAAAATTATTTTAGTTTGAATTATTTGACCTTCGTATGTGAGTAGTATCCGCATGAAAAGTTTTAAAATATATTGTGCACGTTTAAATTATGTCCTTGATTAAATTACTTGGATATTTAAATTTTGCATACGAGTCTAGGGTCAACTATTAGACATAAGTTTTGAGTGTTAGGATATGCATTTGAGGTATATAAGTGAGAGAAATCAGAGTTGTAGTGTCGCGTCGCGAGAACCGATCACGACTCGACAAAATGTGACTTTATGTCAAATCGAGTGACATCTTTCATTTCCTTCCTTTTCCCAGCAAAAGCCTCAAAAGTCAACACAACCACAACCACTCATTCTTCTTCTTCTTCATCCTCTTGGCCGAAATCCCCTCCCCCTCTTCCCCTTCATTTTTGTCTTCAAAAACTACTTCAAACTTCACCAAATCAACCAAGAAAGCTTGAGTAATCTTCCACCCGTTTCACTTGGAGCTTGAGGATCAACAAGGAGAGGGATAGAGCCGGCTAGGAGCTTGGAAAGAGAGGGAGTTTGGACACCACAAGCTAGAATTTTTTCTCTTGAGATCAAACCCTAGTTTCCTTGCTTCCATTGTTTGGTTTTGGAGCTTGTAGATTCTTGTTTGTAATTTTGTTGAATTTAGTTGGTTGTGTGGGCTCTATGAACTCCCACAATTCTTGATGATTGGCTGCTATGATATATGTGTATGTGATGGAGTGATTGTGATGAGTTTTGAAGTTAGAAAACTAGAAAGAAAAGGAAGAGGCAAAACCGAGAGAAAAGGGAAGCTATGCCGCCGGTTTCTTTTTCAATTTTTCTGCTCTATTTTAGCTACTGAATTTCATGAGTTTCTTGGCTATTTTGAGAGCTGAAATGTTGAGCTTTAAGTGGATATTTTTCTAGCAAAGAAACTCTCTCATTTGGTGCTTCAAAAGTTCATGAAAATATGACAAAAAAAATCTGGAAATTCTGCTTCTATTCTGCCCGAACTTTGCTGCCCTGTTTTGGTGGTATTTTGGTGCAAATTTTTGCTATCATTTTATTGTCATTTGATCAAAAAATATTGTTAGAGTCTTGGTTTTGAAAATGGAATGGAATGAGGGCTGTTTTGGATGAACCAAATGTTACAAAAGAAAAGGATTTCTGTTTGGCAGAAGTGAGTTCAAAAATTTCAGTCAAATTTGGTCACTTTGATCACTACTTTTCCGTATGATTTTTTAGCTTAATTTTGGTAAAAACATAGCTCACATACTGAAGTTTATGTGTGCAAAAATTGGTATTTTTTCAGTATCATTTCGTTGCTCAAATGATGCTCCAAATTTACTCTTTAAACCTGGAAAATTCTGCTGTCAGGACAGCTTTACGCCCTCTGTTCAGATGGCTATATTTTCTTGCTCGGGAGCTGAAATTGAGTGCCGTTTGTGGCGTTTTAAATTAGACTTCAAGGGCTTTCCAATGGTATAATATTTGTGTGCTAGTTCATTTTCTACAAGCTGTAGAAATTTCAGGAATTTGACTGATTTTGCAAACTAATAACACTGTGCTTTGACCACTGCTGAATCTTGCGACTTCATTTGACTTATCTTGCAAAATAAATTTGAAAGCGAAGTCTTCTAGTGAATTGAAGTACTTTGAGTCTAGTTTCCATAACCGTAAGCCTTGCCTAATTTCGATGAGTGTAGCCTTAGATATGGTTCAAAAAAAAAGCTATGGCAGTGAGGTTTTGGTGATTCTAAGTGGTTGAGCTAAAGTTTTGAATTTTAGTTATTTTGGCTAGTGTTTGATAGTTGAACTTTGGCTTAGATGGCCAAGACTTTGCCGAGGGTGAACCAACTAATGAAGTTTAGCCTTCTTGCTTGCTCACTTATTTAATTGAATCATGGTGAGTGTTCCTTGCATGTTGTGTGAATTACATGCTTATGTGAATTAATACTTGGTGTTACTTGTCCTCATGAGTGTTAAATACTTGTTCTTAGGCGAGTGTGTACTTTATCGCACTCGACCTAACTCTTATTATACTGCTCAATTGTTTATTATTCCACTGTTTGTATATTATTTGTGCATGACTGTAGGCTATGTGTACTTTAACATATTTGCTGAACAAGGCCTTTCCCCCTTCATTACCGGCCCGTTCGAGCCAGAAACGAACTCGGTTGGGTAGGTTGGTAACTTAGGGCACTGTACGGTGTACTCGAGTATTACCACTGGGAGTTATAAGGAGGAGTAGCGGGTTGAGTAAAGGACAAAATGGACTACAACTGCTTCCAATGAACCTCGTATCCTTTCATTGAGTGTTTTCTCATTTTATATGTTATATAAATTTTATGCTCCCAAACTGAATTATATTGAATTATTGAGTGTTTAATTGATATATATCATTTCACTGCTACCATGAGATTGTATGTTATTGGGATTGCTCACTGGCCTTTTAACTCATTCCTTCCAACTTTGTTTTTCCTTAGCAGAGTTTGAGAATGAGAGCCTCCAAGGATTGCACTTGGTTGTTTGGTTTGGAGACTTTAAGCTTGTATTATGATGTAATTCTTGTATTTTTAGAGTGTACCTAAGAACTTTCGAATGGATGAACTTTGGTAATTGTAACCGAAATCTGGATGGTTGTAATTCTCTAATGAAGTTTAAGGTTTAAACGTTTTGTTGGACTAATGGATATTAAGGTTATCTTGTTAATCGAAATAATTGCTCGCTATTGAATTGAGGATTGTACTGAGTGTTAGGTTTTGGGGCAGCAGACGCAGCGGAAAACAAAAATTTTAACCCCAACAACCTACCAGGAATCACCCTAGGATACGTATGACTTGTAGAGAAGGGGAGTTGTAGGATTACCTTAATCCTAGAAGCGACTTCTTGTTCGTTGTAGAGAGGTCAGCCCTTTTCAGCGGTCAAGCGTCACGCCTCTCAATCCAGGAGAGAAGTCTAGATCTTCTCTTGAATCGTCTCTACGATCCTAGATGTGTGTGTATGAAAGTATAGAAAAGGTGCTAGCCTATTCTCTCTTTCTTTGGAATTTCTCTCTACGTAGGTTTTTCTCAAAAACCCTAGCCTCTCTCTATTCTGTCAACCGTAGTTGTGTTATTATATTCTCTACAGACGTATCACATTGTCTGTCTATTTATAGGAGAGAGGTAGAGAAAAGATAGGGTCTTGTTTGATCCAAATCAAAACAAATATAGGATAATTATTTTATCCTATTTGCTCAAATAGCCCCGGAATCCTTTATTCCTTATTATTAGACCACATAAGGTTTTATTTCCAAATCTTCATTTGGACACACAATTTTAATCCAGAATTCAATTTCTAAGCGTGTGATCCAATAGGTTCCAAATATATTGGCAATAATTATGAATCATAATTCTCAAGAAGAATTAGATAAAATAAACAACTTTATTTTATCATTGATTACAATAATTAATCCATTCATAATCATAGATTGTGAGCGGTGTCTAACAACACATCACAACCACCAAAGTATTCGGAATTAGTCAAGGGAATTTTGACCAAACATTTCCATGAAAAATTACTATGTAATTATTATCCTTTCACCATAGATATCCAATTAGTCAGGGAATGAGGAATAAGTGCCAATTCCCTAATGACTAATTAATTTTCTAGTTCCGATTAACCTAAATTAGGGTTAACTTGAAGACATTCTTCAATTAACCTAATGTAGTCGACTATTAAGGTTAGATTCCAACTAGGTGGCCTTTTCGGATATCAACTCCCACTATCGGAGTGGTGAATCCTCTCTTGATCACTCACTATCTTTCCATGCTTCACACTACCCCCAATTTCTATTCTTTAAGTCACTCTTTGGTGATCAACAAGTAATAGAATCAAAAGGCAGTGATTCACACTCAAGATACTATGGTGATCTCAAGTCTAGGATCATTTACATAATTTTCCATAAGAGATTCAACCATTGGCACTTGATAGATATCCTAATGGGATCTCTGTGTGGATCACTCCAATGAATTCGTACCTTACAATTCATCTACACATTAGCCTAGGTGTCACTATACCTTGGTTGATGAGAACAACCATTACTTACATTAAGTAGAGACTAACTGTGTACTAGTCTTTCCGTATTAATGATGTCCCTGTTTCATTAATACTATGACTAGGGAATTTTAAAAAATATTTGTTATAAATGTGATTGATATCTCATAGTCATCAACTCTTGTGACTACCATCACATTAATAAATATTCTAAGGACTTTATCAGTTATATCAAATATTTAACAGATAAAATGGAAATTCATAAAATACAAAACTTAATTAGGAATGTATTTAAACAAAATGATTATTTTAGGGCATACATTCCAACAACCTCCCACTTGCACTAAAACAATTCATTCATAACCTTTAGTCCAAATGAAAGTACATGACTATCATGTTTCTTTTGAGATAGTGCCTTAGTAAGAGGATCAGCTATATTATCCTCAGTGGGGACTCTCTCTATCTTTACATCATTTCTGGCAATGATTTCCCTAATTATGTGAAATATTCTAAATACATGTTTGGACCGTTGATGAGACCTAGGTTCCTTTACTTGGGCAATGGCCCCATTGTTATCACAGTACAGGGTTACTGGATTAACTATGCTAGGAACCACACCAAGTTCAGACATGAACTTCTTGATCCAAACGGCTTCCTTGGCTGCCTCTGCGGCTGCAATGTACTTAGCCTCTGTTGTAGAATCCGCTGTGGTGTCTTGTTTGGAACTCTTCCAGCAGACAGCACCTCCATTGAGAGTAAAGATGAAGCCTGACTGTGATTTACAGTCATCTTTATCAGACTGAAAGCTTGCATCTGTGTAGCCTTTAACCTCCAATTCACCATTTCCATATACTAAGAACAAATCTTTAGTCCTTCTCAAGTACTTAAGAATGTTCTTAACGGCTATTCAGTGACCTTCACCTGGATTAGCCTGGAACCTGCTCGTGACACTCAGAGCATGGGAGACATCTGGTCTTGTACATAACATAGCATACATAATTGATTCAATTGCCGAAGCATATGGAACATTATGCATCTTATCAATCTCAACTTGTGTCTTAGGACACATGCTCTTGGAAAGGCTTATCCCATGAGTCATAG
This sequence comes from Gardenia jasminoides, assembly GCA_013103745.1. Lineage (NCBI taxonomy): Eukaryota > Viridiplantae > Streptophyta > Magnoliopsida > Gentianales > Rubiaceae > Gardenia > Gardenia jasminoides. The sequence goes on from CM023095.1 coordinate 26,211,913, forward strand.
GTAAAAAACCCTTCTTAGACTGATCCATGCTAAACCTCTTTAGCACTTTATCTATGTATGTAGATTGTGAAAGACCAAGCAGCCTTTTAGACCTATCTCTATAGATCTTAATACCCAGTATATAGGCTGTCTCTCCTAAATCTTTCATGGAAAAGTTTTTGGATAACCAACCCTTCACTGATTGTAACATTGGGATATCGTTTCCCATTATTAATATGTCATCCACATATAATATAAGGAAAATGATTGAACTCCCACTAACCTTCTTGTATACACAAGGTTCATCCGGATTTTTAAGAAAACCAAACTCTTTGATTGTCTCATCAAATCGAATGTTCCAACTCCTGGATGCTTGCTTAAGTCCATAAATGGACCTCTGTAGTTTGCATATCTGATTGGGATTTGGCGACGTAAAGCCTTCAGGTTGTGTCATGTACACATCCTCTTGCAAATTCCCATTAAGGAATGCAGTCTTTACATCCATCTGCCAAATCTCGTAGTCATGGTATGCTGCTATTGCAAGCAATATCCGAATGGATTTAAGCATAGCTACTGGTGAGAAAGTTTCATCGTAATCGATTCCCTCTTTCTGCTTGTAGCCTTTGACTACCAGTCTAGCTTTATAGGTAATCACATTACCATCCATGTCTGTCTTCTTCTTGAAGACCCATTTGCACCCTACGGGTTTTACCCCTTCAGGTGGATCAATCAAGGTCCATACCTTGTTGTCATACATGGAATCCATTTCAGAATTCATGGCCTCTAACCATTTGGAGGAGACTGGACTATTCAAGACCTCTTGGTAGGTAGTAGGTTCGTCATCTTGAATGACTAGTACATCATTGCCTTGGCTCACAAGGAACTCATATTTCTTGGGAGCTGAGCGTACTTTTACTGACCTACGGGGCTCTTGAATGTTCACAGCTTCCGTTTGTGCCTCATCATTATGTGGCTGAACCCTTTCTTCAACAAGTTGTTCGATGTTTGTTTGATCATTGTGAACTTCTTCAAGTTCCATGTTAGTATCTTGAACTTCTTCAAGTTCTATTCTACTCCCACTGCCCCTTTCTAGAATAAACTCTTTTTCTAGAAAGATAGCATGTTTTGAGACAAACACTTTGTACTCGATTGGGTTATAGAAATAGTATCCTACAGACTCTCTTGGATACCCTACAAACAAACACTTGTCAGATCTTGGTTCAAGTTTATCTGACTCTACTTTCTTCACATAGGTTGGGCAACCCCAAACCTTCATGTAAGACAGTTTTGGTTTCTTTCCTTTCCATATCTCATATGGTGTGGAGTCAACAACCTTACTGGGTACTCTATTAAGAGTGTGAGAAGCTGTGTCCAAAGCATATCCCCATAACGATTTTGGGGCACTCGAGTGGCTCATCATGGACCGTACCATATCTAATAAGGTGCGGTTTCTCCTTTCAGATACACCATTTAGTTGTGGTGTCCCTGGAGGAGTCCATTGTGGAACTATTCCATTTTCCTTTAGATAAAATTGAAACTCATCACTTAAGTATTCTCCACCACGATCAGATCGTAGTGTCTTAATACTTTTACCGATTTGTTTCTCTACTTCATTTCTGAATTCTTTGAACTTTTCAAAAGATTCAGACTTGTATTTCATTAAATACACATAACCATATCTAGAATGGTCATCAGTAAAGGTAATGAAGTATGAAAATCCACCTCTAGCTGTGATTGTCATTGGGCCACATACATCAGTATGTACTAGCCCAAGTAAATCACTGACCCGTTCCCCTTTACCAGTAAAGGGCGTTTTGGTCATTTTTCCAAGTAAACAAGCTTCGCATACGTCATATGATTCATAATCAAATGAGTTCAAGTACCCACCTTTGTGTAACTTGAAAATGCATTTCTCATTTATATGACCAAGCCTACAGTGCCAGAGGTAGGTTTTATTTAATTTATCTAACTTCATTCTCTTTTCTTGTACGTTGAGAATTTGGTTATCAAGATCTAGAATATATAAACCGTTGTTCCATTTTTCAGAACAATAAAACACACCATTCTTTGAAAAAGAACAACATTTATTCTCTTGGGTTATCTTAAACCCATTTACATCCCACAGGAAATAGAAATGATGTTTGTAGTAAGTGCTGGAACATAATAACAGTTTGATAATTCTAAAATCAACCCACTGGGTAAACTAATGTAGTAAGTCCCTGCAGCTTAAGCAGCAACTTTTGCTCCATTGCCCACACGTAGGGTTACTTCTCCTTTTTCCAGCTTTCTACTGTCCCTTAGACCCTGCATAGATGTGCAAATGTGAGAGCCACATCCGGTATCTAATACCCAAGAGCCAGATTTGGAAGTAGAAACATTAATCTCAATCATATATGTACCTGATGTTGAAGCTTCCCCAAGCTTCTTTTGTTTTAAGCTCTCCAGATAGCCCTTGCAGTTCCTCTTCCAATGTCCAGTTTGTCCACAATGGAAGCAGGTTGCATTGGACTGGTCTGTCTTGGCCTTCTTGGGCTTCTTGGTGGGCTTGTTCTTGGATTTCTTAGGCACTTTTCCTTGCCTCTTCCTTTTATTGGAGGAAGCAACAACAAGCACTCCAGTAGGACCCTTTACCTTTTTGATTTCTTTCTCAACAGTTTTCAGCACATTCAAAAATTGAGGTAATGTGTGCTGCAGATTGTTCATCTGATAGTTCATAACAAACTGAGAGAAAGAATCTAGCAGAGATTGAAGAACTAAATCAACATTTAGCTCTTGGTCCATCTTAAAGTCTAATTCAGCCAATTTCTCAATTAGCAATTATCTTTAAGGCGTGTGGAGCAGCGGGTGCTCCTCGCCATCTTACACTGAACAATTCCTTGGGCGTATCATACCTCACCATCCTAGATTGTTGTTCAAACAACTCTCTCAGGTGTTGTACAATTTTATATGCCCCCATGTTCATATGCTGCTGTTGGAGTTGAGGAGTCATAGATGCTATCATGATACATGAAGCAACTCTATTATCATCCTTATACTTCTTGTAAGCATTCTTAACAGTAGCAGGTGCAGTTGGTTCAGGTTCATCAGGCATAGGCCCATCAAGTACATATTCTATTTTTTCATGAGTGAGAACGAGTAGGACATTGCGATGCCAGTCGAGAAAATTTGTGTCGTTCAGTTTACAATCAGTGAGAATTGTACGTAGGCTCAGATTATTACTCATTCTGCAACAAGATAAAGATAGAGTTTGTCAGAAAAAGCTTTGTTTAATAAAATCATAAAAACTTCCAAAATTATGATTTTATTTCCACTATTTTTTTTCAAATCAAGTACCTTCTTTAAATTGATTCGGGATTTTCTAAAAACCCATAGTGGCTAGAACCCCATCTTAACTTTTTTTTGACCTTGAGTGAATCCCAACAAATCAAAATAATCTTAATAGGTAGGTACTTTACTAATTACAACCCATTTGTAATTTCTAGATCCGTTAGGTATCAACTCTTGATTTTACATCTTATGTATTAACCTAACCCTTGCTTCTAAAATTCATGGCCTTGAGTGAATCCCAACAAACCATAATTTTAGTTAAATCAAACCCATCATTCTTAAGAACAGTTCTTATAGTAAAAAACATGTAGTAAGTAAAAGCGGTTTGGGTGAATCCCAACAAACTAGCACTTAATGATCACATTTTGTTTTATACTATAATGATGGAAAACTGTCTTGATTTAATATTGAATTTGAGGATTTGTTTGCCTTTTCCAAAACATTTTTAATTTGGTTTGAAGTTTTGGAAAAATCATTTGACGGTCTCATCAACAATCATGCATATAAATATTTCAAAAATAAGTATAGCATAAAATAAAACGTGGATGGTTATAGATATTCCTAAATTAATTTCCCCGGCCATTAGGGAAATTAATGGTTGTCTAAGGTTAAATCAGATTTGCTCCTTACATGGCACGGCCGCGACTCATTTCTTCATCTTCTAATTTACAATTTCTATACTAATTACAATTTCCTATCATCTATTCCTGTCTATTATACATTACAAATAGAATATAAGAAACCAGAGTTACATTCGGGAATTAGATGAGGAGAGAATTACAATTAGAAAAATAAGAAAGGCGGACACTGAGCCCTATTTATAAAAAACCAACCATTCAACTATCCATCCACAATCACATTGGGCTTATATCCACAACCATCCACCATGCATTCATATAAATTTAAACAACTTTAAATTGAAAGAAAACATGTAATAACAGTCAACAACTATTCATGGATTATTTGGTTTTTATATCTCAAGATCCAAACAAGTTTTGAGATCATACATGTGCAGAAAATTTTGGTAAAATAATTTTATTAGGTCACTTTTAATTCTAACTAATTTAGAAAATAAATTGGAACATTATTTGAATTAATCATATTAAAATTTAAATCAATTCCTGACCTAATAAAACATGAAATAACAAAATTTCATAACAAATTTTAACAATTAAAATTTGGATCAGAATCAGAAAATTTTAGAAATTGAAAATTCAATTTTCAAAAAAATTTATTTAGGTTTCTCAAAGGATCGCGACCTGATCCGCGAACAAGCTTCGCGGATCTGTGGATCAGTTGAAACTCCACAAATGATCCGAACCGATCCACGACGACCTCCGCGGATCCAGCATGTTTCTGATCCACGAACGGTCGAATCGATCATGAAGTACTTCAGCGGATCCGGATCCGCGAACCAGATCGCGGATCCACATCGCGTATCCGAGTCGCGATTCCCAGTTTCAGCGTCCAACGATTGGGTACTGCAGAATTCTTTCCAAAACATAAACCTTTTGTCTTGTGAAAATTTTCCAGATCTCAGAAACACTTTAATCAAATTAAAGTTATAACCTTTTCAACCAAAATTCAGCACGTGTATAGATATCAATCATATAATCCATGAATAATAATCAACAGAACATATGAAATCATACGTAAAGAACTAGGGATGCTCATACCACTTTGTTAGGTTTTGGGTGATGGAAAACAAAAATTTTAACCCCAACAACCCACCAAGAATCACCCTAGGCTACGTATGACTTGTAGAGAAGAGGAGTTGTAGGATTACCTTAATCCTAGAAACGACTTCTTGTTGCGTTGTACAAAGTGGTCAGCCCCTTTTCAGCAGTCCAAGCGTCCTGCCTCTAGTGCAATCCACGCGAGAGAGAAGTCTAGATCTTCTCTTGAATCGTCTCTACGATCCTAGATGTGTGTGTATGAAAGTATAGAAAAGGTGCTAGCCTATTCTCTCTTTCTTTGGAATTTCTCTCTATGTAGGTTTTTCTCAAAAACCCTAGCTTCTCTCTATTCTGTCAACCGTAGTTGTGTTGTTATATTCTCTACAGACGTATCATATTGTCTGTCTATTTATAGGAGAGAGGTAGAGAAAAGATAAGGTCTTGTTTGATCCAAATCAAAACAAATATAGGATAATTATTTTATCCTATTTGCTCAAATAGCCCCGGAATCCTTTATTCCTTATTATTAGACCCCATAAGGTTTTATTTCCAAATCTTCATTTGGACACACAATTTTAATCCAGAATTCAATCTCTAAGCGTGTGATCCAATAGGTTCCAAATACATTGGCAATAATTATGAATCATAATTCTCAAGAAGAATTAGATAAAATAAACAACTTTATTTTATCATTAATTACAATAATTAATCCATTCATAATCATAGATTGTGAGCGGTGTCTAGCAACACATCACAACCACCCAAGTATTCGGAATTAGTCAAGGGAATTTTGACCAAACCTTTCCATGAAAAATTACTATGTAATTATTATCCTTTCACCATAGATATCCAATTAGTCAGGGAATGAGGAATAAGTGCCAATTTCCTAATGATTAATTAATTTTCTAGTTCCCGAAATTAACCCTAAATTAGGTTAACTTGAAGACATTCTTCAATTAACCTAATGTAGTCGACTATTAAGGTTAGATTCCAACTAGTGGCCTTTCTGGATATCAACTCCCACTATCGGAGTGGTGAATCCTCTCTTGATCACTCACTATCTTTCCATGCTTCACACTACCCCCAATTTCTATTCTTTAAGTCACTCTTTGGCGAGCAACAAGTAATAGAATCAAAAGGTAGTGATTCAACTCAAGATACTATGGTGATCTCAAGTCTAGGATCATTTACATAATTTTCCATAAGAGATTCAACCATTGGCACTTGATAGATATCCTAATGGGATCTCTGTGTGGATCACTCCAATGAATTCGTACCTTACAATTCATCTACACATTAGCCTAGGTGTCACTATACCTTGGTTGATGAGAACAACCATTACTTACATTAAGTAGAGACTAACTGTGTACTAGTCTTTCCGTATTAATGATGTCCTGTTTCATTAATACTATGACTAGGGAATTTTAAAAATATTTGTTATAAATGTGATTGATATCTCATAGTCATCAACTCTTGTGACTACCATCACATTAATAAATATTCTAAGGACTTTATCAGTTATATCAAATATTTAACAGATAAAATGGAAATTTATAAAATACAAAACTTAATTAGGAATGTATTTAAACAAAATGATTATTTTAGGGCATACATTCCAACATTGAGTCCCAACGAGAGTTGGGCAGGCGGTCTGCTGATACCCTAGGGTACGCCCTACCTAGAGGTGGGGTCGTCACAATTGGTATCAGAGTTTAGGTTTCAAATCTCTGTAGTGTATCTTAGGCTTAAAGTTTAGGATGCCGAATCCTGGGACTAGTTGGCTGTTAAGTGAAATATTGAGCACTAGGGTTTCTTATATTGTAGAAAATGAAGAGAATTATGCGGGATTGATTTGAAAGGTTATAGGTGAGATTCATGAACAATGGTACTAGTTGATATCTATGGGAGTGAATTTGACTAAGATAAATCATAGAATTCGAGGTGTTCTTTAGGGTTTTAATCTCCATATGTATGTGTAAGAGACTCGATGTGATTCTTGGATTGACTGTTAAAATGAGACTTTTTGTGAATTTTCTATGAGGAATAATGGGGATTGAGTTGATTTGCACCTGGAGATGGCCAGTCCTAGTGTGAATTGACTTGGTTCCTATTTGACGCTTAAGTTAGCAAGTTGTACCTAATTTCTGGACTTGAATTAATTTGGAGTTTGAGACTTTGACTAGAAACCCTAATACTGGTGATTCTTGGAGTGATTGATTAAAGATGACTTTTCCCTAACTTTTAAAGTCGAAGTTTGCTATGGAGAGATAGGATTATCTGGATTTGCTTTGGCTGGACCTAGTGACCAGTGATTCTGGCTTTTGAAAAAGAATAATGGGGTCAGGAGTAAGAATTGCCTATTTTGATAATTAATATGTTTGGTTTACTAATCTTGACTTGAGTATGTACGAAACTTGATTTTCTCTTGTGCTGTGGTTAACTAGCTATGATTGAGTGAAAGTGGTAGCTAAAGTTGATTGTGATAACGTTACTTGTGAAAATGGTTTAGTCTCATTTGTCATTCCTTATCACTGATTACGTGTGCTTGTAATTGGTATGTATGCCCACATGCATCTTTGTGTGTGTATGTTTCTAGTTCATAAGGAATTAATGCATGTCCATATAGATTAGTTGAAAAAATGGAAGCTAGAAGACCACGACGAGGACGTCCACGCAGACAACCCTAAAATCAGGAGGAAGGGAGTGGGTCTGTGGCTAACCAAAACACTGAACCGAGGATTGAGGCAAATGATCAAGTGGCACTAGCTTTAAATCATATGATGGATTTATTAGAACGATTAGTACCTTAACAAGGCCATGGAGCTGGACAAGTGAATCAACTTGGAAACCAAGAGATAGGGGTAGATAGGGCCTTAGAAAGATTTCAAAAGTTTTTCTCGTCTAAGTTTTGTAGGGGTCTTGACCCCGATATAGTCGAGAATTGTTTGGAGAATATAAGGAATATATTTGATGCATTGGATTATTCTGAGGAGAGACAAGTAACCTTTGCGGTGTTCCAATTTGAAGGAGTTGCTAGAGCATGGTGGAATGTTGTAAGAAACAAGTGGGAAAGGGATCAAACTCCAAGAACTTGGATGAATTTCTTACGAGAATTTAATGAAAAGTTCCTTCCACCACTAGTCCAAGAAAAGAGAGAAGATGATTTTATAAAAATTCGGCAAGGAACCTTAACTGTGGCAGAATATGAAACCCAATTCACCAAACTGTCTAGATTTGCCCCGAAACTAGTGGTTACGGAGCGAAAGCGACTAAGGCGGTTTATTTAAGGACTCAATCTAGAAATTCAAGATGCCCTAACAGCAGCTTAAATTGAGACTTTTAGTGATGCCCTTGAGAAAGTCCAAAGGGTCGAGACTACGAAATCCCAATTGAAAGCTTTTCAAGTACGAAAGAGAGATATACCTACTGGTAACCACCATGAGGCTTCTAGAGAGACTGTACCGCCACTCATAGTTAGAAAAGGAGTGGATGGAGTAAGACTACCACCTCCTCCTTCTTCTCATAGGATGGAGCAACTAGAAGGAGCTACATCACAAAGAACTCAAACAAGAAGGGTCCTATCAAAGGAAACGTCGCAGGGAAGTCGAGCCATGGTTTTTCAACCAACTTGTGGATACTGTGGAAAAAAAATCACATTGAAAACAACTGCTGGGTAAAAAGGGTGAAAGTGTTTGTGTTGTGGGAGTACCGACCATCAAGTTAGCAACTGTCCAAAGAAGCAACCGCGAGAGAGTAATACTCGCCAAGGAAATGGAATTACTTCTCAACGAGCTATTGAAGGAAGGAACTGACCACGGGCGCCAGCTAGGACCTCTACCCTTTTGGGTCAATAGATTTCAGGGTCGACTGAGGTAGTAGAATGTATGAATTTTGAGGACGAAATTCTTTTAAGGAGGGCAGGTTGTGAGACCCCGTACCATCAATTTAAATTATAAATTGCAAAATTTTATATTTTCATAAAATTATTTTAGTTTGAATTATTAGACCTTCTTATATCAGTAGTATCGGTATGAAAAGTTTTAAAATACATTGTGCACGTTTAAATTATGTCATTGATTGAATTACTTGGATATTTAAATTTTGCATACGAGCCTAGGGTCAACAATTAGACATAAGTTTTGAGTGTTAGGACATGCATTTGAGCTATATAAGTGAGAGAAATCAGAGTCGTAGTGTCGCGTCGCGAGAACCGATCACGACTCGACAAAATGTGACTTTATGTCAAATCGAGTGACATCTTTCATTTCCTTCCTTTTCCCAACAAAAGCCTCAAAAGTCAACACAACCACAACCACTCATTCTTCTTCTTCTTCATCCTCTTGGCCGAAATCCCCTCCCCCTCTTCCCCTTCATTTTTTGTCTTCAAAAACTACTTCAAACTTCACCAAATCAACCAAGAAAGCTTGAGTAATATTCCACCCGTTTCACTTGGAGCTTGAGGATCAACAAGGAGAGGGATAGAGCCGGCTAGGAGCTTGGAAAGAGAGGGAGTTTCGACACCACAAGCTAGAATTTTTTCTCTTGAGATCAAACCCTAGTTTCCTTGCTTCCATTGTTTGGTTTTGGAGCTTGTAGATTCTTGTTTGTAATTTTGTTGAATTTAGTTGGTTGTGTGGGCTCTATGAACTCCCACAATTCTTGATGATTGGCTGCTATGATATATGTGTATGTGATGGAGTGATTGTGATGAGTTTTGAAGTTAGAAAACTAGAAAGAAAAGGAAGAGGCAAAACCGAGAGAAAAGGGAAGCTATACATGGTTTCTTTTCAATTTTCTGCTCTATTTTAGCTACTGAATTTCATGAGTTTCTTGGCTATTTTGAGAGCTGAAATGTTGAGCTTTAAGTGGATATTTTTCTAGCAAAGAAACTCTCTCATTTGATGCTTCAAAAGTTCATGAAAAGATGACAAAAAAAAATCTGGAAATTCTGCTTCTATTCTACCCGAACTTTGCCACCCTATTTTAGTGGTGTTTTGGTCCAAATTTTTGCTATCATTTTATCACCATTTGATCAAGAAATGTTGTTAGAGTCTTGGTTTTGAAAATGGAATGAAATGAGGGCTGTTTTGGATGAACCAAATGTTACAAAAGAAAAGGATTTCTGTTTGGTAGAAGTGAATTAAAAAATTTCAGTCAACTTTGGTTGCTTTGATCACTGCCTTACCGTATGAGTTTTTGGCTGAATTTTAAAAATGTAGTTCACATACTAAAGTTTATGTGTGCAAAAATTGATGTTTTTCCAGTATCATTTCGTTGCTCAATTGATGCCCCAAAGTTACTCTTTAAACCTGGAAAATTCTGCTGTCAGGACAGCTTTACACCCTCTGTTCAGATGGCTATATTTTCTTGCTCGGGAGTCAAAATCAAGTGCTGTTTGTGGCGTTTGAAACTAGACTTCAAGGGCTTTCCAACGGTATGTGCTAGTTCATTTTCTACAAGTTGCAGAACTTTCAGGAAGTTGACTGATTTTGCAAACTGATAACACTGTGCTTTGACCACTGCTGAATATTACGACTTGATTTGACTTATCTTGCAAAATAAATTTGAAAGCGAAGTCTTCTAGTGAATTGTAGTACTCTGAGTCTAGTTTCCATAACCGTAAGCCTTGCCTAATTTCGATGAGTGTAGCCTTAGATATGGTTCAAACAAAAAGCTATGGCAGTGAGGTTTTGGTGATTCTAACTAGGTGAGTTAAAGTTTTGAGTTTTAGTTATTTTTGCTAGTATTTGATAGTTGAACTTTGGCTCAGGTGGCCACGACTTTGTCGAGGGCGAACCAACTAATGAAGTTTAGCCTTCTTGCTTGCTCAATCGTTTAATTGAGTCACAGTGAGTGTTCCTTGTATGTTGTGTGAATTACATGCTTATGTGAATTAATACTTGATGTTACTTGTCCTCATGAGTATTAAATACTTGTTCCTAGTGTGTACTTTATCGCACTCGACCTAACTCTCATTATACTGCTCAACTGTTTAGTATTCCGCTGTTTGTATATTATTTGTGCATGACTGTAAGTCATGTGTACTCTAACCAAGGCCTTTCCCCCTTCAGTACCGGCCCATTCGAATCAGAAGCAGATTCGGCCGGGTAGGTTAGTAACTTAGGGCACTATACGGTGTACTCAAATATTACCATTGGGAGTTATATGGACGAGTAAGGGGTTGAGTGAAGGACAGGACGGACTGCAACTGCTTCCAGTGAACCTCGTATTCTTTCATTGAGTGTTTTCTCATTTTATATGTTATATAAATTTTATGCTCCCAAACTGAATTATATTGAATTATTAAGTGTTTAACTGATATACATATTGTTTCACTGCTACCATGAGATTGCATGTTATTGAGATCACTCCACGTGCTTTTAGCTCATTCCTTACAACTTTGTTTTTCCATATGAGGTTTGAGAGCAAGAGTCTCCAAGGATTGCACTAGGTTGTTTGGTTTGGAGACTTTAATCTTGTATTATGATGTAATTCTTGTATTTTTAGAGTGTACCTAAGAACTTCTGAATGGATGAACTTTGGTAATTGTAACCGAAATCTGGATGGTTGTAATTCTCTAATGAAGTTTAAGGTTTAAACGTTTTGTTAGATTGATGGATATTAAGGTTATCTTGTTAATCGAAGTAATTGCTCGCTATTGAATTGAGGATTGTACTGAATCCCGACGAGAGTTGGGTAGGCGATCCGCTGATACTCTAGGGTATACCTTAGGGAGAGGTGGGGTAATGACATGTTCAAACTTAATGCCATGCCTATCAATAAGATGAATAAGAATGTTTCTTTTGCTTCTGCAGTTGAGTCTACATCTGTTTTGTGGCATAATATACTAGGACATGTGAATTATAGACGAATTTATGATATGATCAAACTTGGTTGGTTGCCTAATTATGTTCAAAAGGAAGATGGTAAATGTAGAACTTGCATGTTAACAAAAATCATTAGACAACCATTTCCAAAGGTTGAAAGGAAAATAAATAGGTTAGATCTTATACATAGTGATATTTGTGATCTACATGGTACTTTGTCTTTAGATGGTAATAAATACTTTGCTACATTCATAGATGATCATACTAGATTTTGTTATGTGTATTTGTTACACTCAAAAGATAAAATTATGCATATGTTGAAGGTATACAAGGCAAATATTGAGCTTTTTTGTGATACTCATATTAAATGCTTAAGAATAGACCGTGGTTGTAAGTATTATCAAAAGGAATAATGGTATTAAGCATGAAATCACTGCTGCATACACACCTCAACAAAATGGTGTGGGTGAAAGAAAAAATCGGGTTCTTATGCAAATGGTACATGAAATGATATCAAATTCTGGTTTAAGTCAAGGTTTTTGGGAAGAAGCTGTACTTACAACTTGCTACATATTAAATAGAGTTCCAAATAAAAGGAACTCTATGTCTCCTTAAGAACTTTGGTACAAATGAGAGCCGAATCTCAAACACATGAAAGTTTGGCACTGTAGAGTCATTGTCAAAGTTTCTGAATCTAAGAAAAGAAAATTAGGTGAAAGAAGTGATGAGTGCATTTTCTTAGGATATGCACAAAATAGGAAGGCCTATAGATTCATGGTAATAGAGTCAAATGATTCAATATTAGTCAACACGATCATTGAATCAAGGGATGCTATTTTTGATGAGACAAGATTCACCTCTATGCCTAAAGAAATTGACAATGCACCTAATCAAAATGGATTATCTAAAGATAGCATCGATGATGAAAATAAAGTCATTGAACTTAGAAGGAGCAAAAGAGCCAAAAAGGTTAAGTCGTTTAATTCATATTTTGTTGCTTACCTGGTCGAAGGAACAAGGAATGAAATAAGTAACACTATTCCTTATTGCTTTAATACCAAAGTTGATCCAAAAACATTTGATGAAGCAATAAATTCACAATATGCTTCATTTTGGAAAGAAACTATAAATGATGAAATGGACTCGATTATGCCAACAAAATTTGGGAGTTAGTGGATTTATCACCAGATTCCAAATCAATTGATTGTAAATGGATCTTCAAGAAGAAATTAAAGATTGGTGGAACCATAGACAAGTTTAAGGCCAAGTTGGTTGCCAAGGGGTTTACTCAAAAAACGAGGCATCAATTATTTTGATACATACTCAACAGTAGCTAGAACAGCCACTATAAGGCTATTGCTTGCCATACCTTCAATTCAAAAATGGGTAATTCACCAAATGGATGTCAAAATGGCATTCCTTAATGGTGAGTTAGATGAAGAAGTGTAAATGAAACAACCCGAAGGGTTTGTAGTACCTGGGCAAGAGCACAAGATGTGTAGACTTGTAAAATCGTTATATGGACTGAAACAAGTTCCAAAGCAATGGCCGTAAAAAAAACTTGCATTATTGACTCTACCATGTTAGGAGGAAGAGTAATTTCTTGGGCATCCAAGAAACAAACATGCATTATTGACTCTACCATAGCAGCTGAGTTTATAGTTTTGGTTTTGACTAGCAAAGAAGCCGGATGGCTAAGAAATTTGTTACATGAGATACCTATGTGGCCAAGACCAGTTTCACCAATCTCTATACATTGTGATAGTGCTGCTACACTTGCTAAAGCATATAGTCAAGTGTACAATGGAAAGTCTAGATATGTTGGTTTGAGACACAATCTAGTTAGCGATATGATTACAAATGATGTTATAACTATGATTTTGTAAGGTCAAAGGAGAATCTAGCTAATCCTTAACCAAAGGATTAACTAAAGAAATGGTGTTTAGAACATAAAAAAGAGATAGGATTAAAGTTCAATCCATAAATCACTAACAATGGAACCTCAATTCAAAACTAGTTAAAACAACTAGTCTTGAATTCAATGAGTGAAAGTACATTGTTTTAGTGATTTGAACATTACAAAACATCCAAAAAACTGTAGTGTTATTTTTCCAACTAGTAAATGGAAGGTTGAACTTAGTGTTCTTACAAGTCTTGAAAAATGCCACAAATGGTAGGTACATTAAGAGCTTGCCTATATGAATATTGGATTGATGGCATCCACAAAGTTTCAGACTTAACTTTGTACACATTCATGAAAGCATAGGGATACAAGATCTAATGTATCACTCATATAAAACAAATTGAAGAGAAGCGAATCTATGTGTGTTGAAAAAAGTGGCCTGTTGCATATACTCTTGGTTCAAAACTTCTCTACCAAGAAGTATTAACAAGTTATGACTAGTTGACACTAAGATGATGGTTCAACCGAAAGATACCATTATTGATGCATAGATTATTAGAATTTTTTGATGATCCATAAAGAAGTTTTCAATATGTTGAAAATGGTGGGGGATTGTTAGAGTAGTTTGAACTATGTTGAAAATGCGTATAAAATCCCTCCATGGATTGTGAAGGTAATGGATAGGATTCATGCCATGGATTCAACATAGCATATAAACATCTCTATGGATATAATCCAGCCCACCAATCCGACTGGCTTCATAGTGAATCCAGCCATGGATTCATAGTAGCTGTTGGCATTTCATTTGCAATCTTTCATTTTTTAATCATTATTTGAAATGGTATTACTCCAGACCTTAACGATTAATAGTTGTTTAAGGGTCATGAAAACTCATATATATGGATCAACTTGGGCTATTTTGGTTGTAGACTTAAGATCTAGAAAGTATAGAAAATTCTGCCCTTCTTTTCTTTGTTGTGGGGGGTGGTTAGACTTAGTGCAGAGTCTACACAACCAAATTTCATCTTACCCTAGAGGATATTCGTCCTTGATTTCTTGCACAATATAGTGGATGAATAAAGCCTTAAGGAAAGTGATCTATGATCATGATTTGAAGTCATTTCTTTTTTACTTTTGCTGCCATTTCTTATTTTCTCTTTTGTATTGTTCCAACAGTAGTTAAGTTTGATTTGTTTGCAATAAATTCATGAGCCTATCTAATTTGTTTATTATCTTTCTATGAAAATAGGTGAAGGAGGATTACAAGAAGGAGTTTAAAAGAATTGGCAAAAAAGATTCTACACGTTCATTAATTAAGGCAGTGACATGCTATTAGAAGTTATTTTCTTGACAAATCATTGGACCTAAAAACATAATTAACTTAACTAACTTCTAACCTGGACTTTACAAGTGATTCTAACCCCTAAAAGTACCTCTTACTTGACTTCTAAGCTAACACTTCTAACTTGTTAATTTTATTTACTAACTCTTCTAACTTGTTAATTTTATTTACTTATTTCTTTTAAATTTCTTGCCACAAGGGTCGATTCTACCATCCTATCGGTTAGTATTATTTGCTTTGTTATTACCGCTATAAGTGTAGTTTCTACCATTCTAAAGGACGGTTCTAATAGCTTTAGTATGGTTGGATTTTCCACCTAATTCCATTTCCCTTAATCCCCTTGCTTTTAATTTCCTTTGCTTTTACAAGGACTATTATAGCGCCTAGCCTACCCTCTACTTGCTTTCCATTAATATTTTCAAGACAATAAAGTGAGTAATACAATTTTGGTACTTGTTACTCCTAGTCCCTGTGGGATGGGCCCTAATACCATATACTTGCTGACTTGTATACTTGCGGATAATGGGGTAATTTGGTTTAAAATTTTGGTATAATAAAACCCTCATCAAGTTTTTAGCACCATTGCTAGGGACTAAGGATAAAACTTAGACTAGATTTACAATCTAGACCTAAGGTGTAACACTAAGGTTAAAGTAAGCTGTATTAATCTAGACTTTATTCTTTTTGTCTTTTTATTTTTTTTGTTTTTTGTAAGAAGTAGTCTCTTCACCGGGGAGTTTATTTGCCTTCATACCTAATCACACTGAGAATAGATAGAAAACATGCCAAAGAGGAGCAAAGAGAGGAGGAAAATATAGTGAAATATCCATTGAGCAAGAAATTGATCAAATGGTGGAACCAATGTGAATTTTGAGAGATTATAATTTGTTAGATGAATCCAGTGCTCAAACGAGTATAGCAAGGCCGGCAATTAATGCTAACAACTTTAAATTTAAGCCCGCTTGCATCTAAATGATCCAACAAAGCCAATTCAGAGGAAACGCAATGGAGATCCCAACACGCATCTTGCCAATTTCACAGACTTGTATGGTACTATTAAAATCAATAAAATAAGTAATGATGCCATTAAGTTTAGACTATTTCCCTTTTCACTTTGTGATAAGGAGAAAGTATGGCTTAACTCTTATCCTCTAAATAATTACATGAAATGAATTGTCTAAAACATTCTTAAATAAATATTTTCCTCCCACTAAAACCACTAAGTTTTGTGTGAATATTACTGACTTTTATCAACTTGAAGGTGAATCTCTATATGAAACTTGGGAAAAGTTTAAAGACCTTCAAAGGAGATGCTCCACCATGGTTTTCCCGATTGGTTGATCATTCAAATCTTCTATAATGGTCTTAATTTCCAAACTAATATCAATATATATGTTGTCACCAGTGGTGCGTTAATGGGCAAATCAATCAACGAAGCTCAAATCTTGATAGAAGAAATGGTTTCTAACAATTATCAATGGGTTAATGAGCGAGGTAACCATAGAAGATTGAGTGGTATGTATATATCAACTTGATGCTACTGCTCAATTGGATAATATTGCTAATATGCTAAATAGGCAAACTGCAAGAGGTGCTCATGTAAGTGTGGCTTGTTGCCCTAATTGTGATGAAAATCATGATTATAGTTGTTGTCATGTTGAACATGTGCATAATGTGAATAATTTTGGTAGACCACCTCAAAACAATTTTTATTCAAACATTTACAATCCTGGTTGGAAAAAATCATCCTAACTTTTGGGTGGATGGATCAAATAAGTAACCAAAAACCTACTAATCTGCCTGATTTTTGAACTAGACCACTTGAATCATGACCAAATTGGGAAGTTGCCTTAGATAAACATGCTCAAAACACTAATGAAAGATTTGAAAGAATAGAAGGTAACATGAGCAATATGATGATCATGATGAGGAATATCAGGACAAAGGGTAAATTAATCCTAGGCAACCGGGAATTACCAAGTAAAATTGATATTAATCCAAGAGAACATATGAATGCAATCACTCTTAGGAGGGTAAATAATTAGAAGAGATTAATCTTGGTAAAATGAGAAAAGAAAATGAAAAAAGGGTAATAAGGCACTTTGGATCAAAATGATCATGTTATAATTGATGTTAATATGCCTTCTTCTGATATTGCTTCAAAGAATGCTACTAATGACAAGGGAAAAATTGCATCTTTTATTTCTCATCTTGGGATGAGTTTTTCATGGTGAAAAATTAGGGTTATTGTGAGGGCTTTAAAATTCTATTTTTATTGAAAAATAAATAATAATATTTATATTATGTATATTCACTAAAATATTAGTGAATTTATGCTTTGAATTATCATTTTCTAATTTAGAGAATTTTTCGTGAATTAATTACCGATGTTTGGTTTCGGCCAGTTTAAGCGTCAATTTTTGAACCGTGGCATGAATAGTAGTTCTAAGTTGAAACTGAGCATATGCAGAGATATTACAGAGATACATTTAAGGTAGGGACAGGTCGGGAGAAAAACCAGCAAAAGTTAGAGTGTCGGCGCATCGGTGACAAAAGTAGAAGTTGACCACTTTTCCCGAATTAAGGCCAACCAAGTTTCTTGTCTCCATAAAGCTTCCATCCTTGCTCCTTTTGTCTCCATTTTCAGCCAGCCAAGGGAAGCTTAGAGAGAGAGATCAATATATATATATATATATATATATATATATATATATATATATATATATATATATATATATATAGAGAGAGAGAGAGAGAGAGAGAGAAGAGAGAGAAGAGAGCTTTGTTCTTCATCTTCTTCAACTTCATCATCTTGCACCTTGAAGACATCATTTGAGGAGCTTCATCTTGCTCCTTTGCTCCTTGTTTCAGCCATGTAAGAGAGAGAAGAGGGAGATATCCGAGGTGAGAGAGAGAGAGAAGAGAAAGAAAGTTGTTTCTTGCTCCTCATCTTCTTGATCTTGAGATTTGTGGAGGAAATCACCAATAAGCAAGTTAAATCTTTGGCTAAGTTGGAGGTTCTTGAGATTTCAAAACTTGGAAGATCATCCTTGAGTAAAGCTACACTAGATCTTACTTGATCTTGCTAGATCTAGTTAGATCTTGAGGTATGAGACCTAAATCTTTTAGTTTTAACCTTGATAATGTTAGATCTGTTAGATCCATGAATTACTTTGCTAGAAATGATAATCTTTGGTACGTTTGAGTTGGGCTCTTAAATTCCCAACTTAGGTAGCTAACTTGAGGGGACCTTTTGTAATGATCCAGACTCAGGGCTTGACCCAAGCAACTTTTGGACTGAAATCACTAGCCCAAAATGGTTAACCCAAGTTATTTGATAGGCCTTGGTTCCAAGGTTATAAACTTCTCATTTCCTCATGCATTTTCTGATGTGGGAATATCATATTCTCCCCTCCTTTTGGACTTTGCGTCCTCGCAAAGTCTATTACAAATACAGTCACAATCCAAACTATCCACTTGGTCATGCTTGGACTCTAGAGGTGGCCCCCGTCCAATGTGGCACTTAGTTCCTTTGGATTCTAGAGGTGGCCCCCATCGAACGTGG
Source organism: Gardenia jasminoides (assembly GCA_013103745.1). Classification (NCBI taxonomy): domain Eukaryota; kingdom Viridiplantae; phylum Streptophyta; class Magnoliopsida; order Gentianales; family Rubiaceae; genus Gardenia; species Gardenia jasminoides. The sequence goes on from CM023095.1 coordinate 26,230,532, forward strand.
CACTTAGCTCCTCGCACTTCCTTGCGTAGTCGGAACCATAACCCACTGGCCCAGACTCACCCCGTGCAGAGACCACGCGAGAAGAGACCACGCGAGAAGAGACCACGCGAGATTCACTCTGATACCACTTGTAACGACTCGGACTCAGGGCCTGAGCCAAGCAACTTTTGGACCGAAATCACTGGTCCAACATGGTTAACCCAAGTAACTTGATAGGCCTTGGTTCCAAGCTTATAAACCTCTCCTTTCCTCATGCATATTCCGATGTGGGATATCACACCTTTTAGGTAGCAGACTTGAGGATCTTGTTGTGGTTGTGATTGTTATTATGAGATGAGTTCATTTTGTGGTTAGAAAGTAAAAATGTTGGTTAAAAACTTCCAAAATGAGAGAAAGGTTGAGTTGGCAAATTTGTTTCAAAACAGGGAGCAACTTTTGTCTTCTAGAACCTTGACTTCCCATACGAGTTTTTGACTAAATTTTGGTACAAACTAGCCTATATATAGAAGACTAAGTGTACAAAATTTGGCATTTTTCCCATAAGATTTCATTTGTGAGGCCCCGCACCACCAATCTAAATTATAAATTGTGAAAATTCCATATTTTCATAAAATAAAAACGTTTGGCAAAAGCATGTGAAAATTGAAGAACCAAATCTGGAAATTTTACTGTGTTGCTGCCGGTTCACTTTGTTGTTTTTCAAGCTCTGTTGTGGACCTCTTTCCATGGATTCCTTGGTGGTTTTAAAAGCTTAATTGTTGCACTATGTGTGTGGTAAAATGCTTTGCAAATGTGAGTCCATTTGGTGTGTTAAAAACTCTTGAAAGTTGGGTTGAAAATCTGGAAATTTTCCTCCTTGCACTATGTCAAATGGTTGCGTTGTTTTTGAAGCATTTTGATTCAAAGTTTTACTACTATTTTGCTCTCTTTTTTTAAAGAAATGTTGATAGAGCTTATGTATAAAAATTTGAATGATTTGGGGCTGGTTTGGTTGAGCAAAACGTTTACAAATCAAAGAAGGAAAAATCTGGCAGTTTAGTTCCATGATTTTCGCAAACTTTGGCCATCTAAAAGTTAGATTCATGTGTTAGTTTTAGGCTCAAATTTGGTACACACATAGTTCACCTAGTAAGGTTTGAGTGTACAAAATTTGGTAATTTTTCAGTGGCATTTCGATCCCCAAATGTTGTTTCAAATATAGCTTTTCAAATCTAGAAAAAAATCTGGCCGTCAGTCTTGGGAACCCCCTGTAGTTCTATTGGCTATAACTCTTTGCTCAGGAGTTTGAAATTGAGCGCCATCAGTGGCGTTTGAAACTAGACTTTGCAAGCTTTTCAATGGTATAAGGCTCCGCACTAGTTCTTTTCCTATCAATACCAAAGTCGCAATTATGGCTAATTTTCAAGCCTGATTTCCTGTTTTTGTTTCTGCTGGATCTTCCGGCTCATTTTAGTCCATCTTGCTCAATGAATCTTCGAGCGATGTCTTCTAGTGATTTCTAGTATGTTGAATCTAGTTTTCATAGCTTTAAGCCTTGTTCAATTCCGACGTATATTAAGTAAGTTATGGCTTGAAAAAGAAGCTTTAGTTGAGTGATTTTGGGGAACTTGGAGAGTTAGGTTAAATCTTGAGTTTTAACCGATTGGATTGAGTGTGATAGTTCTGTTTTGGCTCAGGTGACCAAGAAGTTGCTGAGGTTGACCCGACTGCCGAAGCTTAATCATCTTGCTTACGTGCTTGACTGATTGCATAGGTGAGTGTTCAAGTACATGTAATTTAAAGCTTTATTTAATGTTAATGATTTGAGAAGCATGCTTATGTGTCTCGGTAAGCGTGTACTTTACCGCGCTCACCTTATTTCATTTGCCTCCAAATGAGTTCGATTGTTTGAATTGTTAATTGTTTGACCACTTGAACAATTGTTACTTGAATTATGATTGCTTGAATGATTGTTATTGAAAATTGTGGGGACGCCCAAACCCCATCGGGAAACCTTTCACTTCAACCAGCAATACGGGCTTGGTCGAGGGATTGGTTAATCATGGGTCTTAAAAGTGTTTATATTGGTTGGAGTGCGTTCGCCGACCAAGGTATACTCGAGTATTACCAACTATCAATTTTTGACGAGTGGGCCCGGTACAGGAGGTGTAAGTAGACGGGTGAAGGTTTCAAGTGGTGTCTACAGGTTGTGAGAGTGTGGTTGACGGAGTGTCAACATTTTTGATTGGAAGTCGAAGCTCATGAAATGGACCGGATATGTTCGTGGAAAATGCAGAAATTTGGATCGGGGGTACGTGCCACATCCCTAAGGATGGTAGACATCTCTACCACCCGTGTCCACCTGTATCCTTTATATGGTGTTATCAAATTGCCTTACGTGAAATATTGTTTGTTTTACTTTGAATTGTTTTAATTGTTAAAGTAATGCCCTATCTTGCTTGCGTGCATGCTTTCTTGGCCTCATTGAGCGTTAGCTCACCCCAATATATTTGTTTTCCTTAACAGGTCTTAAAGTGGGGATCATAGATCGAGGATTTAGTTTCTTCTGTAGGGTTTCCACACTTTTGTATAGAATTGCTATTTATTGTGAAGTTGATTGTCTATTATATTTGAAGTTAATATTATTGTAATTTTGATAAAAATCGTGACGACCCCACCTCCCTCTAAGGCGAACCAGGACTCACTCGCTTGAATAACTAATAACACTTCGAAAGTAAATGCAAATAACCATTCCATATCAACCACAACCAATAACATTACTAAATTCAACTTACAACTTAGCTTCTCAAATTACAATCCAATATATTTAAGGTACAATCGCAATTTCATTTTACAAACCCAAAACATCAAATTCAACATTTCAAGGCAAAATTCAAAAGATAAGTTCCAACCCTAACTAATCATGTCTTCACTCGGGTTCTCGATCCCTGTTAAAAAAAACAAATTTGAAAGAATGAGCTAAAAGCCCAGTGAGTGCCAAAAGACTTGCAATTCACGTAGAATAGTTCAAATCATACTTCAAGTTTAAAATTTAAAACATGTAGATAAACATGTAAATGGATATTGCCTGGATATACCAGGTAAGCTACTCTGGGTATACCAGGTCAACTACTCGAGGGACATCGCCTAACGAAGTAGACTAGCCGAGGGACTTCGCCCAACGACATCACAACAATTCACTGAAACTACTCAAGGGATTTCACCCAACGAAGTAGACAAGTCGAGGGACTTCGCCCACCGACGTCACATCAATTCACTGAAACCCAACGGAGTAGACTAGTCAAGGGACTTCGCCCAACGACGTCACATCAATTCACTGAAACTACTCGAGAGATTTCACCCAACGGAGTAGACTAGTCAAGGGATTTCGCCCAACGACGTCACATTTGTCTAGCACACTATTTATTTTAATTCCCAAGATCACACGAAAAGGAGAAAGCACTCACATGGTAGTTCAAATCATAAAACAGTTCAAGCATATTTCTTATGAAATTCAAGTCTTTCAAATAACTCAAATTCATTTCAACAAGTCATTTCTTTGCAAACAATAGAAAGGTTTTCATTTTGAGAAGGAGTTGGAACACTCACCATGAGTCGGTGAAACAGACGAGCAAGCAAGAAGATCAAACTTCGGTAGTCGGGTCGCCTGAGCCAAAGTTCAACTATCACACACTGGCCAAACAACTAAAACTCAACACTTAACTTAAACTACTTAAAATCATCTAAGGCCAAACTATTGCAATTCCTTGTTCAGTCCATATCTTAGGTTACACTCATCAAAATTAGGCAAGGTCTACAGCTATGGAAACTAGACTCAGAGTACTACAATTCATTAGAAGGGCTCACTCCAAGATTCATTTTGTAAAGTGAGCAAAAGTACGACACAAGAAGTCGCGAGGAACAAAAATAGGCAAATCAGTCTTGAAAAATGGCTATCTTTGCCAAATTTTTGGGATTGATAGAAAATGAGTTAGCATGCAAGCCATATACCGTTGGAAATACCTTGAAGTCTAGTTTCTAACGCCACCAACGGCGCTCAATTTTGACTCCTGGGCAAGAAAATATAGCCATTTGAACTTGGGACAGTAAGCTGTCTGACAGCTTGGTTTTTCCAGTTTTGAAGAGTCATTTTTGGAACATCATTTGGGCAATGAAATGATACTGGAAAAACACCAAATTTTGTAGGCATAAACCTCAATATGTGAACTACATTTGTACCGAAATTTAGCCAAAAAATCATACGGGAAGGCAGTGATCCATGCCCCCAAAGTTGACTGAAAATTTGAAGTTCTAAACTGCCATACGAAATTCTTTTCTTTTACAACCTTTGGTTCATCCAAAACAACCCTCATTCCATTCCATTTTCAAAACCAAGATTCTAACAACATTTCTTGATCAAATGGAGGTTATGTGGTAGCAAACTTTCAGACCAAAACCACACTAAAACAGAACAGACCATGCGGACAGAATTGAAAGCAGATTTTCCAGTTTTCGCAGCATTCTTTGAAAAACCATAACTAGAGCTATATAAGTCCAAAATTTATGAATCTTATACCATTGGAAAATAGACTCAGTGAACTAAAACTCTCAAGAAGATACTTATGCAAGATTCAAATTCAAAAACAAATCAGATTTTAGTTTAAAGTCGCTGTTACAGTAATAACAGGACATAACAGTTTTGATTTTGAGTCAAATTTGAAAATTCACCAAAATTCATAGTATTCGAACTAACCCTTGAAATTTATCTCACTTAAAGAACTTGGAGTCTAGTTTCAAACTTAGAAAACGAAACTCAATTTGGACCTTTCTACACAAAGATACAATAGATTTAAGAAGACTATTTCATAAATCCTGCTACCCGAAATTCCAGATTGCAGGGTTGAAAAGAATGGTTCATTTGGCCAATGAAAACCCATTATAAAATCACCAAATTTTTTGCACTAAAACGTCAGTATATAAACTAGGTCTGTACCAAAATTCAGCCCAAAATTCGTAGGAAAAGTCAATGATCTAAGCAACCAAAACAGGGCAGCATTCCATTCCTTTCCTCTCGGTTTTTTTTTCTCCTCCTTCTCTCTTTCCTAATTTCTAACTCCATAACTCATCACAAACCACAAACATATTCCATCACATACATATATATCATAATATCTAATCATTAAGAATTGTGGGAATTCATAGAGCCCACATAATCATCCAAATTCAACACAAATAGCAACATTGAACCATCAAAGCTTAAAACTACCTAAAATGGAAACAAGTAACAAGGTTTTTGTTGAAATCAAAGTACCTCTAATGGCTCAAGAAGAAACCCTTGTTTGTGATGTGTCAAAGCTCCCAAAACAACCCCTTTCTTCAAGCTTCTAACCGGCTCTCCCTCTCTTCTTGATGATCCTCAAAGTTTCAAGTGAAAAGAGTGGAAGATTTCTCAAGTTTTCCTTGGTTGATTTGATGAAGTTTGATGTAGTTTTTGAAGACAAAAATGAAGGGAAAAGAGGGAGGGGAGTTCGGGTGAGAGAGAGAGAAAAAGTGAGAGTTTTCTTGTGATTTTGATGACTAAATTGGAGAAAGCAAGAAGAAATGAGAACCACTAATTTTCGGGTACAAAAGTCAACAAGTGAACACTAGTTCATTAATGCTCCAATTTGAGATTAATCCTAATCACTCACTTCTAATTCCTCAATTAGCTTTTCTTAATCTACTAATGATGATTCTTATTCTCCAAGATTACACCACTCTCAGTCCAGATATTTACCTCGAAAAATGGGTCTTTCTCATTTTTTCACAGTTGAGTGCCAGAAAAATTGAATTGAAGGTTAAATAAGGTTTTTAAAATAAAATGAGGTAATGTATGGTATAATTGAAATTAAAATGATTTAAATAAATTATTCAAAGAAAATAAATAAATAATTAAATAAATAGGTCAGATAAAATAAATTTTCGGGTCCTCACAAAAATTATCGAGGTTGTACTCTTGTAAGTTAGCTAGTAGTTTTATTGGACTTCAATTAGGGTTTTAGGAATGAATGCTTGTATTATTATTTGAATTTTGTAGTGAGTTCTAACAAGAGTTGGGCAGGCGTTCCGTTGATACCTTTGGGTTCGCCCTTGGGAGAGGTGGGGGCGTCACAGTTGGTATCAGAGTTTAGGCTTCAGATCCTTGTAGTATATCTTAGGCTTAAAGCTTAGGATGTCGGACTGTGGGGATTAGTTTGAGTGTTAAGTGAAAAGTGAAATAGTGAATATTTGAGATTCTGATGGTTAGTAGGATTCAATAATCGAGAATTTATTATATCGAATTGGTAAGAAATAAGAGAATTGTGAGAGGCTAATATTTCTTGTAAGGGAATAGGCGAAATTTTGAACAATGGTAATAGCTATGAGGCTAACATTGACCTAAGGACTTATAAAGAAATTATGGAATTATCATTAAGTGTCGGATATCCTTTAGTGTTTGATCTTTATAATTGGATGTACCTTAGTATTGATTGACTTCGTTCTTGTTTTTGTGCTTGAATACAATTATATCTCTGGAGTTGGAAAGTGTATAGGTAACTATAAGTTCTAATCTTGAATCTTATGATTCTTGTCTAGTAGAAAATGGAATATGGAAATAGTGGAACGAGGGGCCTCCTGGAGTCATAAGGTTTTGGGAGAGATTGGGAGGTCCACTCCTTCGTAGTCCCCAATTAGTTGAGATGTGACTTGTGATTGTCAGAGGACATTATAACTGAGTGAGGGGCTATAATTGAAGAGATAGTCGGTGCAGCCCTAGTTTTCAAAATAAAGTTGCCTATACTCAAGAGATTGAACCCTCTAGCTCAGCAGTGAACTACTGTAGGGACACCCCGACCTTTTATACCTTTTGTTAATGATAGTTGGGGTGATGCTTGTGCTCTGGCATATATTTTGTTAAACATGATACTTGTTTTCCTCAAAAACCTTGAGTGCCATGTACGTTTAATTTTGTTCTTGCATTTAGACCTATAATAAAAATATGGATGGTTGGAGACGAGAAAGGGGCCGAGGACGTGGGATTAGGTAGCCCTAAGCCTCCAAAAGTGATCCGGTGTCCGATATTGGATAGGAATGAAGATAGAGTGACAAAGAGGAAGATTAAGTAGCCACCGTCATTAATTAGATGATCAACATTTTAGAACATTTGGCCGATTATCAAGCTCCTAAACCTGTGGACTAGCCTAGGAATTAAGAAGAAATGAGGGGATGAAGTCTTGTTAGGAGGATAATTAGCATGGCCTCTTCCTAAACCTACCTTTTCGAGATAAGCAAAGAAATAAGGGTTTAGGTAAGGTGTGAGACTTTTGAATCAAGGAATAGGAGGGATTCCTTGGGTGAATGGTTCAATGATTTGAGAGAAGTATAAGAGAGAATAATTATCGCTTGTTTAAATGCCAATGATAGAAGGAAGTACTATAGGATCTTTAATTGTTGCTTTATTTGAGATTTAATCTCTTGTTTACCAATTTAGAGATTTGGTTTGTCTAGTAGGTCGACATTAGAAATTGAGCAAATTAGGAATACGAACAAATTGGAGGACTTGTAGTTCTGAATTGAGGAAAAAAGAAAATAAATAATGGGATTCCCGAAGAAAGATGGAGTTGTTAAGCGTAATTTTTGTGGTAAACTTCATAGTGAAATATGCCATCGAAAAATTGGCGCAAGTCTCAGGAATGACAAATCTGGGCATCAAATGGGAAGTTGCCAAAATAATGGATTAGGATATGGTGAATCTGATATAATTGCCTAGGTAGCATTTGTTGATATATTGACTGAGGTAGTTTTATCTTTTGAAAATTGTGTAATGAATGCTTTTATGGTAAGTTGTATTTACCTTGAGAATGTTGAACTCAATGCTCGATGCTTTGATTAATGATATTTAATGTTGGAGATTGTTTAAGGTCGAATTCTATTAAGTATACGATTAAACCCATTGCAAATTTTAAGAACGATATAATCTATGCTAGCCATTCTTTGGTTAAGTGAAGGCTCTCAATTTATGGTTAGTCATTAAGAGATTTCTGGTAAGGAAGTTATTGGGTGTCTTATGAATCAATTGTGAAAAATGGGGGATATTCATATTCAGATTTGTTTGCCAAGGTATAGAACGTGATTCCAAGACCTAACGAGGGTTAATAAATAAGATTCATATTGAGGTTTCTCCTTTCCTAGAAATCTGAGTTAATACCTCCTGAATATTCTAGACCTTCATTAAGTTCCCTAACATGTCAACTTAGCCTTTAAGTTAGCAATGCCTCCTCTAACTGCTTAGCATTGAATGTAATACCTCTAAGTTGTTGATTAGTATTTGTATGCCAATCTCTTGGAATGAGGTCCTTAAAGCACGACACTCTTGTTAGAAACATGACCTAAGTTTTAGTTATTCTATATTTAATAATTGGTTCATAGTTACGACTTCTTGTATGTATGTGATCAAATTTGGTGGTTACTCATAAGATGGAACTAGTATTAATCATAGATTTCCTTGTGGAATTAATATTAACTTGTGGAGTTAGAATTTTTGGACTATTATAGTAGCATACGACATGGGAATTATGGAATGAAAAATGAATGTATGAGTTGCAAGATACATAGGGAAAGGATATAATATAGCTGACCTGATTGGTATGGAACTATTACTAAGTACAACCTTGATATAGTGGTAGTAAAATTAATGTGAATTGTCCCATAGAAACTATAAGAAAAGAAATGCAACAATTTCATAGTTGGAAGAATTGTGTTTGTTGCTCAAGGAATAGAATTAATTGGCCATCGGAATGATAAGTTGAAAATTCAAAATGATTCCTAGAAAATCACATTTATGGGTGCTACCAGAAAAGCTTAGGTGGTATTAATTGGTGTATGTTTTAGATGTAGCAAGCATAGCCATCACAAGAGGGACTACTTCTAACAACTAGACTAGGTTATAATAAATTTGTTATTTCAATTAAGGTGACATTGTAGTTGATATAATGGTTTCTCTTGAATTATGTGTGGTACAATGAAAGGATGAAATACATATATTTGGAGTGATTAAGAGTTCGTGGATTTTATAATTGATTTAATCCTTGTGAACGACTTCAAGTGTGAATAGGAATTCTCAATTGGTCGATTGTAAGTGAAGAAATTGAGGAACAAGCAAATTCCTTTAGTGAAGGTATTGTGGAGGAATCATGGTGTCGAGGAAGCAACTTGGAAGTTAAAGTCCGAAGGAAATACCCAGATTTTTCCATAGTTCAGGTATGAATTTCGAGGACGAAATTCTTTAAAGGAGAGGAGGTTGTGAGGCCCCGTACCATCAATCTAAATTATAAATTGTGAAAATTTCATATTTTCATAAAATTATTTTATTAATTTAGTTTGAATTATTTGATTGCCGTCTATCAATTGTAACGGCACGAAAAATTTCAAAATGTATTGGGCACCTTTAAATTATGCCCGTGATTAAATTATTTGAATGTTTCAATTTCATACTCGCGCCTAGAGTCAATTACTAGACATAAGTTTTGAATGTTAGAATATATATTCGGGGTATATAAATGAGAAAAACCGGAATCGGAATGTGTCGCGTCGCGCGAGTTCGACTTCAACGCGACATAAAGCTAGCAAGGTTGACTTTTGAGGCTTTCCATCACTTCCATCACTCTCATGTCTTGAAAATCAAAACTCAACACTCTCTCACCTTCATTTCTCCCTCAAAACAGCCGGCCCCTTCATCTTCTTCCTCTTCTTGTTCTCTACAAATCACCAACACAAAACCTCCATTGTTGCAACTAAGAAGCTTGAGAAAATCTTCTACCATTTCCCTTGGAGATTGAAGGCCATCTTGCCTTGAGGGAGAGCCGAGCTTTGGAAGAGAGAAAGAGGGATTCTTGGTGCATCCCATATCACATTCAATTTAGGGTTTCACTTGAGAAGGAAGAGGTAGTGCACTTCTTCACAATCTTGCTCATTTGACTCCAATTATGTAGCTTTGAACTTTGATAAGTTTATTATTGTTATTGTGTTGAATTTGGATGGAAAAATGGGCTCCATGAAATCCCATTATGTATGAACTTGGGGTTATTGATGATCTAATGTGTGTGTGTGAGGAGTTTTATGTAGAGTTTGTTGCTAAAATGAAAGAGGAAGGAGAAAGAGAAGAGCTTAGAGAGGGTTGTGTGTGCCGGTTTCTTTGCGGCTTTGTTTCCTCTAATTTTAGCTCAATGATTCCATGTTTTTCTTGTTGATTCTTGATGCTTATATGATGGCCTAAGGTTGGGAGAAATTTCATGTAAAAATGGCTTTGTTTGTGTTGCAAAATGGTTGAGAAAGAAAGTTTGAAAATCTGGAATTTTCGGGAAAAACAGGGTTAATGAATCATCCTATTTGCAACTGTTGTAGCTTGGTGTAGGAAGGTCCAAATTGAGTTCCATTTGTTGCATTTGAAACTAGAATCCGAGTTATTTCATCTGTATAAATCTCAAGGGCTAGTTCGATTTCTGTGAATTTAGTAAATTTTCAAAGTTGACTGAAAATCAAGACTAATATGTCCTGATTCTACTATAGTAGCGGTTTTAAACTAAAATTTGACTGGCTTTTGATTTGAATCTTGTATAGGTGTCTTTCAAGAATTTTAGTTCATTGAGTTTATTTTTCAATGGTATAAGATTTATAATTTTTGGACTTATAGAACACAAATTATGATTTTTCAAAAAATACTGTGCAAAACTGAAACTTCTTCTATGGAAGTTTAAAAATCTGGAATTTGAATGCTCAAAACTGCCAGTTGTTTTTAGGGTCATTTTGCCCTATTTTAACCTCATCATTTCTTGGTTTTCTTGTGGTTATTTCCTATTAAGATGATTGCCTAGATGAGGGCTAGATTCCTTACAAAAGTGAGCATTTTTGGCACATAAAAACGTTTGGCAAAAGCATGTGAAAATTGAAGAACCAAATCTGGAAATTTTGATGTGTTGCTGCCGGTTCACTTTGTTGTTTTTCAAGCTCTGTTATGGACCTCTTTTCATGGATTCCTTGGCGGTTTTAAAAGCCTAAATGTTGCACTATATGTGTGGTAAAATACTTTGCAAATGTGAGTCCATTTGGTGTGTTAAAAACTCTTGAAAGTTGGGTTGAAAATCTGGAAATTTTCCTCCTTTCACTGTGCCGAATGGTTGCCCTGTTTTTGAAGCATTTTGATTCAAAGTTTTACTACCATTTTGCTCTCTTTTGTTAAAGAAATGTTGCTAGAGCATATGTATCAAAATTTGAATGATTTGGGGCCGGTTTGGTTGAGCAAAACGTTTACATATCAAAGAAGGAAAAATCTGGCAGTTTAGTTCCAAGATTTTCACAAACTTTTGCCATCTAAAAGTTACCTTCCCATGTGAGTTTTAGTCTCAAATTTGGTACACACATAGTTCACATAGTATGGTTTGAGTGTACAAATTTGGTAATTTTTTAGTGGCATTTCGATGCCCAAATGTTGTTTCAAATATAGCTTTTCAAATCTGGAAAAAAATCTGGCCGTCAGTCTTGGCAACCCCCTGTACTTCTGTCTTCTATAACTCTTTGCTCGGGAGTTTGAAATTGAGACCCATCAGTGGCGTTTGAAACTAGACTTCACAAGCTTTTCAATGGTATAAGGCTCGCACACTAGTTCTTTTCCTATCAATACCAGCAAAGTCACAAAGATGGCTGATTTTCAAGCCTGATTTCCTGTTTTTGTTTTTGCTGGATCTTTCGGCTCATTTAAGTCCATCTTGCTCAATGAATCTTCAAGCGATGTCTTCTAGTGATTTCTAGTATGTTGAATCTAGTTTTCGTAGCTTTAAGCCTTGTTCAATTCTGACGTATATTGAGTGAGTTATGGCATGAGAAAAAAGCTTTAGTTGAGTGATTTTGGGGAACTTGGAGAGTTAGGTTAAATCTTGAGTTTTAACTGATTGGATTGAGTGTGATAGTTCTGTTTTGGCTCAGGTGACCAAGAGGTTGTTGAGGTTGACCCAATTGCCGAAACTTAATCATCTTGCTTACGTGCTGGACTGATTGCATAGGTGAGTGTTCAAGTGCATGTAATTTAAAGCTTTATTTAATGTTAATGATTTGAGAAGCATGCTTGTGTGTCTTGGTGAGCGTGTACTTTACCGCGCTCACCTTATTTCATTTGCCTCCAAATGAGTTCGACTGTTTGAATTGTTAATTGTTTGATTGCTTTAACAATTGTTACTTGAATTATGATTGCTTGAATGATTGTTATTGAAAATTGTGGGAACGCCCAAACCCCATTGGGGAACCTTTCACTTCGACCGGCAATAGGGGCTTGGTCGAGGGATTGGTGAACCATGGGTCTTAAAAGTGTTTATGTCAGTTGGAGTGCACTCGCCAACCAAGATATACTCGAGTATTACCAACTATCAATTTTTGACGAGCGGGCCAGGTACAGGGGGTGTAAGTAGATGGGTGAGAGTTTCAAGTGATGTCTACAGGTTGTGAGAGTGTGGTTGACGGAGCGTCAACATTTTTGATTGGAGGTCGGAGCTCATGAAATAGACTGGATATGATCGTGGAAAATACAGAAATTTGGATCGGGAGTACGTGCTGCGTCCCTGAGACGGTAGACACCTCTATCACCCGTGTCCACCTGTATCTTTTATATGGTGTTATCAAATTGCCTTATGTGAAATATTGTTTGTTTTATTTTGAATTGTTTTAATTGTTAAAGTATTGCCCTATCTTGCTTGCGTGCATGCTTTCTTGGCCTCACTGAGCGTTTGCTCACCCCAATATATTTGTTTTCCTTAACAGGTCTTAAAGTGGGGATCGTAGATCGAGGATTTAGTTTCTTCTGTAGGGTTTCCACACTTTTGTACAGAATTACTATTTATTGTGAAGTTGATGGTCTATTATATTTGAAGTTAATATTATTGTAATTTTGATAAAAATTATCGAGGTTGTACTTTTGTAAGTTAGCTAGTAGTTTTATTGGACTTCAATTAGGGTTTTAGGAATGAATGCTTGTATTATTATTTGGATTTTTTAGTGAGTCCTAGTGAGAGTTGGGCAGGCGTCCCGCTGATACCCTTGAGTTCGCCCTTAGGAGTGGTGGGGGCGTCACATCATTGGCCAAATGGTGCCCACAAAGTAGCTTTGCAAATTTGGAAAATAGCTTTCAGGCAGCTTTATACCTTATTTTCAAATGGGTGTGTTTTCTTGCTCGGGAGTCAGAATCGAGTGCTGTTTGTGGCATTTGAAACTAGACTCCAAGGGTTTTCAACGATGTAAAAGTCACATGCTAGTTCTTTTACTACGATTTACAGTAAATCCGTAAAGAAGGCTGATTTCACAACCTATTTTTGTAGTCTTTTGGGTTCTGCTGGAATTTGTAGCTCGATTTGCTCCATCTTGCAAAACGAATCTGAAAGCGAGGTCTTCTAGTGATTTTTAGTATTTCGAGTCTAGTTTCCAACGCCACAATCCATGTCCATTTTTGACGTATATAGCTTGAGTTGTGGGTTAAGTAAGAATGTGTGGTAGGCGATGTTTTAGAAGTTTCAAAGAGTATTGAGCGTAGTTATGGATTCTAGTTAAATGGATAGTTTTTGATAGTTATTTTGCCAGGTGATCAAGGCGAACTTGGGGACGAGCCAATCTTGGACGTCTAGGAAATCACTTGTTTGTCTACTTGATCCTTTGGTGAGTGTTCCAACTTCTTTTCAAATGAAAAATCATGTTATTTTTTGCAAATGAATAATTTGTTGAAATGATTTGCTAGTATTTATAAGGAAATGATTTACTATTATTTTCAAGTAAAATGCTTTTACAAGTGAAATAATTTATGAAGAATTTGTGAGTTTCTTGCATGTTACTTGACGTGATTTTCAAAAGTGACTTGAATTGTGATTTGTTTATGTGAACTTGAAATTGTGACTTGAGATGAATTTGGATTACTTGAAAGACTTGAATTTCATGAGAAATATACTTGATCTGTTTTATGATTTGAACTACAATGTGAGTGTTTCTCCTTTTCGTGTGATTTTGGGAATTAAAATGAATAGTGTGCTATCTTATGATTATAGTGACGTCGTTGGGTGAATACCCTCGACTAGTATGTGACGTCGTAGGGTGAATACCCTCGACTAGTCTACATCATTGGGCAAAGACCCTTGAGTAGTTTCAGTGAAGTATTGTGACGTCATTGGGCGAAATTCCTCGACTAATTTACATCGTTGGACGAAGACCCTCGAGTAGTTTCAGTGAAGTGACGTCGTTGGCCGAAGTCCCTCAACTAGTCTACTTCATTGGGCGATGTCCCTCGAGCAGTTTACCTGGATATTCGGGCAATACCCATTTATGTGTTTATCTACTTGTTTTAAATTGCAAACTTGAAGTATGATTTGAACTGTTCTACATGAATTGCAAGCCTTTTTGGAACTCATTAGGCTTTTAGCTCATTCTTTTAAATTTATTTTTCTTAATAGGGATCGAGAACCCGAGTGAAGATGTGATTAGTTAGGGTTGGAACTTACCTTTTGAATTTTCCTTGAAATGCTGAATTTGATATGTTGGGCTTATAAGATGAAATTGTGGTTGTACCTTAAGTATATTGAATTGTAATTTGAGAAGTTGGATTGTAAGTTGAATTTAGTAATGTTATTAGTTGTGGTTTGGTTTGGAATTATTATTTACGTTTACTTTCGAAGTGTTATTAGTTATTTGAGCAAGTGAGACCTAGTGAGAGCTGGACAGGCAGCCGCCAAACCCTTTGGTTCGCCTTAGGGAGAGGTAGGGTTGTCACAGTTATCTCAATAGACTTGCGTGTGTTTGTCTTGGCAATAGCTAGCACTAATCTAGCTTAAACTAATTCGACCTAAGAGGTTTTAACTAAGGAGGTTCGTGTGGATCACCGCTAGAGGCCAGACATATGTACAGTTACGTGGATCTCTTTGCCATCCTCTGCGTCAAATCTCTACCAAGTTCAAGGAGGTCTTTGTGCATAGAGGTAATTTTCTTGAACTAACTCTATGTTGTATGAATTTAATCAAAGGACGATCTATTGGAAGAAATTAAAATTTTAAATTTCTGCTGCATTTATCTCTATGATTCCTAACAGGAACTTGCTACAACTTTCATCCTTTCTTCTTTCTTGTACCTCAAGAACATGCATTTCACTAGTTTATGCATTTTTCTTGATGAAACATCATCCATATTCACTACTGACATCATTTGGAGTTGTTTTTAACAAATCATTTTCCATCATTTAACACATTATTAGTGTGCTTGATATTTATATAGCCTTCAAAAGTTCAATTCCACAATTTTCAAGTTAAGACTTGTTTGAATACACAAGAGACTTTATCATATCACATTTCATTTGTAGAATTACTTTGAGGTGAATTTCTTTAACTTCATTAAGTAATTTGTATTTTCACTTTTTTTTTCACTTTTTTTATACAGTTTCACTTGGATTTGAACGTGCATAATGTGACAGCCCCACTTCTCCCTAGGGCGAACCCTAGGGTATCGGCGGACTGCCTGCCCAACTCTCGCCAGGACTCGATAGCTAATATAAACCAGCAACCCACATCTTACAAAACTAAAACTTCCAAATTCAAAAGTCAACCAACATATATACATAAGTTTCACACCACCATTCCAACTTAAAACATAACAGGGTATTTAAGGATACAAAACCAACCTCTAAACTTATCCATGATAAGGTTCGCTAGTACATTCTCTCTTAAACAAAAGTACAACAAAACTTAACTACTTGCACGTACTTCCAATCCCAAGCTCAAGCAAATCCCACTAAGGAAAACAAAGGGAAAAATAGGGTGAGCTAAAGCCGATGATGTTCCAAAAGGCAGGCATGCAAAATAGCAATTAGCATATTTGCACCTCAAAGATTTTGATGAACAATCACACTAGCACATTTGCAATAAAATTTGGAATTTCAAGTATAAGTGCAGAGATGATCACAGTAGCATCGGCAACCGGAGATGGTGCCTATGCACTACTCAAGCATTCGACTGGGATTAGTGCTCACGAGGAGTTCACACTCAAGCTTCTCTTCTTGGAAGATCGGTGCACAAGGATCACTTAAATAACAATATAAATATAAAGGATCTGATTGTAACAGCCTCTCCCAAGGCGAACCAGGGGTATCAGTGATGCACTTCTCGCCGGACTCACTACAAACCCTCAAGCATATTATAGATTTCAAATAATCACACTTCAAGATTTCTAAAATAATAATAATTGCATTCGCTCTTGAAGCCTTAATTGAGGTCCAATAAGAAATGATAGTTAACTTACAAAGGTAAATCCTCAATAATATCTATTAACACTCTTATACATTAATTTCAGGTACAATAAATCTTTGACGTCGAAGTTTAATATTCAGCCTATACAAACTTAATGAAAATCCTACCACAGTAACTAAAACCTCGATCTACATTTTCCACTTCGAGACCTGTTAAGGAAAACAAACTGGGGTGAGCTAACGCTCAGTGAGGCCAAGGAAAAACATGCAAGCATGTAATCAAGTAAGTAGGAAAGCCAGTAAACTTCAGGATATAAAAGCATGTAAATCAAACATTCACTTGTACAATTGCAATTTCACCAGATTGTATTCTCAAGGAATCACTACTCGAGGGCTCACATTAGACAAAGTCTTGGAGCTGGGTTGGGAGAACCCTCTTGAACCTCTATCTACAGTGAATTTCTTGAGTGCAGTGACCAGTTCATACTGGAAAACTACAGATGCGGGTAGGATCTGGGCTCTCAGGAGCCAATTTCCACGATTAAGCAGTTGAGTCCATTCCATCCCCAAACGTTGACCCTCCATCAACTTAACACAGATAAAGTCCGTAGAAACTCCACTTGTTACACCCTCCGTCCAACAGTTCACCCTCTCGGGCCCGAAACCAAACAGGTAGATTTAAAAGGTAAAGCTACATCGAGCAATACCGAGCAAGACCTCTCCAGTAGGTCAATCTCAAAGAAGAGTACCTAAGGTTCACCAAGTTTCCCGACCAATCCCTTGCTGGCTCGGGTTCCAAGGATCCCCAATAGGTTTTGGGCGTCCCCATTTAACACTTTTTAAGTCGATCCAATCGACATTCAGATACAGTCAAGTCAAATAACAATCATGTACATGCAAGACAAGTAAGAGAGGACGAGCGCGATAAAGTACACTCTCGCCTCAACAGGTTTCATTCACATAAACACGTCAAGTAATTCAACAAGTCATGCACTTGACACTCATCGAAGTCAAAAATCCAAGGCAAAAGCACGCAAGATCAGTTGAGGTTTTTCCGGGATCTTCTCGATCACCTGAGACAAATAGGAGTATTTTCATTCAAAACACTTGAATAATATTCGATAAATGTCTTTAAAAATGTCTCAATGAGACTCAAGTCAAGTTCAAGTTTTCCTTATTTGAAAATTAAGTGAGACACTAAATTGGCACGAAAATCAAGAAAAAGGGGTCGACTATTTCCACATCAAAGTTTCCAAGTTTATGCCCTATAATAATTAAAAGAGAGTGGACATAGGTTTCCCTAGTTCACCGACCAAATTTACCTCATAAGAAAGCAAGTTCGATAATTTCCTACTTTGAGCTGAAATCTTTGAAAAATTGTAACTCAAGTTATACAAGTTGGAATTTTTCTCATTTGGTACCGTTGGAAACCTCTTTGAATGCTCTAAAAATTTTCAGAAGACATAAAATTAAAATTATGAACGAAATTAACCCAGATTTTCGTTAAACATTCTGCTACAGTAAAGGAACAGTGCTCGTCAGGCTGGTTATCCAGAGCATTTTGAAAATTCGCCAAAAATTACAGAAAATTAGTTAACCTCTGAAATTCATACACAATATAATAATACATAAGGAGTTTCAACAGCCACTGACAGAAATCAATTCCAACATCCGAGCATGAAATGACAACAGTGCAAACATGGGCAGTTCAAAATTCTGCAGTTTCTGGAAACGTGAAAATACAGGGCAGTTTTCAAGCTACTGTTTGGGTGACGAATTCAAGTCCAAAAATTTTCAAATTTGGCACACTAATACTTCCATATATCAACTAGATTCATACCAAATTTCAGCTTAAAATACAAACGGGAAGGCAGTTTTCTACATGCCCAAAGTTCGCTCAACTCATTCAACCAAAACTGGAAAATTTTGATCCTTCACTTATATCATCTAGTTCATGCCTCATATTAACTTCATTTGTCCTAATTTTCGAAACCAAGCTAGTATTGAACTTCCTAAGCCTAATGATGATAAAAAATGGTCACATTTTTTTGGCAAGAATATCACAAAATAATCCCCAAAATTCGGACAGCATTGCCCCTCATTTTCCAGCTTTCACTTTGCAACTTAGCAACCCTCAAAACATCAACTCTTGAAGAGCTTTTTGTTGGACAAAATAGCAGCTTAACATTCATCACTTAAACATCAAATTCAGCCTCTTAACTAGCCAAAATACAGCCACGAAATTTCAAAAGAAACCAGCAAATTCAATCATCATTTTGCACCTCTCCATGTCGGTTTTTTCCTTGTTCCACTAAACCACCAATCTTGCTTAACCCTTGAGGGGATTTTGTGTAGGGTAGATTAACAACTAAATCCTCACATTTAAGCCTCACCATCATCCTTTAAGCTTGCCAAATTCGCAGCCAAAATATTAGAAGAAAAACAGCAATTTTTCTTCCTCATTTTCTTCCTTTCCTCACCCGAATTTTCCTTGAGATTTCTCCTCAAATTTTCAGCCACCATTTCCAACATATATACATTCATTGCATCATTAATCATGCTAGAAATCATATTATCACAATTGTGGGAGTCCAAGAGCCCACTTAATCAACTAACATCAAGAAAGAGACAATTTAAAGGAACTTAATATCTTCAAAAGGGCAACCAACACAAACTCATTTTCATCAACATTCATCAAGGTTCTAACAACCTCTCAAACTCCCAATCCTAATGGCATGCTTAAAAATGAAATCAATGAACTAAGATGGAAGCTTTAGATCATTACCTCTTCCAAGAAGTGAGCAAAGTTCAACCAAGAAATGCTAAATTGAAGCTTCCAAGTGCTCCTACTCCAAGCTTCTTATCCAAGTGCAAGCTCAAGCCAAGGTTGATGAAAGATTGTTGGTGATTTTTGTGAGAAAATGAAGAGGAAAGTTGATGGAAAATGAAGAGGAAAATGAAGAAGGGAGTTGACCAAGAGGAGAGAGGAAGAGTGATTTTGTTTAATTTTGAGTGAATTAAATAAGGAAGAAAGACAAGACATAAAGCTTGTCTTTTGCCCCAAAAGTCAACAAATGAATAGTAATCTTGGTTAGCAATTTTGGAGGGAAATTAATTATCTCACTTAGCTAAGAATTAAAGAGTTAATCTCGGTTGGAGGAGAAATGAAAAGGAATTAAAATTGAAGTGAATTGGGTTGAATTAAGTGGAAGAAACAATAGTTGATTAAGGTTCTAATCAAGGGTTGGTCCAACTTAAACTATGATTTGAATCCCTAATTATAATCACTCTTTTTAATTCACCACTAGTCACTGAATAACATTTCTAACTTACAGGTGATCATCCTTACACTCCATCCTTCACGTCCACTCACTTTGCCCGAATTTTTACCTCGAAAAGCGTGTTTTCTCATTTTACTCTATTTGATGCAAAGAGCAAATTTTAAAATGAGATGTATGGAATGTTGAAAATCTACCTGAAAAATTAATATAGAGCTAAATTAAGTTTTTTTTTCTCAAAATGAAATAAATTAAACAAATAAATAAATGAATAAATTGAATTTTCATTTAAATTTTCTAAAAATTCGTTTGAATGCAATTTTAAAATAATTAAACGATTTACTAATAATAATAACATTATTTGAAAATATTAAGTTGTAATAATATCAGAATAAATTTTTGGGGCTGTTACACAGATGGCTCTCAGGAGCCAAGTTCCACAAACGACAACTTGATCAAATCGTTGACACTCAGTCAACCAAAATCTAAGAATTAATGTCGGTAGAACCCCACTCGTCGACCATACCCGTTCACCCATTCTCCCACCTGCGGGCGAACACCAACCACGGAGATAATACTGGTATACCAAAGCAAGCGAGGATCCAAGGGCAGCATTAGTCTTCGACCAAGCCCTAGCGGCTCGATCGACCAATGAGCGATGGGTGGACTCCGATCACGAGTCGAGGCGATAACAAGATTAGCCCTTGTGATATCACACAAGTGGCCATTTCACAGTTAACAAGCACGTAAACAAGCTACAAGCAGATTAGTGATGGGATATTACCCAAACGACTCCGAGTTAAATATAAGCAGGGCCAAATCCACGGGTATCACGATATCAAGGATATACAGTTCAAGCAAAGAGATCGAGTGTGATAAAGCATGCACTCGTCACCGATCATAATAACATAAGAGAGTGTTCATGCTACTTGAGATATCAAGTAGTTCACATAATCAAGTAGGTCAAGATCAGATAATCCAACTAGTCACATTTAACAAGTAGACAAGCATTGGAACACTCACCAAATCAAGCAAGATCTTTTCAAGTGCTTGCGCCCAAATCACCTCTATTTCCTCCTTTCAAGTCTAATACAAATGAAACGAAAATATTTAAGTTGGACTCACCAAACGAGAAGACCTAATGCATGCGCTCATTGATTTTGTACTTGATAAAAATCACACTTGAATGCACAATTTATAAAATGACCAATCCCAACTATAAAGATGATCAAATGAAAAGCTCATCCACATGTTAGAATCATAAACGAGTGAGTTGGGACACGACAAAGTTGCACAAGAATCAAAAGGAACGAGAAAAGCTTTGGTGTAATGAAATCAGCATTTGACTGATCTGCCATGCTGCAATAATTTACCCATAACTATGGATACACTTATCGGATTGGGGTGTAATTTATGGCGTTTCGAAGCTAAGACATAGCCCTACAACTTTCATGAAGAGGTCAATCATCAAATCATGTTTAATCCTAGTCAAAATGGTAAAACTCAGAGAAGCAAGAAATCTGTCGGAACAATTTCAGGCTGGTTAAACAGTCTCGGGAAAACAATCATAACTCGACGTAGAAAAATCAAAATCAAGCTCTGTCAGCTGCGTTTAAAACTAGGTTAATAGGGCTTTCTAACGGTATAAGGCTCGGATGCCAATTCATTTTCTACAGTGAACAGTAACCTCAGGAAGTGGACTGATTTCCATTTCTGATTTCCTGCAAAAATTTCAGATTGGAGGCATTTTCTTCTATCAATCCTTTAAAGCCATTCCCATCATTTGCCAAGGTGTTTAACAAGCTAAAAAAGCAATTAACTCCATCATTAAAGCATCACAAGTCATTAAGCATTTCATCAAACACATGATAGCCAAAATTGAAAACCTAAGTTCTAGTTTTCAAACACAACAAATCCTTCCATGATTTTCCTCTTCAAACAGCCACAAGCCATTAATCACACCTTAACTAACATTCTCCTTGAATTCAAGGTTCATTAAAGCATAAATAAATGAGGATTTACCTTGCTAGAAGAGTGAGATAAACCACCAAAGAGCTTCACTTCTTGCAACAAGGCTTGAGGTTTAAGTAGTAATCTAGGTTGGATTTTACCCAAAGCTGTTTTTCCTTCACTAAAACCAAATTTCTAGCTTAAGTTTTGGTTGTTCTTCATGGTGGAAGTGCCGGCCAAGAGAGAGAAGAGAAGAGGGAAATTTTGCTCAAAATTTTGAATTGGAAGGTTTAAATAGAAGTCTTAAGTCAAGGGGGTTATGGGATGGTTGACATGTGGCATGATCTTGGCCAAGAATTGGGTTAAAGTTCTAGGTAATTAGCTTCTAATCCCTCAATTAAAACGTAACCTACTTAATGCCACATAGATTTTATGCATTTGGCTACATAAAACACTAAAATGCAATTCCAAATAAATGTCATGCTATGCATACAAAATAAAGTACTTAAAGGAGAATAATGCACTTAAGGCTTTCATGGTGCAATCAAGCCATTTTTTCCATTTTCATCATCATTTTTTTTTTCTGGGTTCTCACACATAATCATTATGTGAAGATGCTTAGTGATGCATAAGCATGTCATATGGACTCCAAATGAGTGATTTATGAGTTTTATTGCCTAATATTGCATATTTAGTATATGGTGAGTATTTAGGACCATTATGCTTCATTGTTTGACCATTTAAGCATCATTTGTATCTAAATAGGTCTTAAATCCTTATTGCTTAACTTGTAGTCTTCTGTGTTCATCTTTTAGCACCTAATGGTCATCTTATGGAACTTATGCAATCTTTGTTTCTCATTTATAAAAGAAGATGGTTGAAATTCACAAAGATGAAATCATGGAGAAGTAAGCCAAGAATTTCAAGCTTCATATTAAGGGAATTTTTCCTTTTTGCTCTTCCTTTTTACACATTTAGGACAATGTGAATTTTAAGTTGGGGAAGGGGGGGAGGAGGTTTATTTTTATGGTGAAATTGTCCAAAATTTTCAAACTTTTTTAAAATATTTCGATGAAAATGAGAAGTTCCATAACTATTAGTAGTCAAATTCTCCTTTTGGAATATATTTTACGTGTCTTGAGGATTTGATTTCTCATTTTATTAGGGGAATGCTATTATGTGACTATGATTTTTACAATGAAGAAAGTATATCTTGTAAAATGGAAGGAATTATGCCCTAAATTTTGTATGTTTGATGAATTTCCTATCTTGATTGAATTTCATAAAATCAGTGAGGAATGTGGTCAATATTTACATTACTTTTTCTATGATAATCTCATGTAAAAGAAAAAAAAATGAAGAAAAAACAGAAGAGAAGAAAGAAATAAAAGTTTTACTCCAATGATTCTTATGCCTTAATAATTGGGAGTTGTCATTACAAAACTCAACTTTTGAGTAAAATGACTCTTGAATTAAGAGTGTGTAAATCAACTCTAGCTAAATGACATGTTGAGTAACTAGAGGTTTTCATCTAAAAATGTCGATTTTCACATCAAAAGATATGTTTACTACTTGAGGAAGCTATAAAGTATGCTGTGAATATATTTCTCTTTTGAACAAAATAAAGATGATCATAGAATTGAGTGCTTTGATTTGGCCTTGTGAATTGCTTGAAAGTGAGATTAAGTTAAGTAAAGGAAATGAGTTGAGATAGTCTCAATTTTTTGCTATCATTCTCTCTCTTTTACTTGGTATGATTAGTATTTGTGGTGAAATGAATGGTTATGTAATTAGTTGTTTACCTTGTTTTTGAGAAAGTGAGTTTGATTGATGCATGAATTTATGAGCTTAAGGGATGCATTTGAACTATTATGATAGTTTGAAATTCTCATTACCTGAGGAAAAGCAATGATTCAAGTGTGGGGGAGTTTGATAAGTGTTAAATTTACTTATTTTTAGTATTTTTTTTAGGTGTATTTTTAGTGTGTTTTTAATATAAATTGGAAGAATTGAACTCCTTTTCAAGTAATTTTCATGCAAGGGTGTTAATTTAACCAAAATATGTAAAAGTGTCGTTTAATGTGGTAATTTGTGAGCTCTTTGTAGGTTTTGGAGATTAATTGAAGTTAAGTGCAAAGTTGAGGGGCTAATTGATAAAAAAAGCAACTTTAAAGTAATCTGCGACCTAAACTGGAAAATAGCAGTTCAAGGATCAAGTAGCTTGCATTTCTCTCTCATTGGAAGTAGTAGAGCACGATCTGTGAGGTGATCCGCGAGGTATGCCTTCTGGATCAGTCTTGCGGATCCCTAATGATGACATGTTTTAACTTATTGTAACTTGAAACTCATTTCCAACTTATATTCTAATCATTTACAGTTATGAATTTTGGCTCAAGTTGTACAATATGGACTTGGAGACTTGAAGAACAACTTTATGACATCATTTTGTTGGCATTTTCTCCTCCCAAACATCTATAAATACCCCTTGTACTCCAAGAATTCAAGCATTAATAGTAGATCATTTAAGGAAGTAGAAGTAGTAGAGAAGTTTGAGTTTAATTCAAGTTTCTTAGTTTTAACTCTAGTGTTATATTGTTAGTAGTTTGCTTCAAAGAGAGTTTATTAGTGAAAGTGAGAGGCAATCTTGTACTTAGCTTTTTTGAGAGATCAACTTGTGAAGGATTTTAAGTGAAATTCAAGATGTTGAATAAGAATTCTTCTTCCTAAACTCTTTGTCTCTTGTGCTCAATTTCCATGCTTTGTTGCAAGATTTATCTAAATTTAGACATGCTAAATCTTATGTTTAGCTAAGTTTTTCACCCCCTACTGTGAAGATGAAGTTGTGATTGTGAGAGCCTCAAAATTTTGTTTTCATTGAAAATTAAATAAAATATTTAAATTATGTTTATTCACTAAAATAGTAGTGAATTTATACTTTGAGTTATTATTTTCTAATTTACAGAATATTTTGTGAATTAATTGCCGGTGTTTGGTTTCGGCCAGTTCAAGCACCGATTTTTAAGCCGTGATGTGAATAGTAACTCTAAGATGAAACTAAATATATGTAAAGTAAAGATATTACAGAGATATATTTAAGGTAGGATAGTGCCGGAAGAGGAAAAACCAGTACAAGTTAGAGTGTTGAGCGTCGATGCGACAAAAAGTGGAAGTTTGACCACTTTTCCTTAATTTAAGGCCAACCACACTTTTTGTCTCCATAAAGCCTTGTTTCTTGTTTCGTTGCCTCTTAATTTTCAGCCATCCTTGAAGCTAAAGAGAGAGAGAGAGAGCATCCAAGTAGAGAGAGAGAGAATAGAGAGATTTCCAAGCTTTCTTCTTCTTCTTCTTCTTCAATTTTCTTGCACTTTGAACACCATTTGAGAGCTTCATCTTGCCCCTTATTGCTGTTTGTTCCAGCCATGTGTGAGGGAGAGAAAGAGGGATAAATCCAAGAGTGAGAAGGAGAGAGAAAGTGAGAAAGAGAGCTAGTTTTTGCTCCTCATCTTCTTGCTCTTGAGATTTGAGGAAAATATCACCATCAAGCAAGCAAATCCTTGGCTAAGTTGGAAGTTCTTGAGGTTGCTAAGCTTGGAAGATCATTCTTGAGTGGAGCAACACTAGATCCTACTTGATCTTGCTTGATCTAGCTAGATCTTGAGGTATAAAACTTAAATCTCTTAATTTTAACTTTATTAGTGCTAGATCTTGTAGATCTATGGTTTATTTTGCTAGAAATGTTAGTGTTTGGAACATTTGAATTGGGCTCTTGAATTCCCAACTTAGGTAGCTGACTTGAGGTGACTTTTAGGTAGTGGACTTGAGAACGTGGTTGTGGTTGTGTTTGTTGTTTATGAGATGGATTTATTTTGTGGTTAGAAAGTAAGAATATTAGTGAAAATTTTGAAGGAATGAGATGCTTGATGGCCGAACCTCACTTGGAATGTTTTGATACTTGATTTTGAAATTTTACAATGTTTCTTTGCTAGATTTTGCCTAAATAAATATGTATTATATTCATCTATGAGCATATGTTTGAATGGAGTTAAAATCTTGAATTTTAATGGTGAAAAGTTGAGTTTTTACTAATTTTTGGGTAAATGTACTATTTGGACAGATTTGAGGGTTTGAAATGTTTTATCTATTTTTCATGAATTTTGTACTTTGAGAGTCGGTGAAGATTGTTCTAAACCTGTGTTAAAACCTTGATTTAAGTTTAGTGTTGAGTTTAAACTCAAATGGGTGATTTTCGAGGTGAAAAACCTCACTTGATTTCATTGTCTTGAAAATTGAGAAGCTACAAATATGGAGTATATCGATGGAGCATTTTGTTTAAATGATGTATCGATTTGAAAATGGAATCTTTTATGATGATTATCGACTCAAGTGACTACTTTTCCACTCGAGCAGAGTTGGAGGAATTTTTGGAAAGAATTTTGATCAAATAAATGGCTACGTTTATTTGAGTTTAGTTTCGCTATTAGTGGAGCGAAACTTATTTCTTTTCTTTACTTGTTTATAGGAAGTGTGGACAGATTTGAAATCGAGCCAAACTTGGAGACTGAACCTTGCTATTTTGGTGAGTTTCCATGCATGTTATTTGACTATGTGAATGTGATTCGAATTATGCTTAATTATGTGATTTGATGTGAAAAATTGGTTTTTCGAACCATCAAATGGAGTTGTGTGTACTTTATCGCACTTACTTCTATTTGAATGGTAAGAATTGTGAAAGTGTTTTGTTGTGATATATGTGCGTGTGAAATTTTGGGAATTCCTGAGACCTATCGGCAAGTCGCTCAACTCAAGTTATAGGCTAGGCTTAGGCCGAGAAGAAATGATGAGCCATAGGTTATTTATGTGATATGTGCTCTGGACTTGGCGTATGGACTTGTCCCTTTTGGAGAACAATAATCAATTTATGTGTGAACTGAACGAGAGTAAGTGCTACGCCTATTAGGGCGGGAGTCATGTAAGGCCCCATTACGTTTCTAAAAACCCTAGGGACCAGGCCACCCTAGCTCTCGCCAGGACTCGGTCAATCCAACAGTTCAACTAGGGTTTGAAATAAAGATGCATCCATAGAGTTCGATTAACTTAGCTACAGCCAATCAACCATCAGGGTTTGATCCACAAAACCTTAATGTAACCATTCAAAGTAATTCACAAAATTATCACCAACATTGAAAACAGATAAATATTTACACCCACAAATTCAAAAGGTTCGGTCTGGTCTTGGACTTTCCTTCGCACCCAATCTAATACTCTGGAGAACCTAGGAAGGGAAATATAATGGGGTGAGCTTCTAAGCCCAATGAGAGTCCCAAAACACATAACAGCTAAGCACATAGATATAACAAGCTTTCGAAACTAGTAATGTCCATATAGGACTAGTTTTCAAGTACGGTAATTCTCCATTTAAGGAAAGTTGTGAAACAGTAAATTCTTTTCCACATAACAGGTTTAAGAAACAGAAACAGTCACAGTAGAAAGTCATGGTGCTCATTGAGCCAGTCAAACAGGAACAGTCACTAGGGGTGTGAATCGGAATCGAAATCGGTAATTCGGAAGTTTGAAATCGGAATTTTTCAAAAAAATTAACCTGTGAAATCCGACCGATTCCGATTTCGAATTCTAAATTCCGATTTTGAATTCATTCCGAAATGAATTCGGAATTCGAAAAATTACCGAATTCACCGAATTCAATTTTCTATTTTTAATTTTAATTTTTATAATACAAGTTAATTAAACATAAAAATATACTAAACTAAAATTATTACATGGGTTAATCAATTAACATATTTTTATATAATATATTGATAAGATTAACATAATATTGTTATATAATAAAAATAATATATATATATTATATATTATAAATTATATATTATATATTATATATATATATGTATATTATATTATATTCGAATTAGAAATCGAATTCGGAATTCCAATTTCGATTTCGAATTACTAATTCGAAATCGGAATTTCCGATTTCAAAAGTCTTAAATCCGAAATCGAACCAAATTCGATGATTTCGAAATCGGAATTTCCGAATTCAAGTTCCAAATTTCGAATTTCCGATTTCGAAATTCCGAATTTAATTCGAAATCGGAATTGAAATCGGAAAAATTCGTAAATGCACACCCCTAACAGTCACAGTGGGAGGATACAGTGCTCATTGATCTAGTCCGTACAGAGTCTGCAGTACTCTGGTCAATCTTTACTTTTTCCATTCGCCAACCCCTTACTCCCAACTTCGGGCCCGAAAACCAACAGTCGGTGGGTGGTGTACACTCGAGGTAACCTTAAGTGGTCCGTCGCGTGCGACCAAGCCCATTGCCGGCTTGGAATAGGCCGACTCACCCTGGAGTTTGGGATCCCGGCCAACGGTTATCGCTTGACATACACAGCACAATTACAGTGGTTTAGTTTTGTTTTTAGAGGCGAGGGACAACTGACAATCAATTTCAACCTACGAGCCCCCTTAGGAGAGTGCACCAGCCTTTAGGGGCGAGGGGGCCTTGAAGGCCAGCCTCTTCACCTCAAGCCTCAAAAAGAAATCCAGTTTTATTGTTTTTAAAAAAAAAACATACTAAACCACCTAAGCACATTGAGTCAAGTTAAGCAATACAACTTACTTTACATAAAACCGTAGTTTTAATCATTCAACAATAATTCACATTTAGAAACATATGTCATACAATATCAAGTAACACCTAGCAACAAGGATCAAGTAGCAACAAATAGGAACCCTCACAAATCCTTCACAAATTATTTCACTTGTAAAAACATTTTTCTTGGAAATAGTGGTAATTCATTTCTTTGCAAATATGAGTCGGGTAAAATATTTCACAAGTCATTTCCAAATAGTAGTAAAATATTTGATTTTAAAACGGATTGGAACACTCACCTTAGATAGATCAAAGTTGAGTTGGTGAGTTGAAAGCTTCAGTATGAATGCCCTCGCTTGGTTCACCGACGGGTCCTGAGGTACATAATTACTATATTAACTTTTATTTATTTAAAATCAATTTTGACCAATTCACTTCTTTTATAAAAACAAGGATGTATTTAAGGTTTTACTAATTTAGTTAATATTATGGCAAAACGGTGGTATGAATTTCGAAATTTGAGGTTTTGGTTAGTTAGGTAAGAATACGTGAGTTTCGAAAATTTGGCAAAATTAGGGTTTGAAAAATTTTAATAGTTGATATTTAAAAGGATTGTGATAACGTAGAGTATTACGTTGGAGAAAATAGAGGAAAACTTGCCTTGGTTAGAAAATTGACTAGCGGTGTCTAATTTCATTTGTTATAGTACAAAAATGAGTTTTCGTGACTTGAATTTGGTTTAAATAATTTGATTTCGTCTTTACCCATTTTGGTCTTGTTAAAGTACAATACCTCTACGGATTAAAACAAGTTTTTATAGGTTGGAATTTGAGTTTGAAAAATCAAGGTTTTGTCAAATGACCAAATGTAGTAAATGAAAGTTTCATAAGGTGCATTGCGTGAAAAACCAATTTGCCATGGTTTCTTTCAAAAATTGAATTGGAAGTTCTATTCGTGTGAATTGCATGATTTTGGAGCCATTTAAAACCAGATTCATCATTCTTTATTTCCTCAAAAAACATCGAAGACCAAATCAATTTAGAAATCACTCAAATTTGGACAATAAAGTTCGAAACCATCATGTTTAACAAAATCGCAGGTTTGATTTTCGGCGATGTTCGTCGGATCGCCACGGTGTGTAGAAAATGAGTTACAGAGCGTGTGAGGTACTGAATCGAAGCTCTTTGGGTTTAGTTTCGAATGCCACTGACAGCACTTGATTTGGACTTATAAACTGTGAGATACAAGCATTCTGTTTTGGACCAATTTGCCTATTGATTTTTCTGGAATATACAAGTTTCTTGAAAAATTTGTGAATTTCTAGCTTCATAGCAATGTTGCTAATGGTCTAATTTCGTTCCCAGCATAACAATTAGGTCCCTAAACATGTAATACATCCATTCAAGAAACTAAAGATTCATGCATACAGTCAAAACTGAACAATAGATGCAACTAGACAATTCTTAAGTTGAAGTTATCAAGTCCGATTCTTCCTTTTATTTTTCTTTCTTGTTGCAAGACTAACTTCCATTCAAAAGCCAAGTTTTATGTCATCATATATCCATTTCTTAAAATGACCGAGAGTATCTCATGCAAGGAAAATGGATATACAACTTTCAAAGGAGAAAATGAAGGACTCAAGCTCAGTTTAGTTTTAAAACGTTTGGTTCATGAAAATTTTTAATCAAAGCCTTACCTGTCAAGTGGAATGTAGCACATGCATGTGGTGATTTCAACAAGTTATTAACAAGAGAGCTTCGGATGGAACAGGGCAAAGCCCTTCAGCCCACAACCGTTCAAAACAGCCAGGAAATCAAGGTTACCAACAATAACAAAACACAAGGAAAAGTCCAACTACATTCAACTATGCATGAAGTAACAAACTAAAACTATCATTTGGCTTCGGGAAGCTTAGTGAAATCAAGAACAATGGCTTTTCTCTCGGTTAACCAGATTTCCAGCAAGACAAAAGGATACAAGAATGCCATGGCAAGATTTCAAGTCAACCGGTACATGCATGGCAGTTTCATGAATCAAGATGATATGTTTGAGAAGAGAATCATTTCTTTTAAGCTAAAGAGGATGCAAAATAACTCTTACCTCCAACCAGTTTCAAGAAACGGATGAACAAGTGATGCTTGGGTTGAATCAAGTCTGGTTTCCAGCTACAAGAAATGAAATAAGCTATGGAGGGAAAACTCTAAGCTATCAAGGAAGTTTTACAAAAGTTGATAGAGCTTACCTCTTGCTTGCTCAAGAAACGGATGGAAGGAAGACCAGCCTTGCTCCTTTCCAGATTTCAAACTTGATTCCAGCAGCTTGCAGCCAAGGTTAACTCTTGGTGCAAGGCTGAATCGGTCAAGAAAAAGACAAGAAATGGAGGGTGAGATGGAGATCTCTCGGTTGAGAGCTTGGAGAGAAATTTTCTGAAGTGAAATGTGTGAATGAGAAGAAGAGCTCTTGGTTGAGAACTTGGAGAGACGATTGTTGAAGTGAAATGGGTGAATGAGGAGTGAATTGAAATGGATTGAAAAGGTTAAATGCTGATGGCAATCAGATGGCATTGAAGGAAGAATTTTCAGACTTGCCTTGCTCAAGTGAGCATAAGTTGGCTGAAATAAATGCCAAATGGCAACAGGCTTTTCTTCCATTGGGCATGAGGGGCGGTTCTCTTGAGCAGCTCTCGGTTGAGGCAAATTGATGAGCAGCAATGGAGGCAATCTAATGAAGCTGCTGGTAGTGATGAGGAAGACCAAATAACTTGTTCAAGTTGCCAAAAATTTTCAGCAAGGAATCGACACATGGTGGTCATGTAGGGGTGAAGAGGAGTGGCAAGATTTTCCTAGCTGGAATTGTGAGGCAATTCCCGAATTTATTTGGAAGGTTTTTAGCTTAATCCTAATTTGGTTCAAAAAGCTCTGAATGAAACAAATTGAAGAGGAAAATGGTTAAACCTTGTATAAATGATGGTAGTGATTTCAAAGCAATTTGTCTAGGTTTTTGAAATGAGATATAACTCACTAGAAGATTGAATTGCTCACTAATTATTGGAATGAAATTCAAATGTTCATTTAAGTTTCCCCGAGCTACTGTTTTACAACAAATTCGATGGTTTTAAAATTTTTTCGTGATTAAGCACACGCTCAAGCAAATTTTTGAGTAAGTTCACGGCCATCACAAGTCACCTCTTAGTCCGTATCAATTACCTTTTCTTTATGTGTTTTGACGAGCGGGCCCAGTTGGGGGGTTGAAACGATGGACGGAAATGGTTGACAAGTGGAGTTCTACATGGATTATATGAAAGTTGACGGAGTGTCAACTACGTGGATCATGTTCAAGTTTCGTAGACCTTGACTCTTGAGAGCCCCTGTATCCTACCATTGTGATGTTATTCGCTTTCTTCATTTGCTTGTTTTCAAATGTGAATTTGAAGTGGAATATCATCTGTTTTATGTGAATTTGCATGTCTTTTGGAACTCACTAGGTTTTAGCTCATTCTTTTAAATTTGTTTTCGTAAGCAGGGATTGAAAACCCGAGTGAAGGCACCACTCATTAGGGTTGGATTTGATCTTTTGCAACTTGTTTAAGAAACTTGAACTTTGTATTTAGGGTTTTGTATTGTAACTTTTTGAATGTACAAGTAAGTACTATGATTATATTTTGAGATTGTAAGATGATTCTCTAATTGAACTTTATGTATCTTGGGATTATAATGGTGAAGCAGTGAATTTGGGAGTTGTCAATTGGTTTAGATTTCTTATTGAAATTTGTACGGAGGAATTAGTGACTGTTTGAATGAGTGAGTCCTGAAGAGAGTTAGGCAGGCGGTCCACTGATAACTTAGGGTGCACCCTAGGGAAAGGTGGGGCTGTCACAGTGATAGTTTTTGGTATAAAGTAGTTAAGTTTGATTATGCTATCTATGATTTTGTTAGTTTGAGAATTTGTGCTGCTATTTATGCTTGATTAGGTACAACTATGAATCATATGATAAGTGTTGAGTAATGAAAATTGCATCTTGGTTCTTGAACACTAACTTGTATTCTCATGAAAGTAGGGGATATAGTTGGTTGGATTGTTTGCAATAACTTCATGACTATTTAACTTGTTTCTTAGTTTTCCATGAAAATATGTGAAGGGAGATTACAATAAAGAGTTTAAAACAATTGGCAAAAGGGATTTTATATGTTTATTAGTTAAGGCAGTGACATGCTTTTGGAAGTTATTTCCTTGGAAAATCATTGGACCTAAAATCATAATTTAACTTGATTAACTGCTAATCTTGACACAACAAGTGATTCTAATCCCTAGGAATACCTCTTACTTGACCTTTAAGTCAACTCGTCTAACTTGTAAATTTCATTTACTTATTTCTTTTAAATTTTCCGCTACAAGGGTCAATTTTACTACCCTATCGTTATTCGCTTTCTTATTACAACTTCGGTGCTTGTTACTCCTAATCCCAATGGGATCGACCATAACACTCTATACTCGTTGACCCATATACTTAGAAATAAAGGGGTAATTAGGTTTCAAACTTTGGTATAATAAAAGCCTCATCATTAATTATAATAGATAATTTCTTATTGATACTGTGATGTATAAATTGAATTAAAAGAGAATTTGATATAGAATTATTAATAGTTAGCTGAAATTACATCGCAAAAAATTGGTACATTGGAGTTTTATTGGAAATCATTAGTGGAGTAAACTACGTACTTGACAATAATTATGCTAGATTATTTGGTTATGCATTTAATTGGGGAGCCCAATGCCATTCAAATTCATAATTATGTATTATTTCAATTCAGTCTGAAATTATTGTGGACAAAAGAATGTTGTAATTGATTTCACTTTTGAATTCTTCTGGAAGTTGACGTGAACTTGTTCATGTATGATTTGAACCTGCACATTGTAGAGAATGCTTGTAAAGCCATAATAATTTGGAATTGGAAAGTGACGAGTCAAGTAAATATTTAGGGTGATTAGCCATATGAAGTTGGAATTGAAACGTAATTCATTTACTACATGCAAGTTGATCTATTATATTAAGTTGTAAGCTGGTCGATCATTTTAAAATCGTTTTAAACAATCACCTGAAATTCATCTGGTATTCATTACTCATCTTAAATTAATGCTGTATTGTATACTTTAACTAATAAATATTTTTGGATAGTTTATAGAGATGATTACTTACTAGCCATTAAGTTATTCAATATTGTAGGCAAGTATTATCAGAAACTACACAAGCACTTGACATTATTTTATGAGCAAATAGAGTTTGTCAAAATTATCAGATGAGAATACAAAGCAAATTATTTTTGAAATTCAAATTTTTAATAGCAAGCGTGAAATTTGCCTTGATGCTGTTGTAAGACAAGCAATATGACTTGAGATAACCTTTTTTAATGGTGTCCATAAAGTTACCCACGTTGTATTGAAAAAGTGTATTGCTATAACTTTTCTTTTGGGATTTATACATCCTACCTGTGTTAAAAGTTCCTCATGAGCAATAGTTTTCGTATTTTGTTCTGTAATCCTGTACAGTCTTTACATTCTTAGTAGCGTGAATGTAGGGATTATATACTTTGAAAATGTATTCGTGACCTAAATCAAAATAATGTGGATTGCATATCTAGAATATGATACGAACCCACCTAGAAGGTTTGAACTCGCATCCCATTGATTACCCGAATCTAGACGAAGAATCAAGTTAAGGTGCGGAAAATCCTTAACTTTCCAAACCAAGGAATCACGAACCTATGAACTTGGAACAAAGGAGTTTGGGGCATTTGAATTTAGTACGAATTGAATTATCATTTGGCAAACATACGTCGGCCTTCATGTTCACATCATTCCTTCCCCCGTAAAAGCAATTCGCTCTCGAATGGATACCTGGATCAAAAACAAAAGATGAAGAATGAGCAGCAACAAAACACATAAATTCACCCAATTCACCTAATTGATAACAAGTAGGAAACACCTGAACACCATGCGTTATTCCAACACCTCCATCACAACCTAAAAACACACTAAAATCACTAGACAAACATGTATCAATATGCTTAACGCAATAATCACTTGACTTAAAGACAACAAATAACTCATAAGAACTCGACATTAGCCTCTTACAAGTAAGACAATCAGAACTCTCAAAATGACTCAAAGGATTACCAAAACAATTGACACAATTCAAACAAATGGCATGGCTTTCAAAAGCAAAAGAATTAACCATAGGATAAAATTGAAAACTCCCTTTCAAACTCAAAGGTCGGTTGGTGAAAACGGTTGTCAATTCTTTGGAGTGAATATAGAAATTGGCAATGTCTCGAAAGAATATCGTTCTATTGAAAGACTTTACAATGGTACACAACAAAACCATCTTTACTTCACCTTGTTGTACCTGCAAAAGACCATTAATACTAAACAAAGCAAAGTTAAGATCGTTAGGAAAATAATAAACCCTTTCATGCTCATTTTTTTTTTCACTCACAATCAACTCACGTGCACTCTTTCCTTCTTCTTCGTCACTGATTTTACCACTCAAGCTCAATGTACTCTCTTCTTTTTCCATACCCTCGACTTCCTCTTCATAGACACTCTCATTCTCTACATTATTGAGCTCACTATGAGATTGCTCATGTGCGATGTTTTCCTTTTGCTCACTAGCTACTCGTATAGCAGCCTGATTAGGCAGTACAGTGCATGGAGTATAATAATCCTTCAACGCTTGCCTAAGCTCATCCATCTTGGAATCCAACAATCCGTTAAACTCATCTTTCCAACTTTGTCTTTCTTCTTTTTGTACCCCAGGGATTGGTCCTCTACGAGATGACTTAGGATTAGGAAAGGTTGAAGAAATAGATGACTTGGACCTCCTCCTCTCAATCTTCTCCTCATTTTCATTGCTGCAAGTGCAACATCTTCCAACTCCATATATGGTAAGCAAATCAATGCGATTAGCAATGGCCTTATGTAAACCATTTAAAAATTGATTAATAGCTGCTCCTGGATGCTCCTCGCTTCCCACTTTCCTCATTAATGATTTCACCTTGTTATAATACTCAACCACGGACTTAGAACCCAAGTGAAGTAGTGCAAACTTTCGCAACAAATCCGTGAGATAAGTAGGAACATATCTTTTGAGCAATATTCTCTTCAACACAGCCCAAGAAACAATAGGTGGTTCATCATACCTCCGACGTTCCCTCACAAATTGATTCCACCATGGTAAGGCATAACCATTAAATGTAGACATAGCCAAATTTACCTTCTCATTCTCAGTATAAGACTGAAGTTTAAAGGCGCTCTTCACCTTCTTCATCCATGCTAGGAATGTGTCTGGATCCTTACGCCCTTGAAAGGATGGTATGGACACCTCAAACGAATAAGTTGCTCCATTTGAGTAGTCAAATCTACATCTTTCCATATGTAACTTGCAAAAAGTTAGTGAAACAAAAGATATTTTCCTCACCACACAAGCTCACATGTTTACACTCAACGTTCGTGTATCACTCAAGTGTATATCATACTCTAATAAGCTCACCAACTCTTTCAAATCCTTGATCACAACCCTTGAGACAATATGAATTGAGTCACAAATGATCAAGATGGCTTAACAACCTAAATCACGTTGTATGTGACAAAGGATAATGAATTGATAGGGACCAAAAAATATGATGAAATTACAATGGAAATCTACATAGAAAACGCACTCAACGGGATGAATGAATGCTGGAATTTTTTCACCTAATTTGACTAGGATTTAAGAAAATGACCTAGAATGGCAGATTTGGAATTTTACTTGTCTAAATGCAATCCTATGGAAATTTCTTGAAAACAACTTAACAAATCTTGAATTTGACTTTAAAATCTTAAAACAAATCTGATTTGGTAAGTGTTTGAAGGATTTAGGCAATTTTGACGTAGTCAAACACGTAAAGTCAGGTTCTGACTAGTCAAACACGTAAATTTTGACTTTTTTGGTCAAATACCCCTATCAATCTTAGATTAAGGATAATGTAGGTCAATTTGGCAACTTCTAAAGAAATTTGGAAAGTGAATTTTCATTTTTAAGAGATTTGGTCAAGATTCTTTCCAAATTTGGCAAGAAAACAACTTTAAATAACTCTCCACTTCCAAGATAAGATCAAAGATGGTTCTTTTTCTTTGTTTTCACATGAAATTACTGCTAAAAATCTGGTTGCAAATTCTAGAAATTTGTTGTTTTCTTGGTGTTCAATTCGGCTCTGAACAAATTTCAAACAAGGGTTCAAGGTTTCTCACTTGGTTTTCAAGGAAATCAAAGGCTTTTCTAGATTGATGCAAGGGTTTTATTCAAACAAGTTTCAAGATCAATCAAATTTCAAGAAAAGCACAAGTTGCACAAGAATTTCCAAGAATCACACAAGCAGATATCAGGAATCAAGATGAACAAACTCTGATACCAACTGATACGAACCCGGCATGAAGGTATCAACTTGTATCCCATCAAGTTTGGATCTAGACGAATAAATTCAAGTTGATTGGCAGAAACAATCGACCCTTCTAAACCCTGACATTGCGAACCTTGAATTTAATTTCAACCCACAATCTAACGATCTAGTGAACCAATGTTTTAGGTAGAAGAATGCCACAACCAATGAGTTTACTTGATTGATAAGTTCAAAGTTGAATAACTTAAGAAAACTCTCAAGTATTCAAGAAAGACTCTCTTGGAAAGAGAAAGTGATAAACTCACAAAGGTCAAGCAAATTTCTAAATGATTCAAGATTCAAGACACAAGAACACACGACCAACAATCAAGAAACTAAAGATTAAAATTCGGGATGGACAGTAATGCTACAGTAATGATGAATAGTAGTTTTTTTCTTTTGACAGTTAGACTACTTCAAGAACCAAGAAACATGAAGAACAAGATTCCAACAAGAACACTAGACTCAATGGAAAATATGGACAGCAAACACACGAAGAACAAGAATGACAAATTATAAGACGAAAACAAGGAAACCCTACGGAGAAATCGAATAGAATTTAACAAAGAAAACTTACGACACAAGGAAGATATATTTGAATTCATCAACTAGCTCTGATACCAACTGATACGAACCCACCTAGAAGGCCTGAACTTGCATCCCATTGATTGCCCGGATCTAGACAAAGAATCAAGTTACGGTGCGGAAAATCCTTAACTTTCCAAACCAAGGAATTGCGAACCTATGAACTTGGAATGAACGACTTTGGGGCATTTGAATTTAGCACGAATTGAATTATCATTTGGCAAGCATGCGTCGGCCTTCATGCTCACATCAGAATAAGTCATTGAATTATGATAGAACAAATGGAACGTAACATCTTCGTGCAATTCCAGTGCTACTCTTACATTTAGTAATAAATTTGTTCTAGATTTTCTAAAAATATGATTCTTTTAGTATGGAGCATTTGAAATATGTTCTTAAGATGTTCTTGGCACTGATTTGGAAATTATTTTGACAAGGCATTTTAAAAAGCAAAGATATAACCAAATTATGGAAGAGTTAAATGAAAATGATTAACCAAGTGTTGAATAAGTTAGCAAAAAATTGGCTCAAGTATGGACACTTATAGGCATTTTGAATGAATGACTTTTCGGTAAATAAAAGCTAAGTTGATTGAGGGCTCCAGAAGAATTATCATATTTCTCTCTGAAGGAATAAAAAAAATTATTAGACATAATACACTACTATCTACTAAGTTTTGAGAAATATTTATTAAGCTTTTCATGAAAATGGATATTATATTGAGACGGTGAATGATACAAATACTAAGATTTTATTGATTGTGAATAATATTTTTGGGAAACATTTTTATATTAAAAATTGTCTTATTTTATTATTTATATTTGCACAAAAATTAATACAACACTTCATGAAATACAACACCTGATAAATTAGAAGTTTATAGATACCAATAATTTCATGGTTTGGCATGATCATCTTGGACATCCTAAATCAATAATAATGAGAAGAATAATTGAAAATTTGTATGGCCATCCGTTGAATAATAAAAAATATTAAACTTCAATGAATTTTTGTGTGTTGTTTGCTCTCAAGGAAAATTAATTAAATGACTATCCCCAACTAGTGTGAGGACTTAAACCCCTTACATTTCTTGGATGAATTTATGATAACATATGTGGACCTATTAGTCCACCATATGGACAATTTGGATATTTTATGGGATTAATTGAAGTATCTATAAGATGGTCACTTATATGTTTGTCATCCTCTCACAAATTTGGCATTTGTAAGATTGCTTGTTCAAATAATTAAATTGGAAGCACAATTTTCTGATTATCAAATTAAGAGAATTTGTTTAGACAATGCTAGTGAATATTTTGTTTCACACTTTCGATGATTATTGCATGCCTATTGAAGTAATTATTGAACATCCTGTAACTCATGTTCACAGCCACAATGATCTACTTGAATCATTTATTAAATAACTATACTTAATTCCTAGGCCATTGCTAATGAGGTCTATGTTTCCTATATCTACTTGAAGACATGTTGTATTTACATGCACTAATACTTGCAAAAGTAAGGCTGACAAGTCATCATATATATGGCCCTTTGCAATTAGTATTTGTTTATGAGTCCAATATTTTTTATTTAAAAATTTTTAAATGTGCATTTTATGCTCTAATGCCACCTCCACGATGGGCCTTAACAAAGGTTAGGAATATATGTAGGATATGAATCACTGCTTATAATTAAGTATGTGAGACCATTAATGGGTGATTTGTCTATTGCAATATTTTCATATTATCATTTTGATGAACCACATTTTCTAAAATTGGGGTGAGAAAAAGATCAACTGAAAAAAGAAATCCCTTGAAAATTTTTATTTGATTTTTTTGATTCTTATACAAAAAAAAAATATGAACTAGAAATTTAAACTATTATCCACCTGCAAAAAATTTCAAATCAATTGAGAAATATATTTACTGACTCTAGAAGAGTAACTAAATCACATATTTCAGCTGAAAATATTCCCATTAAAATTGATTTATTCGAAAGATAAGTTGTAAGTGCTACAACTAATGAGCTTAAAGCACGTTTGAAATATGATAAACCTCTTGGTTCTAAAGATAAGATAACCAAAAGTAAAGAGTGTCGCGCCCCATTTTTTTTTTTTTTTGGAAAAGGGAAAAGTGATTTTTGACAAAGAAAAGGGAAAGGGGTCATGGGACTACAAAAATGCGACGGTTTGGACCCAAAACAAAAGTCTAGAAAAGGGTTTTTAGAAAAAGTTTGGAGTCGCCACTTGGTATGGAGTTTAGGTGTACCAAGTCACCAAAAACTTTTAATTAATGAAAATAAACTAAAAAAAAACCCTTTTTTAGACAACTCCAGGTCTTTGAAAAACTAGAGAAAAAGGTTCAGGGGTCACGGTTGAAAGAAGGGAAGGCAAAGATTCGATTTTACTCGTCTCTAAGGCACCCTTCTAACCTAGCCAAAACTAGTTGCAAGATTTAGTTAAAAATTTCCTATTTCTAACTTTAAAATTTATCACATTTGGATGTTATCTATATAGATGCAAAAACCCAAATCTAATGTTGGATCGAGAGAGGCAAAATGTCTCCTTGAGGTTTGATTGGAATTGATCACATTAGTTGTGTCATCCAAGTTTGATCCCTTGAGGAGGTCACGAAAAATGCAAATGATGAAACTCGAAAAAGACGGGAGAACTAGGGTTTTCAAAAGAAGTGCAATTTTTATAAAATCTCAAGGGAAAAGAAATTGAATTTTTGAAAAGGTCAATTTTAAGTGCAAAGAGGAACTTGAATTTTCAAAAGATGCAATTTTAAGAAAAACGGTTTTTTGACTTTGAATTGCTAAAACATGAAGAAGAATCTTGACTTTTAAAGCATGATTTTAATAGAATAATGCATATGTATGTCCTAAAGAGGGATAATGCAACATAACGGGTGCGGGGGACTAAATTCGTGACTTTAAATCTTCCTTTTCATAGAAGGAAATAAAAGTGTGCTAAGGCTAAGAAGCCATACTCGCTCTTTTCCCTAATTCAAAGGGTAATGCCTTAAATGCACTAATCTAAAAAAAGAAAACTAAATGAGATGTTTCGCATACGGGATGGGAGAATAGTAACATGC
Organism: Gardenia jasminoides; assembly: GCA_013103745.1. NCBI lineage: Eukaryota > Viridiplantae > Streptophyta > Magnoliopsida > Gentianales > Rubiaceae > Gardenia > Gardenia jasminoides. The sequence goes on from CM023095.1 coordinate 26,270,786, forward strand.
AAAAATGGAAAGAGAAACTCTAAAGGTGAAGAGTGTGTGATATTTGTATCTAATGCATGGACGGCATTAAGGGTCTAGCATTGGACTAGCCCTCGTTTAAAAGTTCTCACTAACATTGGATTAGTGAGAAATCGAAAGGAAAGGCCACAACTAGCGTTGGACTAGTGTGGCGACGTCAATATATTTACACAATAAACATGTAGACATGATAATAAAGCAAATAAACACATAAAACACATAAACACATAACACATAGGCATAATATCTAGATGCAAGACCCTAGGAAAGCAAGTAAACACATAATCATGCAAGCATGCAAAATAAGCATATAAAACCTAATTATTACATTGGAGGGAACCTAAATACATTCTAAAGGGAAAAATTCGGAATAATAATCTAACTATTACATTTTCTAGAATAAATACACTTTTTGCAAAATTAAACCTATCTATTACAACTTGGCATCCAAGGCCTCCAAATGATTTACCCAAAAATTAAATGACATAAATAAAGACTAGGCATGAATAAGAGCAAAGGAAAAACTTAATTTAAAACATGCAAGATCATGCAAAAACACACAAGAGCACATAATAGGAGAAAGAAGTTACCATCCTTTGATGTGATGCCTTAACTGAATCCTTAAGTGAGGGGATGGTTATCTAAGACTCAATGTCAACCAAAAGGGATCAAGGTACCAATTTAAAGGAAAAATCAATCAAAAATTCAAAGAAAGGATATCTAAACAGATTCTGCACAAGACTAGGAAATAGAGTAAGATTCTGGAACAAAAGAGTAGGAAATATCAACAGAATACAGAAACAGAGAGGTTACGCGGAGTAGAAACGCGGGCAGAGCCACGCAACTAGGTCCGCGTTACAAGCAAAAATCAAAATCCAGAGGGGAAACGCGGACTAGAAACGCGGACTAAGCCGCGTAACAGTCCGCGTCTCTTCCCATCTTCAAAATATCAGGAAGATTGCTTCCAGTTTTTCAGACAATAACACAAAACAAAATCTTCAGAGGCAAGGGGATATATTCAAAGTATTAAACATCATCATTCAGATCATAAGAACAAGCTAAAACAGAAAAGGCCAAATCTTAAGCATCGACATCATCAAATAGATACAAAAAAAATTGAGGGACCAGAATGCAATTAAAATAAGGACTTAAGTGAAAGAAACCAAAATTTTTCGGGCCAAAGTGAAACTGATTGAGAATTTAGGGGTCAATGTGTAAATTCCATTTGATGGGTTGAGGATTGGGCTGAAAAAATTTTAAGAGTTGGGCTAATATTGTTTTGGGCCGAAGGAAATTAAATTAAACCCCAAATATAAAGCCCTAACAAAACAAAGTGAAAGGCCCAAAGAACAAAATCTAGATGAATTAACCGAATCTGATATCAAGCTCAAGCAAAACCCAACAAAACAATCCAAACAAATTAAGCACAAGTCTGGTGCCAAACCCAAGCACAAAAAATAGCCATGGCCTAACCGAAAAGGTCCAAACAGAATTAACAAAAAATTGATCAGAAGCCCAAGGGAAAACCCAACCGAAAAGTAACAAAGCCCGACTAAAGGTCCAACAAAATTAAACAAAGGTCCAATCATTATAACCCAAACCAAATAAAGAAAAAACCCAACATCAAATAACCCAAACAAAATCTAACAACTTTATTAAATTTATTTTATTTTTATTTTTTTTTTTTTTAAAGAGACTCCCACATGGAATCTGGAAAATTCCGTGACCGTCACCGGATCCTGAAAATTCATGGACACGGGATCCTCGAAATGATTCCGCCAAGTCGTAAAATCTGAAAATTCCGCCAAAATGGTCGGAACTCGCTTTTGTTTTGAACAAAGTTTTTTTACAAAAACACTTCTTTCTTTCTTCCTAAACATATTTACAACATAAAACAAAACCTAAACTAAGCCACAAACGCAACAAAAAGCAAGAAAACAAAACAAGTCTTCAAGCAAAATTTTTTTCTGTTTGTTCCTTTTTTCTTTTTTTTTTTTTTGTTTCTTTGTTTTCTTTTCTTTTATAGCCAACGAATCTAACTAGCAAGGCATGGTTTCAGCGAACGAAATCAGTCCAAATGGATGAAGATTTCGTTGGGGCATTTCATCAAACATGTTCAAGGCAGTAAACAAAACTAAACGTTTTCATGCAATTTCTAAACAATCTGGCCCAAAATTTTCACTTCAGCAAACCAAGGGACACAAACAAGTATAATCAAACTTTAATAAAGCTTCAGCAATAGCGATAGCAAGGAAAGGCAACGGCATAAAAAAATAAAAAATAGAAAGACGGTTTATAAATTCTTACAATGTTTGGAAGAAAATCAATCGAAGATATTGATGATGATGAAGCGGACTCAGGTATGCTAGAAATTCCGTCAGCTCTCCTTCTCCTTTTTTTTTTTTTTTTCGTTTCTTTCGCTCTTTTTCTTTCAGAGGTTCAGACAAAAAAAGAAGGAAAAGAAATGCTCTCCGATTGATTTCTTTTTTCTTTTCGTGTATGCCGCCGCTCTCTCTATTGCTCTCTCTTGTTCCTCTCTATCTGCCTCCCCTTTTTTTTTCTTAAACCCTAAGCCCTAAACTGTGGCTTTTTATAGGGTTTCAAAAATTTCAGAAAAAAGAAAAAACTCATGAACGGTGCAAACAAAAATTGATGATGTGTTGCTTTTCCTCCCGTTTGATGAAAATATCGGATAAGAATTTGATGCTAGCTGGCTTTGGTACGAAAAAATTGATGGAAAACAGGGATTGGCCATGGCTCCCTTCTTCTGGTACAATTCCATCCAGGTTGAATTGAAGGTTTTTTTTTTTTTTTTTTTTTTCAGAATGGGCTGAACTTGAGGCTTTGTTTTCTTTTGTTTGGGCTATTGATTGGGCTTAAGACTAGCTCAAGGAAAAATTTGTTCATTTCATTTCTGGGCTTTGAGAATTGGGTTTTGGGATTTTTTTTTTTTTCATAAAAACCTACAAAAATAAGAAAATATGTTAGAGTATTCAAAAATAAATAATTAAATTCTAATAGATAAAAAATATGAGGAAACAATTGAAAAAGTCAAAAATTTGGTGTCTACAAAGAGGATAATATATAGAACACTAACGGAGTCAGAAATTTTTGTTAAGCAAACGAGATCAATTTTGTTGATGAGTCAGAAATTAATAGAGGACTACAAGCAATCCTAGTGACAAAATTCAAAATTTTATAGAGCTAGCTCTTGAAGAGAATAAATTATAGAAAATTCAATGAATTTTGTTTCCACAAAAAAAAAAGTTGGAGTCCAAGAGAATAATTATTGATAATATTTCTGCATATAATATAGCACTTGATACTATGGTAGAAAATGAGATCATAAATTTAGATCAGTTGATCATTGTTGACAAAAAAATTATTGGCCAAAATAAAAATGGAGAGAATTGTAGTTTTGATCCCCCATTCTATCACCTATGCACGGAACTAATCCTAATTTATTTTGCAAAGCTAATATAGTTGCCAATCAATCCAATTTAGTGCAAAAGTGGGCATTGATGGATTTTTTTCCCAAATTCTAATGGAATGTTGGGACGTGCAATTAGGTGCCAGCACTTAAAAGCATTTTTTTACTCAAAAAACTCTCTAAAAAATTAATTATTGTAAACTAGGGGAAAACTTGGGGAAGTATGCTGTAATTTTAGAAATTTTGTATTTTTCTACAAATGAACAAGAGAAGTTCTACTGTTGCTGCACTGCTTCCATTCACCAGCAATCCACGGTAAACCAGGGTCACAGATATGTGGATAGGGTCCGTAATGCTATTGCTAATTTGTTTGTTGAATATGGAGGTGATCTTGCTCCTTCTTTAAGATATGTTAGAGATAATATAGAAGAGGGAACTTCTAGTAACAAAAATATAGATCTTGAAGATGATGAAGGTAAGTTGTCTGATTTTGACAAATGATATAAAGAGTCTTGTTCTTCAACTATTCTTGCCCACCAAAAATCTGAATTGTAATCATAATTGGATGAGCTTGTATTTCGAAGAAAAGAGTATTTTGACATACTAGGTCGGTAAAAGGTGAACAACCCAAAACTTCCCATTCTTAGTAAGATGACTTGTGATATTCTTGCAATTCCAGGTACTAGTGTGGCATTGGAATCGGCATTTAGCATTGGAGGAAGGGTAATTGATGAGAATCGTGCTTCTTTGCTTCTTGATGTGGTCGAAGCTTTAACAACAATGGGTGATTGGTTAACATTAATGATAAGTCAATATTTTGCATGCTTTTAATAAGTTTAATTATGTCATTTTTGTATGTTTTAGTTATTTTAATGGCTAATTAACTAGGGTTTCTAGTAAAGTTTTGCCTTTTATGTTTTAAAATAGAAAAAATGCATTTCTGTGGACTAATGTAATGAAAATTTCATGTTTTTGTAGGATTAATTGTTCAATCATCAAATGAGGTGAAAATGAATGGATAATTGCAAAGAAGTTTGGACAAAAAGTTGGAAAATTGAACTATCCGAAGTTGAGGAAATTCAAAATTGAGATGAGCAAAATGCAATTTGAATATCACAGAATCAAAGGATCAAAAGTCGGAGGAATTAACGTGATAATTTCACGACGAAATTTTGGATTTTGCAAAATTGGAGAGGATTCGCGACCCAATACGCGATGCAACAATTGGAGAAAATGAAGCAGCTCACGAATCCCTCTCAGTGGAGCCAGGGGACCGGATCCGCGATGGGATCCGTGAGCCTCTGCCTCATGGATCTTCAGAAAATGACAGCTGCAAGTTGCAGGCGAATTCCAGAATTTCCAACTCAATATTGAGGAGTAAACAAAAATTTGATAAGTCAATATTTTGCATGCTTTTAATAGGTTTAATTATGTAGTTTTTGTGTGTTTTAGTTATTTTAATGGCTAATTAACTAGGGTTTCTAGTGAAGTTTTGCCTTTTATGTTTAAAATAGAAAAAATGCATTTCTGTAGACTAATGTGATGAAAACTTCATGTTTTTGTAAGATTAATTGTTCAATCATCAAATAAGGTGAAAATGAGTGGATAATTGCAAAGAAGCTTGGACGAAAAGTTGAAAAATTGAAATATCCGAAGTTGAGGAAATTCAAAATTGAGATGAGCAAAATGCAATTTGAATATCACGGAATCAAAGGATCAAAAGTCAGAGGAATTAACGTGACAATTTCACGACAAAAATTCAGATTTTGCAAAATTGGAGAGGATTTGCGACCCAATATGCGATGCAACAATTGGAGAAAATGAAGCATCTCGCGAATCCCTCTCAGTGGAGCAAAGGGACCGGATCCACGATGGGATCCGCGAGCCTCTGCCTTGCGGATCGTCAGAAAGTGACAGCTGCAAGTTGCAGCCGAATTCCAGAATTTCCAACTCACTTCCAACTCAGTTTTTAGACGAATTTCTGCCTGAAGAATCTTGTGAAGTTGAAGAATCAACTCATGGCTAATCCAAAACACAATTTGCATCAACTTTACAACTCATTTGATGTTGGAATTCAATGGATTCAATGCATGAAGACACTTTTGAAGGCATTTCAAAGGAAGAAGATTCATGAAGCCATTTTCCTTGACTTTTGAAGCGCAATTTGTCTTGTGTTCACATGATAGAGTTTTGGATGATTATGAATTCAATCTTCTATAAATAGGGCTTCTTGTAGACAAATTGAAAAGAGGGGAAAAAAGATTGGAAAAAAGGAGATGAAGTAGTAGATAGACTGGAGAATAGCTCTGATTCATTAGTTTTAGTTCTAGTTCTTATATTTCTTAGTGTGTAGTTTCTAAAGAGAGCTAAAAGTGATAGTTGTGAGGACTCTTGCACTTTGTATTTGAGAGATCAACTTGTGAAGAAGTTCAAGGATTCAAATTTCAAGAAATTGAATAAGATTTTTTCTTCCTTTACTTTGTCACTTGTGCTTTACTTTCATGACTTTGTGCAAGTTTATTTTATGCTTAGATGCTCTTAACATGATGTCTAGCGAAGCCTCTTAAATCCTAAAGTTAGGATGAACTTGTTTTAGTTGTGATTATGAAGTAGTTAAGTTATTTATGCCCTCCATGATTTTGCTAGTTTAAGACTTGTGCTTATGCTTTATGGTTGATTAGCTACCAACTATAAATGATTTGATGTTGATGAGTAATGAAAAACTTGCCTTCAATAAGATCTAAGTTCTTAAACACTAACTTATATTCTCACAAAAATAGTGAATATAGTTGGTTAGTTGTAGTTTCATACTATAAGTTCATTGAACTTATTTAACTTGTTTCTCTCTTTTCTCTATAAAAATAGGTCAAAGGAAATTCCAAGGAGTTAAGGAATTGGCGAAAGCGATTCCGAATGACTAGCTCATCTTAAATGAGAGGTTGCACTACACATGACCATTAACGAAAGTAGTGGCATACAAAAGGAAGTTATACCATAGCGAATCATTGGAGAAATGACATAATAAACTTGACTAACTTCTAATCTAAACGTAACAAGGGATTCTAAAGCTTTGGGATTCCTCCAACTTGATCTTAAAACTCTCTAAATTAACTCTCTAATTTCTTACTTGCTTTCTCATTATTTCTTGTCTACCACCAATTGGATGTCTTCGACACCTAATGGTTGGTTTTAAATTGCTTAATCCCTCTTCCTTAGGTCGGTTTACCGCATTCTCCCTTTTACCTAGCTTTCCTTTACTTTAATTGCCTTCCTTTAGTTGTTTTCTCGATAATAAAGCAAGTGATTAAACTTTAGTGTTTGCAAAACTACAGTTCCTCGTGGGATCGACACCTTATTTCCCTATACTCAATAAACGATTCGTATACTTGCGGTAATATAGGGTAATAAAGATTTTTAAAATTTGAGGAGTAAAGAAAAACCCTATCAGTTAAAAAAGAAAAGAAGTAAGTTCATAAATTTTAAGTTTGTATAATCTTTTTTTTTTAGTTTTAAATCCTATTAGAAGTTTGTTTGGTTGAATAAAGCCATTCTAATTCATTTCTCTTTGCTTTCTTAGAATTCCCTGAAGATTTGTGTGATTCTTCCAAAGTTCCCAAGTTAGGATGATATATTTGAGTAAGGCAAATATGATTTTTTATTTGATTTTTGTGTATAAGTAGCTATAAAATATATTTGTTCTTGTTTTTGTGTGTAGAAAGTTGTGAAACTTGAGAGTTCGAATGTTGTTGAAGGCTACGAGACACTTGAACATGATGTTGTAATTTGTTCTATGTGTCCACTGTTATTGGTGTTAGAAAAGACTTTTATAATAACTTATGATTGGCTTTTGAAGCCTAGTTTGAGTAAATCGGATGCACTTCTCATTGGGTTCTTACTTGGTGTTACCTTTTGATGTTGTATTTGATATTTTGATTGGCTTTGGAAGACTATTTGATGTGATTTTAGTTCTGAGTCATTTCAGCAGTTTTGTTTGCTTCTGTTCTCTTATTTGCGTGCTAGGTTAACTGGACCCATATCTGGACCTGAACGGGCTGGGCCTGGGAGGATAACTCTTGGACCTTTTGGGTCTACGGGTCGGGTCTGGAACATATATTACTGTCTAGGTTTGGAACATTCAATTCCGACCCAAACCCGATCCGTTGATAGGTTTAGATAACGAAAGGTTTGTTATAAGTTAGGAGATGAGATAAATGTGAAAATATTAGAAAAAACTTTTGGGAGTGAAGTTTTTTACCTGTTTTGGGTTTGATATATTAAAAACTTTGAAAGTTTTTAGAGGGTTTTGTAATTAAAGGAGGAAATAAACAAGTTTTATACAACTTGCTAAAAATTTGAACTAAAATTTTGAGAGTCTTTAAAGGGTTTGTAGTTAAAGTAGGAAATAAACAAGTGTTATACAAACTTATTAAAAACTTGAACTATCAAACTGGACCTTATTTAGTATCAATAGTAGTTTAAAAAGAAAAAACTTTTAAAGATAAAAAGGATGAATAATTAGTCACTTTATACACTACTAGTTGGAGTTGGTGCCTGACACGCCCACATTCGTTATCGGTGATATTAAACGTTTGCGGATTATTTTTGGCTTAATAAGTTTAGTTGCCTGTATTAGTCAGTAAGAATGAGATTAATATTGTTTTAATAAGTTTTGAAATATGGTAACAAGTGTAATAGAAATTAGTAATTTTATAATCGATAGAGCACGGATAAATATATTCCTTTATGCAACAAGCTGTTGCATTGCCATTGAATAATCTTTATCATCTCGTTTATGAATTTGGAATCATTTATGAATTATGGGGATTTATTTATGAGTATGGTTTTAGATAACTATATTTTTAATGATGGGTTAAATATTTATAAGTGTTATTATGCGCGCGCGCGCACACACACACACACACACACACACACATATATATATATATATATATATATATATTTCATGTCTTTTGTTTAGGTGTGCTTGGAGTGGTGATTGAGATGTTTCCGCTACAGATTTTTTCTTCTAGGGGTACATATATATGGGTGCAAGAGTTTTTATTACTTAACCAGGAGTACGTAAGGTGCAATCAATTTATTATTGGACGTAAGGTGCAATCAATTTATTATTGGCGGGTTTTTTTTAACCATATTTTTGGATTTTTAATATAGAAAGGAGATAGATCTAATAAATTTGTTACGAGCTTGCATCAGTTCAAGATAGATCATGACAGTAACAAATTACTGTTCCTCTGATACCATTGTGACGCAACACTCAGTGTAATACCCTTTCTATCTCCAATTGCTTATCCACAATACTCCAAATTTCTATCCTTTATAAGTTATACTTAATTTGGTTTAGATAACAATCACTGAGCACGAACAAAAAAGTTTTTATCTATTAACTCACAAGATGCCAAAAGTTTCTAATGATAGGGAGAAAAGAATTAGAGTATAAAAGTATGAGCAGATTAATCACCCCAGACAACTCCGCTAGCCCGACATCATCAATCCTGAAAGTGAATAGGTTCGGTACAGGTTCCACAATGGTGTGACCAAGTTGAGCAGCGAGACTATAGCCCTGGACAATCATTATAGGTACTTGTCAATGAAAAACTTGGGATTCTATGTGATGTAATACCACTGAATCAGCCAAAAAATTTGAACTGCCGACTGCTTCCACTTGCAATTAGAAGATACTCCGCTTCCACATACTGTACAATATTAGCTGTCCGTTTCTCTACCCTGACAGTGAATTTCTCTCTAGCAGTGCATGAAGCACTTGTGACAACCTTTCCAGTCAGCAGTATTGCTGTTTTACAAACTCATATATCAGCCTGACGTGCTTGTAAAATGTTAGGTGAACATCTCACGGCTGTCTCTAATAAGACTCTCAAGTTTGACTAAGACAATAATTAACTGGAGCAGGTCTATTCTGAGTTCTAAGATAACCACATCAATTCCTTTACAAACTATCATCAAATGTTTTACATAGTAAAGTGTCTATATGTTAAGCTATCAAGTGAAAGGTAAGTTCGTCCAAATCAAACAAGAAGTGATCACAAATAGCTAAACAGAAGATATGAAAAACCAATCATTTTCTTCCCAAGTTTATCAATAAGATATCTAAATATTCATAATGCCAAAAATTTTCAAAAATGAACTTGACTGTTGAGTCAACCTACCGCCTCTACTCTTGGCTTCAGAGAAGAGGCAATCAATTGCAGAAGATGAACTGTTACTCATAGGAAAAACTCTTCCATCATCTTCAATCCTAGGCATAATGGTCAAAATTAATAGCGAATATGAAAGATCTATTTAAAAGGTAAAAGAAAAGCAGCTTAGGAAACATAACATGAGAAGACTCAAAAGAAAAAAAATCACATTTACCAAAAACATAAAAATTTCCTTCTAATGGTTGTTTTCATCATATTGTCAATGCAATGGCCGTTAGTCACATTGCAGTGACCACCTCCAGAAATCTCAATCTACCAAGACATTGGAGTTATCACTTAAAACTGGGTAATGTATTAATACAACCCAACCAGCAGGGAAAAAAAAGCTCCAAACGGCAAAGAAGAAAAAGAGCAAACCTTGGATAAAGCTTTTCCTTTCTCGACAACAACTACTTTAAGGTTCGGGGCCAGAGTTTTTGCCTTGATTGCACCATATATTCCAGCAGCCCATCTCCCACCACCACCATTAGCTCTTCACTTGACTACACAGATAAAAAAAGATTGCATTTTTAGGGGAAAACGATGAAGAAAACCACATCCAATATTGGTTAAATTGCTAGGCATGAATGTGTGGAAGCAGTACAACCTTGGAAACTGATGAGGTGGTAATTGCACAAAATCTTCTTGTCCAGCGCAAGGAAAGGAGATGACCTGCGTGATTGGTGCAAGTCAAACTTCGATAAATGAGACCAGGAGCATGAAGAAACGGCAGGAAAGCTAAGCTCATGTTTCTTGGTCCTCGCTCTTCAGTCCTCGAGATGGGCTTTTTAAAAAGAAGTGCTTTGTGCTTTAACATATGGCCTTTCACTATAATGCATCCAGTAGGAAGTGAGCTGTGAAAATTCTACTCAAGCTAGGGATTAATTTTACATTGATTGCATGAACGAATGAGGGGCAATGAAGACAAGATTATAGTCGACTAATGGCTGTAAAGATTAACAACCAATCCATGAGCATCAAATCATGAAGAAGAATAAGACCCCGAGTTGAAAGGTTTCGTTGTTTCAATCGTTTTAGAGAACACCAACTGGTGGAAACCAGCATGTATGAATCCCCAATTTGACGTTTCATACTTCTATATATTGAGGAACCAGTCAAGTAGGACGATATGGAGGTAGTAAAAGCAGGGTATTAATGACGCAAAGTGAGATTGAAAAAAATTTTAGCTTCGGATTAAAAGAGTCTGTAATATACAATATGTAGCTAGACAGTGCAATACATAACGAAAGCTAAGTAAATTCCGTCTTATTTAACCTTCTGTTGGAAGTAACAATAGAAAAGAGCCAACAAAAAAAAAATGACAATCACAGAAGAATTAGAATTCTATAGAACACAACAGAGTGAAACTTACTTTGTCGCCGACTTTTCACTCAGTAAATTGGCACCAACAGCTTTGATAACTCAAGAACATTCAAACCCGGGACAAAATTCTCTACGGGTCGCGGCGCCATACTATCTGATATCAAAATCAATCCTATTTACTGCTGCGGGTGCTACTTTGATTAAAACTTGGTTATTCCCAATCGGAGGGCTATCTGATTCTACCAGCTTCAACCCACTTGGTTCTTCTAGTTTTTCAACCACGATTGATTTTATTGACTTAACTGGAGGATTAACACAATCACCTACACAAAAACTCACGTGCAACAAAAACAGACAATTTATAAGATTGCACAAAATCTTAAAGAAGCATGTGCTTCGGGAAATTTATGCAAGAACAGGATAGCCCTGTGGCACAAGGAGTTAAATCTGAGCACGTCACTTTGGTAATGTTAGATAGCGTTATGTTTAATAACTACAGTCTGTGAAGAAACTTAGTGCATTAACAGCTTTTTGACAAGCAACAGGTTTTAAGGTAAATGTCTGATCGGAAAGCTACATTTTAAAGTTTTATTATGCATAAAAATCTATTTTCCCTAAGTAATGATAAAATGTAGTAGAAAGAATTGACAAAATGAAAACACTCCTTTTAAGTTCACATGCATCCTTGACTTGAGAATGTTAAGCATTAAAATTTGATTCAGCATTTAAAAACTTCTATAAATAGTGATTCAGCATTAAAATTTGAGCTCAGGCATATTCAGCATTAAAATTTGAGCTCAGGCATTAACATTAGCTAGAACATAAAAAAGTTTAAGAAATATAACAATTCTGTTTATAAAGCTAATGAACTTTTGAAGTTAAAGGTACTTACTTTAAAAACTGAAAGAGTTCAAGCAGAAATATTACACTTGAACAGCGTAATCCCTAGCAAGCTACAGAAAGAAGAAGAAGAACTTGATCGATATTTTATGATAAAACTAAATTTTAGCCCCTGTGGTTTTAGCAATCCAGAACACACGTTAAAATAGCTAAATTTACCAACACTCAAGCAATTCATTGAAGTTCAATGGGAATCTAAGAACTGCAGTATAGCTTATCTATCTATCAATTGAGCAGACTGATTCACTTATTGGCGGCTTAAGGTAATAATCAGCAAATTCATAAAAGGGTATAGACCTTGATCGAGAAACTGAATTGAAATAAGAAAATCTGCTCCATCCAGGCAAATAATTATGGAAGCAATAGGCATGAGTTGCAATATGGAAGTCATCTCCAACTTAGAAAAGACAGATATGATATACTCAAGTGATGTAAACAAATTCATGTATAATTAGAAGCACACATTTCTGGAGAATAAAAAAGAACAAACTGTATAGTAGCATTACATAGGTAATAATCTGTTTTCTTATATATCAGCAAGGAGTAAAACTAACTGATGGTGATTGCTAGCATCCTAAAGTAATAATTATAACAAGAAGCAGAAGAAAATATTTTATGGATTAAAAACAGGGAGATCAATATTTGGAGTTCATTAAATGTCACTATGAAAATTTAACCATCTCATTCAATTATATTTTTAGTTTTTGCATGTGTATATTTTTCCTTTTTCAACCATATTTCTATGCCTTTGATATCACAAACAAATGGCACCGATAAATAGCACTCAATGGCCGAAGTACTTTTAGCCTAGACAAATTAGTAGTTAAGCAAATGAAGCAAAATGGGATCAACCACCAAATAATGCAGATGCATTCAATTGTCTAATCTAATAACTAATTTTTGCATTACATAAGGGAAACAAAATTGGAAAACTTGCTTATAGCCATAAAAAACAGAAGAATCAGAGATCTGAATATGTAATTAAAATTTATTCAATATTTTCCGAAAGCTAGTACTTAAAACCCATTTTGTGTGCAAATCTTTAGAGAAAGGTTTAGTTCGTTGTAGTTGAAGATATCTTGTAAGAATTGAGATCAAAACAATAGTGAATTTTTACACAAATCTACTCCTTTTCTGGCGGAACTTTTTTCCAAACCATACAAAGAGTTGATGAAATTTGATTTTTTAGATTATTTTCATCCAAATAAGGAGATGGTATATGGTATACAATGGTTGCTGCATGTAGTTGGATGAGAATCAAGCATAAACAATGTTTTAAAAATAGAAACATTGTGGTGAAAAAATATGCAGCAGAATTTGAAAGAAAAATAGTCCTGTTCAATTTTTACTATCTTTTGTGAATTTTTATAATATATAACACAAAGATATTGGAATTTTTGAATTGCAAATAGAAGTGCTTAAATTACCTGCAGAAAGAGTTGATCTTTCTTTCTAATCTCCTAAAGCTCAAATTTTTCTACAAATCTGCCGATCTTCTAATGGATTTCTTTTCCAAAAGGTACGAGGAGTGAATAAAATCTGATCTTCAGATTATCCCAAATCGAGCTAAAATATGCTGGATGCTATAACATGATTAACAGATCTGATTTGAAAAGAATTTTGATGGTAATAGATAAGAATTAGGCATAAGAAACTATATAGAAGTGGGAATATAATGGTGAAAAAACATGGAAGAGAAATTGAAAGAGAAAAGGGAGTTACAACCATAACATGAGAAGACTCAAAAGAAATAAGCAAAATTCAGCCAACAAAATATTATGCAGAAGGAAACATAAAGAATCCAACCTTTAAAGTGTAGGAAAGGAATAAGAAAATCACTCCAACTCTGAGCGCAACAAAATTCAGCCAACAAAATACTATGCAGAAGGAAACATAAAGAATCCAACCTCTAAAGTGCAGGAAAGGAACAAGAAAATCACTCCAACTCCGAGCCCAACTGAGAAGAGACAAGCAAAGATTATTTATTAGAAGAAAAAACTGTGATAACCCCAAAATGCTATAATAATTCCACGTGTGTACTTGGAGGATTTAATTATGTGCTTACCCTATTTCATGGAAGACCTAAGTACTTAAGAGTAAATTTAAAGCTTAGTATAATTAAATTTAAGGACTTAATGATTGATAGAATAAGAGTTTTGTGGTAATAAAACAATCTACATAAAACTTTCATGGCTTAGATTAAATAATTCCCTCTCATGCAAATGTTAGGACACTTGTTAGAAAATATGAGAAAAGACCGAAATGCCCTTGAACTTCAAACAAATTACCATGCAACCAATGCCATTTTCAATAAAATCACTAAACATCAAGACAAACCATTCATTTAGTTGTTGTCTTGCCAAAAACCAAACCAAAAGAGAGAGAAAGAGGCCGAGAGGGAGAGGAGCAAAAACTAGAAAAAGCTCTCCATTTTTCTTCTTCAAGAACCTCCAAATAGCTAGCAAAAATCACCAACAAACTTCACTAGTCTGTGCTTCTACTCTTGGTTGAGAACTTGGTGCTTGGTGTGGTGGATTGTGGTGCTGATTTGGGGCTTTTTCTTCAACGTTTCTTGCTCATTAGAAGGTATAAGATGCTCCTTACCCTCCTCTTGGTTATCTAGTAGTTGCATGTTGATTTTGTGTTATGATCTAGCCTAGAAATGACCATGCATGTTGCTGATATTTCATTCCAGTAAACTTCCAGCTTTCTTATGTATTAAACCTTCACTTTTCTTGCAAAAATAAGCTGGAGTTATGGCTATTCGATCTTGAGAATCATGTATATTAGATATATATTGAGTATTGAGGCATGCTTATTGATAGGGATTTTCTTTACTCCTCAAATTTTAAATAACCTTTATAACCCTATATTACCGCAAGTATACGGATCGTTTATTGAGTATAGGGAAATAAGGTGTCGATCCCACGAGGAAGAGTGTCAAGTACTAGTGATTTTCAAACTCCTCTATTATTTAGACTGTCACAACAAAGATATAAAGGGAGAAGGCGGTAAACCATCCTAAGGAAGAAGGATTAAGCGATTAAAACCGACCGCTAGGTGTCGAAGACATCCAATTGGCGGTAGAAAGGAAATAACAAGAAAGCAAGTAAAGAGTTAAGATCCTAGAGCTTTAGAATCCCTTATTAAGTTAGATTAGAAGTTAGTCAAATTAATTATGTCCCTTCTCCAATGATTTGCTAAGGTATAACTTCCTTTTTTATGCCATCACTTTCGTCAATGGTCATGTGTAGTGCAAGCTCTCATTTAAGATAAGCTAGTCACTGGGAATCGCTTTCGCCAATTCCTTAACTCCTTGGAATCTTCCTTGACCTATTTTCATAGAGAAAAGAGAGAAACAAGTTAAATAAGCTCAATGAAATTATAGTTTAAAACCAAAACCAACCAACTATATTCACTACTTTCGTGAGAATATAAGTTAATGTTTAAGATCATAGATCTTATTGAAGGCAAGTTTTTCATTGCTCATCAACATCAAATCATTTATAGTTGGTAGCTAATCAACCATAAAGCATAAGCACAAGTCTTAAACTAGCAAAATCAATGAGGACATAAATAACTCAACTACTTCATAATCACAACTACAACAAGTTCATCCTCACTCTAGGATTTGAGAGGCTTAACTAAACATAATACTACTAACTATACTACTAAACTAATGAATTAGTGAAGACTACATGCCTCCTCTCTACCTCTCTACCTCTTTACCTCTCTACAAGAGGTCCTATTTATAGAGGATTGAGTTCACAAACATCCAAGATTTCCTTATGTGAATACAAAACAAGTTAAACTGCAAAAAGTCAAGGAAAGTGTCTTCATGAATCTTCTTGTCTTCATGCATTTAATCCATTGAATTTCAACATCAAATGAGTTGTAATGTTGAAGCAAATTGTGTTTTGGATTTGCTATGAGTTGTTTCTTCAATTTCACAAGATTCTTCACGCAGCTTTTATTGAAATTCTTCTGAAAATTGAGCTGGAAGTGAGCTGAAAAACTGGAATTCGGCTGCAACTTGCAGCTGTCACTTTCTGAGGATCCACGAGGTGGATCCGCGAGGCATAGGATCGCGGATCACATCGCGGATCCGGTCCCCTGGCTCCTGTGAGAGGGATTCGCGATCCTATTTGAAATTTTCACTCGTTGGTTCGCGTATTGACTTGCGAATCTCCTTGAAACTTGCAAATTTTGAACTTTTTGTCATGAAATCGGCTCGTTAATTGCTCCGACTTTTATCCCTTTGATTCCTCGTTGATTGAATTGCAATTTTCATTTTCCAATTTTTCTTCCAAGCTTCTTGGCAAATATCCACATTTTCATCTCATTTGATAATTGAACAAGCAATCCTACAAAAACATGAAGATTTCACCACGTTAATCCATAGAAATTCAATTTTCATCATTGAAGCCATCAAATGGAAAATTAACTAGAAACCCTAGTTCATTAGCTACAAAAATACCAAAAACACACAAAAATTACATAATTAAACCTATTAAAAGCATGCAAAATATTGACTTATCAATTCCCCCACACTTGAACCATTGCTTGTCCTCAAGCAATCAAGAATTACAAACCAACAATGATTTAAGTGTTTGTGCACCTTAATTTCATTTTCTCAAAACAAAGTAGATAACCATTTTGCAATCATCCATTAAACCCCAAGTACTCATAATATCAAGTAAAAGAGAGTAATCGTACCATAAATTCAAGTAGCTCAATTCAATTTCTCATTCCTCATCCAATTTCACACGCAAAGTGAATCATATAGTCAATAATGCTTTCTAAACCCATAATCATTTTCAAGAGAGGGATTTATTCATAATTCATATCAAACATATATTTAAATTGTGAAAATGCCTTTTGACGAGAAGATCGACATTTTTAGATGAAGATCCCCTGTTACTCAACATTTCACTTATTTGTCCACTTTTTATTCAAGTACCGTTTGACGCGAAAATCGACATTTTTAGATGAAGACGCCCGGTTACTAAGCACATTGGAGTAGAGCTTTCATTTTTCTTTTTCTTCTTTTTTTTTTAGAAACATAAATAAATATTCCCTCAAAAGAACAATCATGAGAAAAGTACTACATTTATCAACCACATTTATCACTCTACTATGTAAAAATCAAACAAAGAGAAGAAATCTCCTTAAACATACAAAATTGGGCATAATTTCCTCTATTTTACAAGATATACTTTCCTTAAATTGTAAAAATTTTAATCACAAAATAATCATCTCCAAGTTAATTGAGAATTTGAAACATTTTGGTACAGGATTTTGGAAAAATTTTGGCAAATTTTCATCAAATCACAATCACATAATTCCTCCCCCCACACTTAAAATGCACATTGTCCTCAATGTGTAAGAAGGAATAATAAGATAACTGTAGACACCAAATTTTGACTATTTCAATTGTTTTCTTATGTTTTTTATCTATTAATATTTAGTTATTTATTTTTGAATACTCTAACACATTTTTCTTATTTTTGTAGGTTTTTCTTAAAAAAAAAAGAAAAGAAAAAAAAGAAGAAGAATCAAAGCTGGACCAGTTCATGGATCTATCAGTAACTAGTCCATCGAACTGATTAGAAAAAAAATTACAGCGTTTTTTTTCCAGCCATTTCCTTCCTCATTTCCAGCTGTATTTTTTGTGTCTTTGGCATCAAGTAATCAATTTAGTTAATGCCCAAATCACCCTTGATCCTTAAGACACAAATAAAACGCATCCAATGATCAAAATTAACCCAAGAAAACCCTCAAAGTATCTAAGCCTTTGGTTGTAAGTTTTAATGCCTATAAATCACCCATGTTAGGGTTTTCTGAAAAAAAAAAAAAAAAGGAGAGGAGGAGAGTGAAGAGAGAAGAGAAAGAAATTAGGAAGAAAAGAAAACGATTGAGAATCAAAGAGAAAAGAAAAGAGAGAAAAGATAAAAACTAGGGTTTCTTTTTTTTAGTGAAGATTTCTTGAACTTTGGTGATTCCTTTTTGTTGTTTTCAAGCCTCCGAATCAGGTAGTCTTCCTTTACTCTATCTATTATTTTTCTGGTCGAAAATTGCTAAAAATCAGACCTTTTGGTGGAACCAAGGTCTTAAAAGTGTTTTTTTTTTAAGTTTTATGACATTTGATGATGATTATTGGTTGTTATATGAGCATGTTGTGTTTATAAATCCTTGGTAAAGCTCATAGTCTTGTTCTGACATTTAAAATCAGATGTTTGATACTTCTGTGTTGATTTTGTTGTGATTTCTGAAAATTTCTGAAAAAATGTTCTTCACGTTTTTGAAGATGTGAAGAAATGTTGGCTACTTGCGCGGTTTATTTCGCGTAATGATCCACATTTCCTCTTGAATGTTTGAAGATGTGAAGAAACGCGGAGTTCTTGCGCGGCTTGGTTCTTTTGAAAATCCATTTTTCTTAAAATTGCATCTTTTGAAAATTCAAGTTCCTCTTTGCACTTAAAATTGATCTTTTCAAAAATCCAATTTCTTTTTCCCTTGAGATTTTATAAAATTGCATTTCTTTTGAAAATCCTATTTTCCTGTTTGTTCGAGTCTCGTCATTTGCCCCTCTCGAGGAGACATTTTGCCTCTCTCGATCCAATATTAGGTTTAAGTTTTGCATCCATATAGATAACATCCAAATGTGATAAATTTTAAAGTTAGAATTAGGAAATTTTTAACTAAATCTTGCAACTAGCTTTGGCTAGGTTAGAAGGGTGCCTTAGAGACGAGTAACATCGAATCTTTGCCTTCCCTTCTTTCAACCGTGACCCCCGAACCTTTTTCTCTAGTTTTTCAAAGACCTGGAGTCATCTAAAAAAGGTTTTTCTTAGTTTATTTTCATTAATTAAAATTTTTTGGGTGACTTGGTACACCTAAACTCTATACCAAGTGGCGACTCAAAATTTTTCTAAAAACCCTTTTTTTTAGACTTTTATTTTTGGGTCCAAATCGTCGCATTTTTTTAGTCCTATGACCCATTTTCTTTTATTTTCAAAAAATCAAAAAATCAATTTTTAACCAAAAAAACCTTGTTCCAACTAAAAATTCAAAACGACGAGGGTTTCTTTCCCTCTCTTTCAAAAAATGGGGCGCGACAGCTTGGCGACTCCACTGGGGATTTTCCTAAGAGGGTCCGAGCACTTGATTTAGTTAACTATTTCGTTTTTCTAACTTTCTTATATATCACATTTGGATGTTTTAGGTTGCATTCCTTTTCCTTTTCTCTTTTAGGGTTTTCCCACGCAATCACTCCTTACACATCTCGTGCATGATGAATGAATTATTGGTTTATTTATTTGTATTGATATTTACTTGTATCGCGCTTTGCATTTGGGGTGGGTGTGCATCTACCCTAGAGCCTCTAAAAGGTTTGGTATTTGAATCTCTCCTCTCAAAGGGAATCACTTTCATACATGCATATGTATTTTACTTTGACCCTACTTTTTTTTTACTTTAGTGGCTTGTCACGCCACTCTTTCCCATTAGGATTAGGATCGATCCACTTGGACATGTGGTCATGGCACGACGTGCACGTAGCAATGTCTAGGGGATCACTGGAACCACCGACTTGAGGCATTCGGATTGATGACCTTTTGCCTTTTAGTCTGAAGGTTTGGGAGCCTGTAACCTTTGTCGAGTCTAGATGCATTAGTGAGCCCAACCTCATGCATCCATGTTAGAATTGACTAGGGTAGAGTCCATCTTACCCTATTAAGGATCACTAGACACGAGAGGAGGGATTCCACCCCTCTTTATTCTCGTGCAATTTGTTGCTCCAACGTGTTATGTGATATCTGTTGATTAAACTAACCTTTTGTTGTATTCCCTTTTCTTGCATTTCACAAACTCTAGAAAATAAGAGTTTTGGCACTCTTTTAAGACAAGCCATCCTTCTAGATAGGCTATTGCACGTTTGAATTTATATCTATTACATTTAAGTTGTAATTGCATATCATTTTTAGGCTTACCCTGGCATTCAAATGGGGCTCCTATAGGCCATGTTTCATTTTGCACCCTTACTTGCTTTAATAAAATGGCATCATGCATAAGCCATAGAGGGAACGCCACTTAGGGAATCCCATTATAGGACTACGCCCACCTCACTTCTCCTGGGTACATAACCCTTTATAGGAGATTCATGTTTAAATTTCAGTAAAACTGGATAGGTGGGACCTGTAAGTAAGGTATTTGACCCAGTTGACATGATTCAGATGGATAGACCTAGACGTATCAAGCAACTGTTAGCAGTTCCAGTGGAAATTCAGCTATGGCCCGGGCTTCTCTCACCAAGCGAGATCAACCAAGTAGCAACATACCTCGGACCAATTGGGGATTTCAAGGACATAGAATCTGATGGGTATTTGGTAGAGGCTCTGATCCAACTATGGGACCCTAGCTGTTCAGCATTTAGGATAGGAAATAAGGAATTTACTATGACAATTGATGAGGTATCTAGTCTTCTTAACTTATCAATAGAAAGTACTGCAGTGATATTCCCCTTTGCTTCTGGAAAGACTGAGTTCTGTCGCTTCACTGGATTAAAGGAGTCTGTGGTACTAGGGTCAGATCAAAACATAGATGTAAGGTTTTTGTTTGATAGATTTGCTGAAAGAGATGGATTCGACAAACATGCCAAAGATTTTTCGTTCAATTCCAAAGCTGTCTGGGAGCACAAAAGGCCATGGGTATATGGATTTGTCATGGCAGGAGTCTATTTATTTCCAAGAAGAGACGAAAAAATTGGCTTTAAGATCACCAAGCTTATGAATGACCTGTTCTATGGGATTGGAAATCGACGAGGCTCTATAGTACCGACCATATTAGCAGACCTCTTCGTAGCTTGTACAAATTGCCAAAAGGGGGTGTAGACACCAAATTTTGACTATTTCAATTGTTTTCTTATGTTTTTATCTATTAATGTTTAGTTATTTATTTTTGAATGTTCTAACACATCTTTCTTATTTTGTAGGTTTTTCTTAAAAAAAAAAAAAGGAGAAAAGTCAAAACGCTGACCGATTCTGTGGATAAGCCGCGTAACAAACTTGATCGGCGAAAAAAAAATGGCGTTTCTTCCAGCCTTTCCTTCCTCATTTCCAGCTATATTTTTGTGTCTTTAGCATCAAGTAATCGTTTTAGTTAATGCCCAAATCACCCTTGATCCTTAAGACACAAATAAAACTCATCCAATGATCAAAATTAACCCAAGAAAACCCTCAAAGTATCCAAGCCATTGGTTGTAGGTTTTAATGCCTATAAATCACCCATGTTAGGGTTTTACGGAAGAGGCAAAATCGAGAGAGAAAAAGAGAGAAGAGGGAGGCTGAGAGAGAGAAAAAGGAGAGAAAAAACGATTGAAAATCAAAGAAAAAGAGAAAAAGAGAGAAAAGAAAGAACTAGGGTTTTTTTTTCTTTAGTGAAGATTTTCTGGAATTTTGGTGATCCCTTGTCGTTCTCCTCAAGCTTCTGAATCAGGTAGTCTTTCTATACTCTATCTATTGTTTTTCCTGGTCTAAAATTGCTAGAAATGTGGCCTTTTGGTGGAACCAAGATTTTGACTATGTTTTATAATAGTTGATGATGTTTATTTGTTGTTATATGAGTATGTTACGTTTAGATAGCCTTGGTAAGGCTAATAGATTTGTTTTTACGTTTAAAATCAGACGTTTGATGCTTCTGTGATGATGCTGTTGTGATTTCTGAGAAATTTCTGGAAAAATGTTCTTCGTGTTTTGAAGATGTGAAGAAACGCGGACTACTTGCGCGGATTTCTCCGCGTAACGCTCCGCGTTTCCTCTTGAATGTTTGAAGATGTGAAGAAACGTGGGGTCCTTGCGCGACTTGGTTCGCGTAACGCTCCGCGTTTCCTCTTGAATATTTGAAGATGTGAAGAAACGCGGGGATGTTACGCAGGCCAGTCCGCGTAACTACCCACGCTTCTAGCCTGACAGTTCTTCCCTTCCTTTTTTTTGTATCTATTTGATGATGTCGATGCTTAAGATTTGGCCTTTTCTGTTTTAGCTTGTTCTTATGATCTGAATGATGATGTTTAATGCTTTGAATATATCCCCTTGCCTCTAAAGATTTTGTTTTGTGTTATTGTCTGAAAAACTGGAAGCAATCTTCCTGATATTTTGAAGATGGGAAGAGACGCGGACTGTTACGCGGCTTAGTCCGCGTTTCTAGTCCGCGTTTCCCCTCTGGATTTTGATTTTTGCTTGTATGCTTGACCTAGTTGCGTGGCTCTGCCACCGCGTTTCTACCCGCAACCTCTCTTTCAGTATTACTTGATATTTCCTACTCTTTTGTTCCGAATCTTACTCTATTTCCTAGTCTTGTAATCTGTTTAGATATCCTTTCTTTGAATTTTTGATTGATTTTTCCTTTAAATTGGTACCTTGATCCCTTTTGGTTGACATTGAGTCTTAGATAACCATCCCTCATTAAGGATTCAGTTAAGGCATCACATCAAGGATGGTAACTTCTTTCTCCTATTATGTGCTCTTGTGTGTTTTGCATGATCTTGCATGTTTTAAATTAAGTTTTTCCTTTGCTCTTATTCATGCCTAGTCTTTATTTATGTCATTTAATTTTTGGGTAAATCATTTGGAGGCCTTGGATGCCAAGTTGTAATAGATAGGTTTAATTTTGCAAAAAGTGTATTTATTCTAGAAAATGTAATAGTTAGATTATTATTCCGAATTTTTCCCTTTAGAATGTATTTAGGTTCCCTCCAATGTAATAATTAGGTTTTATATGCTTATTTTGCATGCTTGCATGATTATGTGTTTACTTGCTTTTCTAGGGTCTTGCATCTAGATATTATGCCTATGTGTTATGTGTTTATGTGTTTTATGTGTTTATTTGCTTTATTATCATGTCTACATGTTTATTGTGTAAATATATTGACGTCGACACACTAGTCCAACGCTAGTTGTGGCCTTTCCTTTCGATTTCTCACTAATCCAACGTTAGTGAGAACTTTAAAACAGGGCTAGTCCAATGCTAGACCCTTAAATGCCGTTCATGCATTAGATACAAATTTCACACACTTTTGACTTTTAGAGTTTCTTTTCCATTCTTGCATGTTACTATTCCCCCATCCCGTATGCGAGACATCACATTTAGTTTTCTTTTTCGTCAAAAAAATAGATTAGTGCATTTAGGGCATTACCCTTTGAATTAGGGAAAAGAGCGAGTATGGCTTCTTAGCCTTAGCACGCTTTCATTTCCTTCTATGAAAAGGAAGATTTAAAGTCACGAACTTAGTCCCCCGCACCCATTATGTTGCATTATCCCTCTTTAGGACATACATATGCATTATTCCATCGAAATCATTCTTTCAAAGTCAAGTTTCTTCTTCATGTTTTAGCAATTCAAAGTCAACAAACCACTTTTCTTAAAATTGCATCTTTTGGAAATTCAAGTTCCTCTTTGCACTTAAAATTGATCTTTTCAAAAATCCAATTTCTTTTCCCTCGAGATTTTATAACAATTGCATTTCTTTTGAAAAACTTAATTTCCCGTTCATTTCGAGTCTCATCATTTGCATTTTTCGTGACCTCCTCGAGGGATCAAACTTGGATGACACAACTAATGTGGTCAATTCCAATCAAACCTCAAGGAGACATTTTGCCCCTCTCGATCCAACATTAGATTTAGGTTTTGCATCCATATAGATAACATCCAAATGTGATAAATTTAAAATTAGAATTAGGAAATTTTTAACTAAATCTTGCAACTAGCTTTGGCTAGGTTAGAAGGGTGCCTTAGAGACGAGTAACATCGAATCTTTGCCTTCCTTGCTTTCAACTGTGACCCCCGAACCTTTTTCTCTAGTTTTTCAAAGACCTGGAGTCGTCTAAAAAGGGTTTTCTTAGTTTATTTTCATTAATTAAAATTTTTGAGTGACTTGGTACACCTAAACTCCATACCAAGTGGCGACTCCAAACTTTTCTAAAACCCTTTTCTAGACTTTTATTTTGGGTCCAAACCGTCGCATTTTTTTAGTCCCATGACCCTTTCCCTTTCTTTTTCAAAAATCAATCTTCCTTTCCACAAAAAATGGGTATGACGACAAGCTCTGGGACTTTCCTAAGAGGGTCCAAGCACTTGATTTAGTTGACTATTTCCTTTTTCTAACTTTCTTGTATATCACATTTGGATGTTTTAGGTTGCATTCCTTTTTCTTTTCCTTTTCTTTTTTAGGATTTTTTGGCTGTGCAATCGCTCCTTACACATCGCGTACATGATGAATGAATTATTGTTTATTTATTTGTATTGATATTTACTTGTACCGTGCCTTGCATTTGGGGTGGGTGTGCATCTACCCTAGAGCCTCGAGAATGTTTGGTATTTGAATCCCTCCTCTCAAAGGGAATCACTTTCATACGTGCATATGTATTTTACTTTGACCCTACTTTTTTTTACTTTAGTGGCTTGTCACGCCACTCTTCCCTATTAGGATTAGGATCGATCCACTTGGACATGTGGCCGTGGCACGACGTGCACGTAGCAATGTCTAGGGGATCACTCGAACCACCGACTTGAGGCATTTGGATTGATGACCTTTTGCCTTTTGGTCTGAAGGTTTGGGAGCCTGTAACCTTTATCGAGTCTAGATGCATTAGTGAGCTCCACCTCATGCATCCATGTTAGAATTGCCTAGGGGAGAGTCTACCTTACCCTATTAAGGATCACTAGACACGAGAGGAGGGATTCCACCCCTCTTTATTTTTGTGCAATTTGTTGCTCCAACGTGTTATGTGATATCTGTTGATTAAACTAACCTTTTGTTGTCTTCCCTTTTCTTGCATTTCACAAACTCTAGAAAATAAGAGTTTTGGCACTCTTTTAAGACAAGCCATCCTTCTAGATAGGCTATTGCACGTTTGAATTTATATCTATTGCATTTAAGTTGTAATGGCATATCACTTTTAGGCTTACCCCGGCATTCAAATGGGGCTCCTATAAGTCATGTTTCATTTTGCACCTTTACTTGCTTTAATAAACTGGCATCATGCATGAACCATAGAGGGAATGCCGCATAGGGAATCCCATGTTAGGAACAAACCACCCTTGTGTCTCGGATATATAATCCAATGAGACTTGCATGTTTATGTTTTCAGTAACATCCAAAGGGGTAGTGCACAAGGTAAGGTAGGGTCCGATCCCTTCTATGATGGCATCCAAAGATATGGAGTGACTTTCGTATGCTAGAATATAAGCCCCTAATAAACACTTTTCGGCCATTTTATCAAAGTTGGTAAAATCCCATGCATAAGGACACTAAATCAATGCACAAATAATTTCTCATTGATGAGATAATGATTTTTGTCAAGGCCAAATCTTGATTTTAGAAAGCTTATGAGCTAGTGTGTTGTAAATAAAATTGAGATGTGGAGTTACAAGTAAGCAATAAACCCAGCTGATTTTTTTTTTTTTGAGTAAACCATCAATCCCGTCCGATCCATATTTCCCTCAAAGACAAGTCAAGGCCCTACGATTATTTTAAGAATAGTCCTTTTTAACCTTTAACATCTCTTCATATATCAATTAAAATAATGAATCCATTCGAGTTTCGTCCTCATAATGCGCCAAGCATCGCATATTCTTTTGGTCAACCCTGTGGATCGATTACTAATCGCATATCAACGGAGTGATCGGACCCGTCAGGTATTGTATGGTGCATACCCCAGAGGATTGCATTTTTCATGCTAGGCCTACCCTTGGCATAAAAGGGCCCCCCTCTAGGACATGCATCCGAATTATATAAGCAATCACTAACTTCGTTCTTTTTCCTTTTTTCTTTCAAATAAATCTCCGCAGCTCCCCTTTGAAAATAAGCTCCTAAAGTGTGTTTCTCTTCCCACTCAGGTACTTTTAAAAATAACTTCATGCGAAGCCCCATCGTTACCGATCTAAAGCAAAGCTCAAAGCAGCCCGTAAGCATGAGTTACGCACGGAAGGCTCGATAGGAATGCTTTGGTCATACTGACTTTTTCTCGCCTGAGCTCAGTTAAGTGAAGTCGGGAAGGTTTAATGAGATGGCGCTGAGATGGCGGCGCAAAGGCGTGTAATTGATCGGTTGGTGGCCAGAGTGGAGGTGGTACCTCGAATGACCATGAGCGTGTTGTTAACATTCCCGACAAGTAATCCACCCTTTTCTCAATAATATTCAAACCACTCTTGTTCCACCTATTCCTAACCTTCATGAGATTACTTTTTCTCACCACAACACCGGTTTGCCATACACTCACCTTACGACTATATCTTGTCGAGCCCAAAAAAAGGCAAACCATTATACTCAACCCCAGTTCACCTTAAACATACCCCCCAATCATACCAAGCCTCATCTTCATACCACGGAACCCTTTGTATGGGACATTGTCTCCCAAGGAAAGCCAGAAATGGATGAGCTGTCATGCCGGTCGACAAAGATCGATGAAAGAGATTGGACAGGTTGAGGAGTTTATAAAGAAGAACCAAAGTCGAACCGACATGGTGGATTGGATTACGATGATCGTGCCTATTTCCTGACGTCCAACTACCTATGGGTTTCAAGACCCAAGTTCAGCAAGTATGATGGTACCGGGAATCCTAAGGCCCTTAAAATGTTTGCCAACAAGCTTGGTAAAAGCGGTGGATGATGAGAACTTGCCTATCGTCCTATTCCCGAGAGCCTAGAAGGGGATGCTTTGGATAATTTTCGAACCTGAAATCTCAAGAGATCAAAACTTGGCTGGATTTGTCAAGCGACTTTTGTAGCGATATGAATTCAATTGTGAGTTGGCACCGACACGAACAACATTGGAAGGAATCAAAGGAGACCTTGAGGAAGATCACAAAACATATGCCAAGCGTTGGAGAAAATTAGGCAAGGGTGGAGCCTCTATGGCTGAAGAAGAGATTGTTCATACTTTCATCAAAGCACATGACCACCTTATTTTGAAGAAATTTTTTAGCATGGCCGGGAGTTCTTTTGCTGCAATTGTCAATAAACTAGAAGAGTATGATGAGTTTGTTAAAGTTGGGAAAATTGTCAATGTGACCCTATAAACAGCAATTGGAAGCATTGCAAGGGCAAAATGGCAGTGGGAGGAAACTCCGTTTAAAAAGAATGAAGGAGAAGCCGCTTTTGTGTGGGATCAGAGCCCACCTCTCAGGCCTAGAGTTCGGAGTCACCCCACCAATTCAAGTTCATACTTACCTTATCCTTACCATCATTTATCACACCATGATGCCTGCCCGACCTATTCATTTGGACCCCAACCTTTGTTTTCAACTTCCCAACTATCTCCACCCCGTCAAAACTATGCTCTAGACACTGTCCCACAAAATCAGGTCCAAAATTCTTTTCCAGACATAATGAAATGCAAAATCGAAAACCTTTCGGACTTTTCCTGTCGGCAGCCCATTGACCAGTTGTATGAGCAGTTAAAGCATTTGGGAAAATCGGCACTATCCCTCCCAAGCTATCCCAGGGACTCCCTAAGGGTATGATCCCATGCTATCGCACTTACCATTACGGAAGTCGGGACATTCAACGATGGTGTTGGGCCTTGAAGCATAAAATTCAAGACATGGTGGATGCCGGGGATATAGTTCTAAAAAGAAAGAATGAGCAAGGGCCGAACGTCAATAGAAACCCTCTTCCAGAACATAAAAATGTCGTTGGAATGATCAATGTGGAGGAGGAATTTGTTGACCATACTCAGTTCATTAAGGAAGAAGATGAGGATGGGTCTGATGATTATATAAAGACAGGGTTATCTCAACTGTTTGTCGGGGTCATCTTTGATGTCGATCCTACGGAGAACGTGGAGTTCCCTTTGATTACTCAAGAAGCCATACAAAATTGGGCTACCGATTGTCTGCCTGCTCGGAGCAGGTTTCGGTAAATCTGAGGGGATTGTCCTTAAAAAATGAATCATGCTTTAATATCAATCATTTCTTCAAGAAACAATGCACTTGTTATTTCACTTTTGCTTGTTTAAAATTATGTCTTTAATTATGCTTCCATGGTATTATCTGTTATCTTGCTCTTTGCCAAATGAAATGAAATTTCTCCTTTTGTCCTTCAGTTATGATTCCACTCATTTTATTTTTCACACATTTATTTTATTTGCTCTTGGATGACCACAAATAAAAACCTTTGACCCTTAGACGTCACCATTTTGGAATTTGATGGATGAAAATTCTGATATCTCATGAACTTGGATGTCATCATTTGTAAGATGATCGAAACACACAGAGATTGGCATGAGAAACTACCTTTTTGGCATGTATAATTGCAATCAGGATTTCTACTGGGGCAACACCTTACTCTCTCATGTATGGGATGGAAGCAATTTTACCTGTTAAAGTTGAAATCCCATCTTTACGCATTCTAATGGAAGCTCAGTTGGAAGAAGCTGAATGGACCAAGCAACGTCATGAGCGACTGTCTTTGATCGATGAAAGAAGGTTGAATGCCATTTGTCATGGGCAATGTTACCAGCAGATGATGGCTCGGGCTTATAACAAGAAAGTTAGACCTGTGAGGTTGAAGTGGGGACAAGGTTTTGAAGCGAATCCTTCCGATACAAGAAGAGGCTAAGGGGAAATTTGCTCCCGGATTGGCAAGGGCTTTCATTATTCAAAGGTGCTACACGGAGGCATTGGTTCTCATGGAGATGGACGGACAGATTTTTCCTCAACCAATCAATTCAGACATGTGTAAAAGATTTTTCATATGATTGAGCAAGGTTTCTTCAGAAATTTTCTTGCAAAAAGGTGGTCTGAAAAGCTGACCTTCTTCCTTTTCGTTTAAACACTTCAACCCCCCCAGTTTTCCTGTTTGAGCCTATAAAAGAATAATTAATTATTTAGCAAACCCCCTTTGAGAATCACAAACCTCACACTAGGGCAATTTTTGCATTTTTTTTAAAAAAAAATTTTAAAGTTTAAACCTGCCCCTACACCGCACTCAAACCCCTTGCAAAAGCCTAGTGTTATAGACCTCCACCTTTTTACAAAAAAAAAAAAAATTTCTGAAAAGAACTTTCTCAATCAAAAGGCAAATGATGCAAATACATTCTCTCTGAATTTTTGTCAGAAGGGATTGTCTCACTGATGCCACCATTTTAACAAACATGTTTAAATTAGACGAAATTGGTTTAAGTCTGTCCATTTCATTGAACTACATTATCGGTCAACTGATGCAAATCTGAAGGGTACTAAAGCAAGTTTTGAAAACAGCAAGTAAAAGCAGCGAAAGGGAAAGTTCATGGGACAAGGCAAGCCGGTGATTCACGTTTATCGAGGTTTACCTATCAAACACTCCCTTGCCGTCGGTAAGTTCAAAGGAGATGATATCCAAAGGGTCGGCGCGACGCTTTTGTGTTAAATAATTTTCTGGCGTTTGGTTTTATTGATTTAAAATGTCATGTTTAGCATTCATTCTATGGTCATGATGTCAAAATAAATTTTCTTTCCTTTTAAATTTTGCACATATTTTCATCAAAAGGGCATTTTCATCAAAGACAATCCTCTTAGATTACCATGAAGGTATGGGTGATATGGTTGAAGCAAAGCGGGCAACGAGCAGTCTGCCGGTAAAACAAAAGAATTCAGTGACACGCTCGTCGACGTCCAAGAACTCATGTTTACTGGTGCTTTCGAGATAAAAGAGGTAGAATGGTGGCGGCGTTATTTTTTTACCATTTCTTTTCTTTTCGAGACGGCGAGGACAAGTGATCAATCGGTCCAATCGGGGAAGTTCGACTTTATTTTGAGTAAATGTTTAGAATGCATGATTAGACCATTTTGGAAACATATATAAAAATAAATAAAGATAGATGTTTTGAAAAAATCAAGAGGGATAAATTCTTTGGAAAATTTTGGAAAGCAAGGTTTCTTACCTACACCGAGCGTTATCCTCATTTCAAAATAATAATTTTCAAAAAAAAGAAAAAAAAGAAAGAAAAGAAAAATTTAATAAAAAAAAAGAAATTTTTTTGACAAGTGTAGCGGAGGTTCGTGGACCCGATCCAGCGTTCCTCGCGTTCTTTACAATTCATATCCTCGAGAAGTACTTAGCGGGTTGTTCGCGTGGAATGGTCAGCGTTTAGATCCGCGTTTCTTTGAAATTCTTGGGTGCTTGAGGTCTTCGCGTGGATTGTTCCGCGTTTTCCTCACGACTCTTTGCATTTTCCTTATTTACAGAAAGCGGCGACAGTTCACGCGAGGTCACTCCAGCAGCTTCATCCCGCGTTCCTATCGGACAAAGTTCATGTTCATATGGTAGCAGCGGACCAATGCTGTGGAGTAGTCTAGACTCTCAGTCAGCGTTCCCATTTCCCGAGGGAAGCTCAAGCGGAGGCCTTGATATCTTCTTCACCCAGGGTTCACTTCCCCCTCCGCCAACTCACCCCAAATCCTCAGAAACCCGTTTTTTCTTCCATATTTCTCCACCAGAACATTCCCTAGGCCTCTTAGAGCAGCATGGAACAAAACATCCGCGAAAAGCGCATCCGAAGCTGAGTTGAGGGGAGTTTTCAGTATAAAACGGTGGAGTTAGGGGGTGGAGTGGAGCTGTTTTTTGGGGCTTCTTGCATCATTTCCGCCTCAAACACTCACACTAAAACGATTCTGATTAAGAAATTCACTTGAGAAATTACATCTTGTAAATTCCAAAAAATTTGTTCTTTTCCTTTTTTTTGTAGGTACTTATTATGTT